>JANPWX010000060.1:3303926-3700606 GCA_024734555.1 Trochalopteron elliotii | reverse complement strand
ACTTAACCTAGGGCCCCTCCGCGGGGCCTCGGGGCAGGTCAGCCCTGCAGCCCCGCCGCCGGACGGGACCCGCTGATGCGAGCCGTGTGTGTCCCGGTGTGTGTGACCCGGCGCAGGGCAGGGGCTGGCCGGGGCTCGTCCTCCTGCGAGTCCCCGCGTCCAGAGCCCGGCTGGCGTGTGCCCGCCTCGGCTGGCAGCGAGCGGCAGCGCGGCTGGAGCGGGGCTCCGGGTACCGGGACTTGTCACCCATTGTTGGTGGACACTGTGGCCGGAGTGGAGTTAACTTCGTGAATTCATCTGTTTCCTGATGCCTCCTGTCTTTATCGTGTCCGGTAGCATCCTTTTCATCGCACATACTTAACCTAGATATTTTTAGGGTCTTGGAAAGACTTCTTAGTGTATTTCTGTGCTGTAGGTTCCTGAAAAATAACCCTGAACGTTTTGACAAGCATGGGCTTCTCATTGGAAGTGTGTTCTGAGATGGATATTGTCTTGCCCTTCTTGGCAGACTGTGGCCCTTACAAAACAAAAAAAAGTCTGTGAAAGCGTGTTTTAAAATGCTGGGAAGTAAGGGCTAAACAATGCATTTGTAAACACTGTAACCTGAATTTCTGGACTGATCATTTTGCATAAAGTCTTTGACAGAGGAAATGACAGGGTGAGAAAAGCATGTGTAGTAACTTCATAAGCATTTTATTTTGTCTGGCATCATAGTCTCCGATGAGCATCTGACTATAGATCTTAAATTTTCTCTTCTACAAATTTTACAAAGATATTTTTATGTGGTGAAAAACCCAGTACTGAATAAGTGGCTCTATCTTTGATTAACTGCAAAAGCTGTCACATATAATAAGTTATTGTGCCCGTATTATAATAGTAATGGGATATTAAACCAGCACATTTTGGCAGTAAGTAGCTGTAATACTTATGCCCTGTTTTGAAGTCTCTAGAAGGAGGATTAGCTCAGAGAGAATTTGTAGTGGGAGGATGTGAGTGAGATGAAAAGCAAAAGCTGCTTAATTTTAATCTTCTCAAAAAGGTAACTACAAGTAGTGCACATGGCTAAAACACATATGCTCCTCTCTCTAATGGCTTTTAATTGTAGTATCTTGAATATGTTATGTAAACTCAGTAGTGCTGAAATACTGCTTTTTGTGGGATTCAATCCATATTGAACAAGCTCCCTGTTCTGGGGCAAAGGAAGCATTGAGGGATAGCAGGGAGGGTCTGACAACAACAGACTGTAAAATGGCTTTGGTGTAACTGAGGCTGTGTCTGTACCTGTATAGAGGTGGAGAGCCTCAGGTTAGGCTGCAGACATTTACTTAAATTGTTTAATTTCATGATTGAGAACTTCATTTTCTCTAAGCTTTCTTTTGTCTTCTGAGCTTTTTGTCTAGTTTTAGATGTCGACATCTTGGAGTGAAGAAACAGAAAAAGCCATGCTTCATGGTGTGCAAAATCAGTGTCTCCCATGAAGTGTGCTTCCTCCAGTGGTTTTACAAGGGGGTGTATATGTTTACACACTTACCATAACCTCCTTAGGCAAATGAAACCTAAAGTGTCCTGTGAGGTTTCTTACATATGTTTTTTTATTTTCACAATCTCATAGGAGACCTTTGAAACTAGACTCCAGTTGAATTTTTTTGGATGCTTTTTCTGATGAAGTAGCAAATATTAAAAAGAAAAAAAGACTCTTTTACGTATAAAGGCTTTGTATCTTAAGTGTGTCTGCATGTTACTGCCCCAAAATGTGTGATGGATTCATGTGGTTCTAAGTCTGGCTTTTATCTGGCTTTATGGTCAGTTCTAGTTGCATGTTCTCGTCATCTCACCACAATTTTGTCCTTTGGCCAACAATAGCATGTTGGCAATTAATGAAGTGGAAAAACCACTGTGAGATATGTGTTGCTCACAAGCATACATCACATGAGCACAGGAATTAAATGTTAAGCCACCCACTAACATATGCTTTATGATTTAGGTTTATGGTTTATGATGGGAGCTACAGAGGACATGGTGCTGCTTTAATTGTTCCAGAGGGTGGAGTCTTCAGGCCTGCCTCTACTGAAAGGAGCTTGGGAGTCTGCACAAAGTACACACAATAGCTTTGGCTGTTACGAGAATCATTTGGTGAAGGAGCTATAAGAAGATTAAAGCAGATGGAGTTTATTACAGGGAATATGGGAAAGTTTTGGGAATTACTGGCAGAAACCAATAATGTGCAGGAAAAGATATTGTGGCAGCCCACCTCTGCTGACAGGCACTGGAGCAGCACACACACAAATGTTGCCAGACAGCAGCTTCAAAGGTGAGAAAAGAGCTGCTTATAAAGAATCTCAGTGGTCCAAATGCTGGACAAAGAGTGTGGTTTGGGTCAAAATTGCCCCAGCAGTGCATCACGTTCAGGAAGTGTTTGAACATGGCCTTTAATCTTGCCTCTCTGGGAGAGGAAGGCAGTAAGTGAACGATGCATTGATTCACATTCAGAGGGGTGTATTTAAAAAAACTCTGGCTTGAGTGGTAAATTATATACATTTATTATATTTCTTAAAAAAGAAAACTTCAATTTTGCAGCAAAAAAGGGAAGAAATGTCAAATGCTTGGGAGGAGACTTAAATGTAGATTTCATGCAAGAGTTTTACGTGCATGGGTTTGAGTGTCATGGTAATTTTAATGGCCTTGTATTAAAATATTGGAGTACTGATAAAATAATGCGCTTCAAAATACTTATTTTCTTCTTTTCTTTGAAATGCTTTCTGTAACAGGGAGTGGAAATGCAGGCCAGTGTATGGCACAAATTACACAGACACAGAATTGGAAACAGTTGGTCATAAAGCTATGTAAAGGATGATGACGACTGAAGGTTTCTGTAGCAGTTTTCCAGGATGGTACTAGGAATGCTGTACAGACTGTGACATGCTTCATATTCTGTTAAAATCAGGCTGCACTTTGGTGAATCCCAAAGTGAGTCCCCTGAAGCAAGCATTTAGCTTTGCACACTATTTAGGGCAGAAGAATTTGGGAAATTTTATTGTCTAAAATTTGTAGGGGCGGGGATGCATGAGACTTATGTCAATGTAGGAGCACGTGAGGTTTGCCCATATGGCTTGTTTCATGACGTTGGGTTTAGGTTAGAATACAAAATTCATGTTCTTGTTTGTCTTGAAAATATTAGATGTTCTCTGATTACAGCTGGGTGAGGCATTTTCTTGTTCAGTGAAGAAATATAAGAGTGGGAAGGTGTGCTGTGACAAATGGCATTTATGATTCTTTTTTAAAAAAACAGATAATGCCTGAATCATCAATGTAATGGTTCATTCTAAGCAACAAGAAAGAGCATTTTTTTTTTTTGCATTGTGCAAGCTGATAATAGAAACATTTGCTGGGAGAGCTACAAAGGTAGATGGTAAATGTGTGATTAGGCACTGAGTGGTTCTGATGACAGGCAGAGGATTCAGATCATGATTGACAGGCTATTTCATATTGATTAGAGAAATAAACTGGGTTTTGAAAAGCTAGACAGCTGGCATATTTCTTAAAAGTAACTGATTTTTGGAAGCTGAAATAATTAGGCTTATTTGTTTGTGCCACATGGTAAACACTCTCAGAAAGGCTGTCTGGAAATACTAATCAGTGGCTGTTTTTCAGCTGATCCATTCGTAGTTTCTACAGCCACCTAAAACTTTAGCATGAACCAAGAATGAAGTCGGTTTCCCCCCAGTATTGTCACATTCATGGTTTCCCTTGTAAAAATGAAAAAAAAACCCAGACACCACAGCTTTGTGTCAGTGTCTGCAATAATAAATGTCACAGTTGTGTAGGGGAAGATGCTCAACTGTGACTTCCTGACGCTGGCAATGGCTGACTGGGGACCCGGCAGACAGCTGCCACCCTCTGTGGTTAATCATTGTTTAAAAGGACAAAGTAATGCTGGCACTGGTTCTTGCACTTTGCCATGTGTTTCTTCTGCTTTATTCACCTTCCCTGCCTCTGTGGCTGCGATGTGTTTGTTGATTGCTCCTGAGTCTGAACACAGGCTTGTGTTTCTCTCTTGAAGACCTTTGGGTACCTTCATGTGGAGCTTCTGTAGGCTGATAAAATGTAAAACCAGCTAAGCAACTAAAGCAACAAAACTGTAGCCAAAGGGCCTTTCCAAGGAAATGCTGGGACATAGTGTTTATGAAATGCCAGTGCTGTTTACCTAAACCTATTTTTCTTTTTCTTTTGAAGCAATAACTCTCCTGCCTGCACATGTGTGTTCAGCTGTCTCTGTCTGTAAGATGATGTGTTCCTAGTGGTTATCTTGTACCGCTGCTGTGAGGATCCAGGGAAAAGCCAGGCATGCCCTTTTGCCAGCAGCATGGCAGTTCTCCCAGTATGTTGCTTGTGTTACTCCCCATTCAGCTCTCCAGCAGCCAGGCAAGTTGGCAGTTGTGCAGAGTGTTGTGGAGAGGAAAGGGCAGCAGAAAATGCTGACTGTGTGCTAATGTATCTGTGTAATCACCATTCTGGGGTTAGATTGCAGGAAGATGACAAAACTGCTGAATGAAGTATGTTTAAACTTTTTTTTTCCTCTCCAATAGGAGCTGCAGTGGGTAATAGTAGAATGTGTGGAGAAGCACAAGTTTTCCTTTTGGAACAGAAATATGTATCTGCCCTGTAATTTTGAATCCTTGAGATTTTATGGAAGTGGTTGAATATGGAAGTTTTGGGTGACCTGACATATAATAATAAGATGGAACAGATCTTATGCAGGGCTATAGGCAGAAGAAAAATCTTTTGGGATGAGGGTCAAAATATAGCTTAAACACTATAGGATATGATAGAGTAGAAATGTGATGGGTAATGAAATCAATGTCATCCCTTCCATCCCTCTTGCACAAACACTTACCAGGTTGTTGCACTGCCATTTTTCACATCTATAATTAAGCTAATTTAGTAAAATGGTGCTTTACTATGTGGAAAGCTCTCAGTAGTGGCCAAATTACCAGATGTAAAATGGTGCATTTCAGGGTGAGCTGACAGCTGTGAGGGAATGGCTGGGGCACTGGGTTCATATTCTGGCAGTTTTCCAGAGGGTGAGGGATGAAGGACCAGATGAAGATGGGATGTAAGACAGGATGGTGAGGGGGCTGAAGAGATAAAGTCTCCCCAAATCCATTCAGTTTGGGTACTGTGAGCAAATCAACCTGTGTGAGCCCCTGAGGAGTGTGGGTGTGTAATTTCCACCAGTAGAGTATGTATGTGTGAGGTAGGGTATAAACTGACCCAGTATAAGGTCATTTGGAATTAAAAGAAGTACAGATTTGGGAACTCAGATCACATTCTCAAATCCAGATCTAACCTGAGTGGAAGAGCTGACAAGCAGTGAAAAATACTGTCCATAATATTAACATAATCTTGAACATTACATGGGATAAACTTGACTCAGTGTGGGAAAATAAGCATTTTTCTGTGTTTATGAGCTTCCCTCACTGATGTGTTTATTCAACTTGTCTTTCCTGGTTGATCACAACTAGCTTTGAGTACATCCCTGCAATGTTTATTTTCAAAGTTAGTGCCAGAAGAAGGTATTTGCCTCAAGACGCAACCCCTGACACTGGTGCAGAGGGAGGCAGATTCCTGCTCTGAGGAAACACATGCACAGGGGAGTGTTACAGCAAGAGATGGAGTTGTTCAAACAATTAAAACTGTAAAAAGTAAAACCTGAACTTAAAAACAAACCCCAACAATCATTTAACAATTCAGGCAGTTAACTGCATTGCCTTTGTGTGCTTTTTGGAGCTGTGATGTTATCTGATCAGCCCCTGGCTGTGATCTGGGGATGATTAGGATCTATGCTTATAGTTATGAGCATATGGTATATGGTTTTAAAATTGTAAGTTTAAAATAATTACATTCTGGTGCTCTTTTTAAAGAATTATTTAATTATCTCTATGTTCTAGAATGATTTTGCTGCTAGTTAATATTCAGTTCTGGCCTGGAGCCATCAAAATCATAAGGCTTCCTTTAAGTTTCATAATACTGTTGAGGAGGAGTTGCTCAGTTTCCTTTAAGGAAGTAAAAGAACTTCCTTTGTTTTTACTTTCTCTGTATGACCTATTATTGCATAGGAAAAGGAGTAGGAATATGGGGACATTGCTGAAGTAGATAACAGAGAGTTGGGCTTGTGACAGATTATCCTGGAAATTAAAATTTGGTTCAAGCAGAGCTTCCAAAGTGATGTGCTGGACTGATGGGTTGGTATTGACTTCAAGTTTTTTAAGATTTCTTATTTCCAACCAAAAAGAGTTAATCAAAGCTGGATCAAAACACTTACTGAAAAGTGTCTGAACTGAAGAAACTCTTGAACTAAGGGTTTATGTGGACCAAAAGAAACCAAAGTTAAGGACACCTACTCCTGGAAATATTTAATGATCTCATACAATTGCTGTTTGAATGAATAAACCATGTGAGAACTATAAAGTCATAGTTGGAAAACCAAAGGCCAAAGCATGGAGACTTTCAACAATTAATAAAAGGAATATGAAAATAAGAGAGGAGGTTTTAAGCTAGCAAAGGAACTGCAGTGGTCTCTTCAATACTTAAGATTTGGGTATGCCATGAAGTCTGGCTTTAAAAAGGGGAATGGCTTGTGATCCATTGTTATTTGAACTCTATTGAAGGCTTTGTAATTTGACAGATTTTATTATAGATTGGATTTTATTGGTAGGCTGTAACACAGCAGCAAAGCTGCGCTGTGGTTTGAAGGAAGAAGTCCATGCTGTATCATGTTCTGTCCAAAATGTGGCTTCAGATTGAAACCCACATCCTCCTTCAGGGATTGTGCTGCACTCTGAGCCTTAGAGCAGCGTTGATCGTGCCAAACAGACACCTCTGCTAAAGGAGTTCAGAGGTTCCTGTGGGTGCCATGTGGAGCTTTCCCTGTGTGTTTTCCATGATGTGGAGCAGAGCTCACAGAGGTTCCTGCCTGGGCTCTGAGCCCCCAGAGTGACGTGGTACAGAGCATCAGTGACTAAAAGTACAAATCAAGAGGGAGAGAATGTGTGAGCTGGCAAAAGAGAATTTTGCTGCTGACCACTGTTTTGTCCTCTGGTCTAAACAGATGTCTAAATCTGTCAGAAAGTAGAACATAAAGAGGTCTGCAGACAGCTTGGAATAAACATTCCATAATTGTTTCTGTGTGCAGCCCTGCTTTGTCTCTTTGTTTACTGTCAGAGCTAATTTAGACTTTTGTTAAGTTCCTCCAGGCAGGGGCACATCATCCCTGTGTCCTGGCTGATGGGAACACTGGATATTCTGTGTAAATAGACCAGTGAAGCTGGGAGGAGCAAAACTGCCTTTGCTATCAGGGTGCTGCCAGAGCCTGGGCATGAAGGCAGCAAGCTATCTCCAGGCTGAGTCCCTAAAGGGAAAGTGTTCTGGGAAAAATGGAGACTGCATTTATAGTGGTTTTATGTATTTATTTTTAATGAAAGGATGTGTAGGACATGGAAACATTATTTGAATTGCAACTGTTGAGAACTTCTCTCACAAATACTGATAATTTTAGGAATAGTAGAGAGCATGGAGAAGGAAAAGAGTGTTCTAGGGCGATAACTTCATCCCCAAAGAATCAGGTATTTATAGTACCTTATATTTTAAAACTATAGTTTTCTTCATCTCTAAGTTAGTTCATGTATTTAGTTATATTTTTCTTATTAATAGTTCTAGGAACATTGATTATATAGAAACTGCAGTATTGATCCTGTTTAGCGACTTCATGACAGAAATTATTGTGCTTGGTCTTAAAAAAACCCCCTGTTTTTGTTTTCAAATGTTTATAAGGATATTTACAACTCACAGTTATGGTGTTTCTTCCAAAGGTGCTTGTTTGAGTTTTCAGAAGTGTTTGGTTTTAGAAGTGTTTCCTTGCAAGGCGATTATTGGTCAGAGTACAGGGAGGTAGGGTGACACACCTGAATGGTTTGCTGTGCAAGTGTGAATAAAATCAATGAAAGTCCAACACCTAATGATCTTTTCATGCTTTTTTAACAGTTCCCATGATTTTTTTTTTTTTACTGAGTTATGTTTGTTCAAGATAAGGCAGGCATCAGAAAATTGATGTAAGTGTAAGGAAATTCCAGAAGCTGAGAGATTTCTGGCTGCAGAATAAGTCAAATTCCAATGCTGTGAAACTCATGAAGAATACTTGTCGTGTTTTAATGTTACACTGCATTAACTATAACATTAATGCACAAAACTTGAACATAGGTGTTTCTGCATGACTGTGTTTATTGCCCAGTTTCAGGACATTCATAGACTGGTAGGTTGTAAGTTCGATAAAACAAATACATTCTAAAGGATTTAGACTGGCAAAATCAAATGCAAACCTCAACTATTCAAACACTTGTTCTGCTCAGATCTCTTAGCATGAGGTGTCTGAAAGAAGGCAGCTCCTAGTGGTGACTGGGTAGGACAGAACTGAAGAGAAGGAAACAGCTGAAGGTGGCTTTTCTGGAATTTCCAGTGTAAAACTTTACGAGAGTCCTGTTCAAACTTGAAAGCTGCTTAGGAGAAGGAGATGTTTAAAATGTTCACCAGTTCATCTGCTTGTGCACCTTGAGGTTTAAAAGCTCAGATTTTGGAGTCAAGAGAACCTTGTATTTTGAGAGCAGTGGATTATCTTTGAGGTGTGTCAATGTTCAGCCTGGCTGAACCCTTCATCACTTCTCTGTGCTCAGCACTTGTCAGTGTCCTGAATTGTTAAATTTAGGGGTAAATCTGCTGCACAGGGAGAGTGAATGCTGTGCAGAGGGGCAGAATTGTTCAGGTAAGATCTGTTTGATCCCTTGGCTTGTTTGAAGTGAGAGCTTATATTGCTCTCTTGAGAGGCTGGGCAGTACTGCTGGGCCACTGCAACAGCTTCTGCACTTTGCAGGACCAGCTGTGCCAGCAGGAGGATTTTAGAACTGGCTAGGTAAGGAAGAAACTTGCAAACAGAAGACAAGAAAGCTTGGATGTGGACATTTTAATGTGCTAAAATATATTAAACTTCAGCATCTTTGCTGTTTTTCTTTTAAAATCAGATTCTTGTTGGTAAAATGTTAAGTAGTTAAAAAATAAAAGTATCTTATAAGTAACTATTAGTTTTACATGTTAACACGTAGCCATGTTCTATTGGACAGGCTCTGTTATTGAAACTTGCTGTTTCCATGCCTTACTTATGGAGTGGTACATGTTGCCTTTTTTATCATGGCTTTCTTTATCTTCTCTTAGGTGTTGGTTTTTTTTTTTTTGTATGTGTGGCTTTTTGTTTGTTTTTGTTTCATGAGGCTGCTGACCTATTTGTACTTTCAGTTGAGTTTTGCATGTCCTGTGGTTACTGACTTCCAGCTTGACTCATAGGGTGGGTGGGCTAATACAAATAACACTGAGCAGGTTTTATTTAATATTTTCAATGATGAGCTGCTTTTACTCTTTTTAGAAATGCATTTATTTACACCAGGTGTTGTGACCTATTTTTCTTAAATGCTATTTAAAAAAAAAAAAGCGTGTTTCTTGTTTTTTTCCAATGGGAAAATGGAGGGTAGTGCTGAACAGTATCACAGATGCTGTGTTACTTTGTGATGCTGTGTAAAATGCACCCTCAGAGTTGCAGGGATCATATGTCCAATTTAAATTGCTGCTGCTACACTGGCTGCAGGGGTTTTGTGAGCGTTCCCTCACCGTGACAATTACAAGCATCACTAACTAAGCAGGTCATGCTGACCAGGGAATTGGTTCTGCTTTGTGTTCCCATTTCCACTCTGTTCTGGTTCCTGCCATGGATCTTTATAGCTCTGGTCGATTTGGTCATTACCAGAAAATCCCAACTATTTTGCATTCCTGCGGGGAAAAAAAGGCAAATTGCTTGAAGTGCCAAAGAAAAGATTCGACTTGTGCCATTTGCTGACACAACTGTTTTCTGTAGTTGCTAATTCAAGAGGATGAACTCACTGTCTGAAGTTGTCTGGGGGCTGGGCTTGTGAGTGGATGAGAAATGAGCCTGGTAGGCTGCTGCCCAGTGGCTGGGGAGAGATTGGTGGAGCATCATGAGTTAAAGTGAAAGTCAAAGCAGAACTTTTCATTACAATTGTAGCAGGAACTGTCAGCTTCATTTCAGATGCCTTCAAAACAGGCTTTGTCAAAAACTAAGCCTACAGATGTAGATGAGAAGCAAAAGATATATCAAAAAGAAATGATAGTTAGACTCTCGTATGCAGTGTAGAGATATCAGACTGATGGGTGGGTCTCTGTGTTATTCTGTGACCTTTTCTAAAGCTCTCTATGAATGTTACTCCAAATCAACCTTTTGTTTTCTGTGGGCTTTTTGTTCTCCCTCCTATACTCTATAACCTTGCTCCAAAATATACTTTTCTCTGTCTTTGGCAGATAGTTATGTACAGACTGAGCACTCCCTTCCTTTTGGGGCAAAGTCTCCATTTGTCTTTACTGTTTTTTTCATTGTGACCACTTTTGCTCACTTGCATTTCAGTAGACAATGTCATTTTGATGCAGCACATCAGATAAATACAGTAATTTTATTGAGGCAGGCTTTGAGGAGTACTATTGATTATTTATGGAGACATGCTGTTTTAATCAAGTAAATTCATTTAAGCTGTCATGGTGAGTCAGTGTAATTCTGTGCTTATGCTTCATGCTGCAGAGTAGGTTTTTGCTATGGATGGATGCTGGTGATTTAGAGGATGTAACAGCACCAGTCAATTGGCACAGGAGTTTGGCAGTGCTGGTTTAGTGTCACATCTCATTTCACAAGTGCTTTGAAAGCATTGATGTAAAGTTATTTTCAGGGCCTGACTTAAACAAAAAACATAAGTTTATCCAGTCAAGCAGTGCTGCCAGGGGGAGGTTCTGTGTGGTGCCCTGGCTGGCAGTGCCCCACCAGTGCTGAACACAATGTAGGTTAGTGCTGCCAGCTGCTCTGCTCCAGCTTTGTGCCTTGCCTGGGCTCCAGGCTGGCTGCCTCTCTCCCAGCATTTCTAGGTAGTTACTAATTTTTCCTGAGTCCCTGGCTTGGCCTTCAACTATAAGGCTGTTTTTCCCTTTGTGTGAGCATACAATAACACCTTACACCAGCACCTGTGTGAGATTAGGTAAGTACCAAGGGTGCTCTGAATGCTGTGAGTCGTTCTGGCATGTTTTGATGAGTTGAGATTTTGGATCGTGTTTAAAAGGAGAAGTTACATTCTGTGGATAGGTATGTAGGTAGGTATGCTGCAAAAGGTGACTGAGAAGTAGCCTTTTACTTGCCTGCATTTCAATGTAGGATGCTTTATTAATGACTATCCTTATGAATTTCTAAACTGCTTAAGTGTGTCACATTTAAAATTAGTGTGACTGGAATGTTTGGAGTTGTATAGGTCATCTTTATCAAGTACTGCATTTATAGAAACAGAATTGTGGGATTGTTTAGATTGAAAAAAGTCAACTGTTCCCCCAGCACTGCCAAACCCACCACCAAACCCTGTCCCTGAGCACCACATCTACAGGCCTGTTAAATCCCTCCAAGGATGGATGGTGCCTCCACCACTGCCCTGGGCAGCCTGTTCCAAAGCTTGACAGCCCTTTCTGTGAAGAAATTTTTCTTAATATCCAATCTAAACCTGCCTGTCTCAGGGATGAGCACCAGTCACTGCATTTTGGGCACATGTCAGAAGCTGCTGCTCCTGGCACTGAGTCCCACCTCGGTGTGGTGCTCACTCCCCTTTAGAAGCTCTAAGTACTTCCTTGGCTGGGAACCACAGAGCCAGGCCCCATTCCTGCAGCCCAGCGAGGTGGTGCTGGCAGCTGGTGATGGAATTGTCCTTTGGGAGTGTGGAGATGTTGAGGCTGGGCCAGGACCTGCACTTTGTCTTGGGTAAACAGATAAAGACCAGCAGTGCCTGAATGTCAGGTTAGCAGGGAATGCTCTGCAGTGCTCTTGCTCTGTCATACTCTGTCCTGAACACCCCAAATGTGGTTTGCTCTGTGATTTGTTGTTTTGTTTCATCTGAATGTAAGAATAGTTTTGTGGGAAGATAAGGTTGGTTTGCTTTTATTTCTCCCCCCTCCAGGCTTTGTTTTATCATTTTTTAGCTTACCAATGCTCACTTCAGTGAGTGCTCACAATTCTTACTGTACTGCCTTCAGCCCACATGTGCTGGCCAAGCACAGCTGTGCCCTGGGAGTACCTTGTGTGCCAGCCTGGAGGAGCAGAGGCTTCAGGGCTCAGCCTCACATACCCTCACCTGATTCCTTGCAGGTTCATGCCAAGGAGGAGCTGATGGCAAATTGTGTTGACAGGCTTTTAATTAACAGCTTCTCAGCAGGAGCTGTTCCTATTCCTCATAAGTCGCAACAGAGCAACTTTTAATTTGTTAGCAACCCAAAGTGTTTTCAAAAGAAAATTCTTTCCACTTTGTAATTTCTTGAATGATGCCTTTCACACTCAATGTTTTAAAGCTTCTGATCTTGCAATTAAGGCTTAAAGCTCATTAAGCTTACTCAGGAAAACATTTTGCTAATATGAAGTGTGTAAGATCTCCTATTTTTCAGTCTTTATTTTTCTTTTTTCTTGGCAACTTTATTTTATGCGACAACAGTATTAATCTGTGTAGACTGTGCACAAGACCTCTTGTTCCTGAGAGCTTTTTAACAGATTTTACCTTCTCCTCCCTGCTAAATCTATTTTTTGCTTTTTCCTGTGGTTCCTTCTGTTGTCCCATCTGTTTGGTGTAACTGCTTTATTTTCTCCTGGTGTTTGATACACTAATCCTTTTACCTTCTATCTTTCACAGCTTTGTTGAGTTGCAGTGGTGTAGTTCAGTTTTGCTTCTGTCTGCCTTTCACTAGGATGTTCCAGGATGAGCTATAATTTTTTGACATTGAGAACTGTTAAAATTATTGTTCCTTCCAACTTTCCCTCTCCCTCTCTTTTTACTTTATTTTTATTACTACTTGCACACGCCATTTATGGTGCTGTTGGCATTTGGGAAAAATACTGTAATGACTCTGGTTTCTTGCTTCTCAGAATCTCCAGATCTTTCCATTTTTCCACAGTTTCCAAAAGCTGTAAATGTAGCTGTCCAAGTAAAATGAGATGCAAAGACCTCAGTCCTGCAAAATGTATGTGTGTAATGTATTTCACTTACTGCAATCACACAGCTCTTTTCAAGACCAACCCCAGTGGATAAAATAAGTTCAGTGATTCCTGAGACCTTTTCAAATACTAATAAGAAAATTAACTGGGGTGGTGGGGGGGAAGGGGGCAATGTAGAAAAAAAAAATCAGAATTTTGGGGTTGTGGTTTTATCAGCACTCAGAGATTAAAATCTTGCTAAGATGGTTAGTTTTTGGAGTCCAGAAGAGTTTTGGTAAGCAAATATGTATTGATTATATGTGTATGTAAGACTTGTCATTCTCAAAAGCAGGAAAAATAAAGAGAGGCCTCTTTCTGTGAGGAAATAAGTTCTGGGGCAAAAAGAAACAGTGGAGGGGAAAAAAGTTACTTTCTGTCAACAGGTTTGAATGTTCTGTCATAAATAGAACTCAGTTCAAAGCATCTGGGAATCTCAGAAGGTTTCTTTCAAGACTAACCAATTTCCTGCAACACACTGTCAGTGCTAGGAGGAGGCATCTCTTGCACATAAGAGCAGCTGGTTGTTTAAAAAAGAAAAAAAGGCCTGTAGGGGGGGAGAGCAACCCCCTCTCATCCCTTATATAGAGCAGTTTTCCACAGGAAAACGTACATCTGTGAAAACAGGGCACTTCAGCAAATTCTATACTCTTTAGAATGTCATTTTGCAAGGAAAAGTGTGTTTGGATGTTTTCAGGAGAGGACTTGCGTGTTTTGTAGTTTTATTTTTGCAATGAGTAACAACTGCTGAGGCTTTATTACTTTTTTGTTTACTGTGTAGTGGTATTGACAGCTTTTCTTACTCTTTTTTATCTTAAGGATTGTGAATGTGAGTATTAACCCTGTGTTTGCAGGAGCAAGCTTAATTTTATGGAAAATGGAAATCTTTTTTATTTACTTGAAAGTTTGGTTGTGGAAATACAGTTAATCCTATTGTTAGGGTGAAGGCAACTTCTCCATTTTGTTGTTGCCAATTTGAATTGCCTTGTGTGCTTGCCTTTAAAGAATAACTGATGCTTCCACTTCTGAAATATATATTTGCCACTCTTTTGTTGTTTGCAGGAACCACAGACATCTGAAGATGAAACCATGAAGAGCAAGCAGAGTGAATAATAATAATGCTTTTCCGAAACCGTTTTCTGTTCTTGCTGGCCTTGGCAGCCTTATTAGCCTTTTTGAGCCTCAGTCTACAATTCTGTAAGTGTCCTCATGTTTTGTTTTCCACATATAGTGCTCTATAGGTGTGTTTAAAACCAGCTGTGATTACATGTTGTTTAAGCATTCTTTCTTTATTGAAACACTTGGGATTTGTTTTGGGAGGGTTTTTTTTTAAGGATTTTTGTTTGTTTTCCAAAAAGTAAGAAACACAGTTTTATGTGTGCCATCTACTAATCTATACAATCTAGAGAGTTCAAATCAGGCTATTTTATTTAAAAAAAAAGTCTGTATTTTGTAGTGCAGTAAAGTAATTGAATGTGATTGAATCCTTCTGTGAAAGTATACAAACCACACTGGAGTGAAAACTGCTGCAATTCCTATTTTACATTGCATCAGACCAGATGGGATTGAGGACACTGCTGTGAGAGGTTTGAGTGCTGGAACTTCTCCTGATTTGTACCCTTACATCAAGAAACTTCACACAGTTGGATTGGTTCAGCAGAAGTGGTTGGTTTGTTTAAGAACAGATAAACTGTGTTATGCTTCAGATGAATTTATCAAAGGTCAGTGCAGGGAGCCCTGGCATCCTGATGGCTGAGCAGGGGGTGGTGCTGAGGGCAGGGCAGTGCAGGTGACAGATGAGATAATCAGCCCCATGACTGATTGTCACCTGCTTCAGGAGAGAACATTTCCCAGGTAAAGCCATGTTTGGTGATGTTGTGCTCTGTGCTAATGCACAGCAATGCAGTGAGTTGCTGTTAGACAAGTAAAAACACACAGCCATAGGATAGGATAATGTTCTTTGTTGTTGTCATCATCTTTCATTGTGTTTTAATAAGCACAGTCCTTCTGGGCTGTGCTTTTTTCTGCATAGTGTAAAAACCCCCAAACCCCAAAAGATTATGTTAGAATTAGAATGTGTCTTTTGCATATGACAGACATGTCTTAGAAAAAGGGAGGGAGAGAAGATGAAAGAAACTTTGTGGTTTTCTGCTATTACTTTTGTGTGCTTAAACTCATCTGCATGTAATAAAGGGACCTGTGGCTCTGAATTGCTTTTTCTGCCTCCTCTGGGCACAAGCCAGGGGCCCTGATTGCAGCTTATTTTGCCCCTTAGGCTCCTTATGGCTCTGCCCTTGATGTTGTAGGGTTGGTTATGAATTGTGCATGGGGTGAAGGTTCTAGAGGAGCTGCAGCTGAAACATGAAACTGAATTGTTAACTAAAATGAGTTTTATTTAGAGATGAGGAAGTAGGCATTTAGGAGAGTGAATCGCATTTCATCTAAAGATAAAATTATTTTCTACTTAATTAGAACATAACATTTGTGCTAGAGATAAGGATGTTTGAGAGGTGCTTTAAAAAGCATGTAAGCTGCAGCAGGTGGCAGCTGTGAAGCTCAGTGCCAATACCAACACTGATTGGGACACAGTGACCTTTATGTAATGAGAACTGCAGTACAGTCCACTGGGAACCAAGACATTCAGGCAGTCTGATACTTTAACTTCTACCAGCTTCAGGATGTAGAGCAGTTAGTCCAAACTTGGAGCAAAGACCATCTCCACAGCAAAACCAAAACTCTCTTGGATCACTTTGTCCTTCTAGGTGAGCTGTGCCAGCTGGGCAGCCTGCAGCTCAGCAGCTTCAGAAGAGTCACCAGTGCTATCACTTGTTGCTTTCTTTATCAGGAACTCTGTCACATCCTCATCAGTGTCTGTTTCTGTCAGGAAACACTGTTTTTTCACATCCTCAGAATGTTTTAACTTTGGGATTGGTGAATCAGGGTGGTCTCAGCATTCTTCAACACCAAAATTTGTATGAACTCCTCTTTCTGCATCCAGCATTTACAACTTACTTGTGAATAGGGTAAAATCTGAGCTATTTTACCCCCACTTAGGCAGAGCATCCTGCTACAGGCCTCAGTATATGTCCTGCTCATGACAAGACAGATACTGAGGTCTGGAACAATTCCTCAGTGGAGCTGGTGCAGGGTCTGGAGCACAAGTCTGATGGGGAGTGGCTGAAGGAGCTGGGAGTGTTTAGTCTGGAGAAAAGGGGGCTCAGGGGTATTTTATCACTCTTTACAACTACCCAAAAGGAGGTTGTACAAGGTGGGGATCAGTCTCTTCTCCTGGGTAACAAGTGATAGGACAAGAGGAAATAGTCTCAAGTTGTGCCAGGGGAGGTTTATATTGGGTATTAGGAAAAATGTCTTCACCAAAAGGATGGTTTGGCATTGAAACTGCTCAGGGCAGTCCTGGAGCCACCATCCCTGGGGGGATTTCAAAGACATGTGGATGTGGCACTTGGGGTCATGGTTTAGTGGTGCTTGGGGTAATGGTTGGTGTTGATCTTAGAGGTCTTTTCCAACCTAAATGATTCTATGATAATATGATTTATATTCATGGAATGAAAATAAATGTTTGTACATTTAGACTCAGGAAAAAGCCCAAGCCATTGATTTATTTTGTTTTGTTAGAAGGGAGGTACCTCCTGAAGCATTTGGAGTGGAAAGGAATGTTTTATGCTGTTGTGAGATTGTGAATCTCTGTTAGCAAGCAGTGCACAGCTTTGTGGAGGAGGGCTGGTAATTTTAAAATCTGCTACTGCTTTTCTAAGCATGAAATGTTGAAAATGTCTGTTCCTTTCTGTGATAAATTTGTTTATAAAAGCAAAACAGTAACACTAAATGTATAATTATACAAGTGGTACATACCTTCCTTTTTCAAACTTCTGCTTTGGAGCAGAGCATAACTCCTGTAAATGCTTGATATTTTATCCCTCTTATCCACATGTGGAACTGTGGCATTTGAAGCCAGACTTGTGAGTTGTAGCTGACTCTGAAGCAAAGGGAGTAGTAAAGGCCAAGCTCAGCTGATTTTCTGACTCAATATTACAAACAGCCCACACTGGGTTGGCTGACAAGGTCACAGTCTGGCTCATGCTTCAGCTGTGAGGGTTCAGGAGTTGCTTGCAGCAGTTTGCCACCCAGTCAAACAGAAAAGGATGCTGGTTTACTTTAATCTGCTGTGCTGGGAAGGACCTGGAACTGCTTTATGAGCAGCGATTTCTGCAGCCACGATGAAGTGGAGGTGATGGATGTCATGTCAGCAGCCCTAGTAAGTCTGTCCTTTCTTGTAAAACAAACTCCTGAGGCAATTGTTTCAGAGCTAGATTGTCATGTCTCCAGTTTAGACACAAGGATTAAAATGCTTGGGAAAACAGCCAGTGTAGGACCTCAGAATCTTCAGTGTTGGTTCTGAGGATGGACCCAGGATTGATAGAAAACTCTGTCCCCTGTTATGATGTTTGGTTGTTCTTGGTCCCTTTCTCTTCTCTTGTGGTTTCTTCTGGTTTTTCACCACAAGGCTGGTGCTTTATGTGGATACCAACAGTTCAACTCACAGGGTAAACCATGGAGAAAGTTTCCCCCAAAGTCTCTCTCAACAGCTCTGGGAGCTAGAAGTGTTCTGTCCCACCAAGAGTTTCAGTGGATGGACATGGACCAGTTGGCTGGATCCAGGTCAGCAGCTGCCCCCAGAGCTCTGTCCCAGGGGTGTGGCAGGCAGCTCTTGGAGCAGTGGATTCACATTTGTCACATGCTGTGGCTGCATCAAATGCCAGCTGCATCTTCTTCATCTCCTTATCCTGAGTAGAAGGAGACATGTAAGCAGATTGCTGCACAGCTGGAGACTCTCTTTAAACTGTGATAGTCATTGTTCAAGGTGATGTGATGTTGTGATCCTGTAAGACACATTCCTTCCTGTCAGGGTCCTCTGTCCTGCACATTTTGGGCAATGGGGCACTTGACTGGTTCTGCTCTTTATGTCCTTGGACAGGAGCAAAAGGCACAGGCTCTGTGTATGGTCTTTGTCTGCCCATGGGGCTGGCTGCTTTCGTGGGAATTTCACATGGAACAGTAGAGTAAGGGAACTTTCTTCAGGAAGTCCTACTGTTTTCAAGCTCTGTGCATTTATTGAGATAAATAATACCACAGGGTTTCTTTTCTGCACACACCTGGTGGATGATGGGAGAAATGTATTTGAGACACATTTGAAAATTTACTAGAATATTCTAATACCTATTCATAGTTTTGTCAGGTTTGATTACCAGTTCTAGTAGGCACATAAAAGACTTTTAATGAGGAGTTTGCACTTGCTGAAAACATACAAGCCTTAACAGTTGCAGGCATCTTTAGTATAATTGTGTGGCCTGGACTTCTAAGCAAAATATGTGCCCTCAAGTTCAGTTTGGCTATTAATGCATTGTACAGAGTTAAACCTGGAGCAATCAGCAATAGAGGGAACCTCTCTTGAATGGCAAATACCACTGGATTTTGTACATGTTTGAATTTTTAAATAGTGTAGGAAAATTACAGTGTTAAAAGTTAACACGAAAAAAAATGTTACACTGCTGTCAAGAAGAATACTCTGATGTGTCTAATGGATTATTATTTCAATGGAACGTTTTTGTTTGGGAAACCCATTGGATGGGGAAACTGGTTGACTTCCAAACCAAATAAGACTGGCAGATTAAGGTTTTATTAGGAGTTGTCATTGTTTCCCTCTTGTTTTATGTTTGGGGCCAGATCTACAGAAAAGACTGAAGAAGTATTTTTCTTATAGCGTTTATCATTCCACACATGTTTTTATTTTTCTCCTCTTTGTTTATGTAAATGGTCACGGTTGTAAAACAATTTAAAACTTCAGCATAGAGGCAAAAGGACAGCTGTTTTTGATAGGCTTGTCAGTTAAAGCCATTCTAAAATGTAATTCTGTTGTTTTTACCTAATTTTTCAGTGTTTAGCTTTGTCAGAAATGGAAAAATGACCTGTGCTAGACTGTGGCTGTATTTTTGTCTTTATAATTATTATCTGTAATGCTGTTGACTAAAAATGGGCAATTTCCTTCCATACAAACACAGAGAATATATGTAGGGATACTTCATTCATTTTTTGCCAGGAGAAGAGGTTGCAGTGGCTGAGGTCTTCCTGCTCTATGCTGTGTAACATGCCTAGAACAGTGCAGAGGGAAGGTAAATGCAGTGGTTGGGGCCAGTTTCGGCAGTTCAGGGACAGAGGATGGCAGTGCACAAAGGATGTGTCAGAATCCAGCTGTGGTCCTGCAGCCTCAAACTAAGAAGATAAGACAGAATTTAGGACCCTGACAGTGTTGATTGCATTGGTTAGCCCTTAGGTCAGCTCAGGAACAGGAGTTTACAAGTAGGCCTGAGGAGTGGCTTTCTTTTTCCTCCAAAGATTGGTACTTGAGAACCCAATTACTGGGCAAACACAGGCCTTGCATTACAGTAGAAACATCTGTGACTGGCAGCAGAAGCCTCAAGGGGGTCTCCTCAGGATGATTCAAACATTTATCCATGAGTTTCCTTGAATAAACCAAACAGAAAGGCAATTTAAAAGCTCTCTGTTAGGATGCCATGTGTACACTGTAAAATTTGCTTGACAATGATTTTTTTACTCTGTAATCAAAAGAATGTGAATTAATTTTTTCCATGAAGTAAATACTTTTGTTTTACTTTGTTTTTTAGGTTTTTTTTCTATTTACTGAAAGCCTAAGGGAAGTAACAGTCAAGAGAAGAGGACTAAAATGATAGTGGGAGAGCATCCTTTTTTACAGGGATGCTTTCGATAACCCTGTGGCTGGCATCAATTCCAGTTTGTCCTTCTGAAGGCTCTGGCTCTCAGGCAGCTCTTGCCCATGGAGCTTCTCTTCTGGTTTAGAGTTTGTTTTCCTACATCCTTAGGCTTAGGCTTGCCTTTTGATAAAAACAATATTGGTGACTGCCACTGCTTTTTAGGATGTTGGCCACTGCCCTGGCAGGGTGCTGGTTCCCATTTAAAGTGTGGAGGGCTGTTTTACGGGTTGTTTTGGAGTTTTTAAAAATACTTTCTCTGCCTTGACAGGTCATGCTTGGGTGTTGGTGTATCAGCATGTCTGGAAGGGACATTTTGCTGTTCCAGTAATAATTTCCCTCTACTTTCTGTCATTTGATTTTGCACTGGAGGTTTTGGTTTGAGAGATGAGTCACAGGAAACAGAAATTGGGATTTTCCACAGAGAAAAGCAGTAGAGTTTTATTTTGTTGGCTTGAGCTTTGCCAGCAGCTCTTTCTGAGGACAGTGTGGGCATCATATACAACACTGGAGTGTTTGGGGTTTAGCCTGAGATCCTCACCGTGGCTTCCTTCAGCCCTGCAGGGAGCCAGAGCCCTGGGGCAGTGGCTGCTGGGTGGGTATTGCATTCTGCTGGTCTATACAAGTAACTATATTTAAAAAGACACAGCTTTAGAATTCTTGATGTAGAGAACTTGCTTTTTGTCATGTGTTACCAGCATACGAAATTAAAAGAAGAGCAGATATCTCCCTTCATGAATTTTGCCTTCAAGCTCATAAGCATGGCAGATTTTCTACTCATGAGAAGTCTCTCTGGGTTTCGTCTTCTAGAAGTGCTAATTTAATCTGAATTTAAGATTAAAGGGAAAGATGACACACAGCTAATAAATCCAAGGCTCTGTACATTTTAGCAGCGAATGAAGAGAAGTAACTGTAAATACAGAGATATTTTTGTTAAAGGTCCTTTTTATGTTTGTTAAAACTGGAGTTTTAAATAACTTTTTTGTGATTTTTCAAAAGTAGTGTTATAATGCATCAGTCCACATAATGAACCCTTGAAGGGAAAGGAGACATGATGAATGCTTGAGAAAGACTGGCTCATAGTATCATACTGCCTCCTATAAAAATAGAGCAATCATTTCAAAATAGCTGCTTTAAATATAGGTCAGGTTAAATCTCTTGAGACAGGATTTGACCAACAGAAGTTACTTGTCAGGCTACAGAAGTTCATGATTCTTATTTAAGTGTATATTCTGACTTCATCCTTGGTGGTTAGTTGGACTGTATTTTAGCAGAATTAATATGAAGTGTTAAAGCACATGTTTGAAGGCTACTGTACAATTGATTCTGTAGTGGTAGGTCAAGTGATTTATTTATTTATATATTAGCAAATTCTCTTTTGTCATTAAACCAATTCTCTGCTCTTCCTTTTTCACAGCTCTTGAAAGCCAAGTCAGACTGCCTTACAGGTCACTGCAGGCATGTTTTAGAATGGCATGTCTGTCTTTTAAATCCAATTAAATTATTCCTAGGGTTTTTCCATATGTTACTTGTATACTGGGCTAAACTGTGTTTTAACAACTGAAACATTGTTTTTAAATGTGGATATTCACCCTATTTTGTTTGTAGAAATAGCAAAAAGAGAATATTGTTTTTAATGTGCAGCTGTTACATTCTGTATAAGTGGTGAGTCAGGGTTAGCTCCCACAGGTGAGATGTGCACGAGGAAAAGCCTCAATTCTCACAAGAGCATGGCCCCTCTGTGTGGGGTTTGCAGTCTGGCTCTTGTTTGGGGTTCTCAGGATGGCACATTGCAGTGGAGGGCCCAGTCCCCCAGCCCTGACTGATCTGGCCTTTGTTCCCCTGTGGGTGAGCCAGCAAAGGCAGAGCTCACCTGTGTGTGGTTCTGCCCTCCCTGCTGAGTGCTCCTGTTGGGCTGGCTGGGCACTGGGCACTGATTCTAATCCCTGAAGGTTTGTTCTTTCCATAAGCAATTTCTCAGCTGCTCATCTCCTTGCTGCAGGGCTGCCTTCCCTTGTACTTCTGGTTTTTTTCATGTTACAGAGATGATGACATCAAAACAAAACCTGGATCTCCTAAGCTGAGAAGGCAAACACAGCCTTGCCACTCAGTTTTAGTAGGAGACTTTTGTTAATCTTTGCTGATCACTCTGATTTTTGAACAGTTTTCTGAGAATTCACAATCATTCACACTTTTTCTCTCTTACTTTACTTTGACCAGAGCTTTTAGGACAATGTTATCTATTAATTGCAAATGAGTTCATCATATTTTAATAATTTACTGTCCTTTGTTTGAGATTTGGGTTCTGCATCTTCATCAGAGGGTGTTCTGACCCAGATTTTCCTTCTCTCCTTGTTCAACAAACAGAATTTCAACAGGATAGTACCAGAAAAACTGCCTTAATGTCACTGGGTATAATGCAGTTGTGCTTTCCCTATTTCTAGGCCATAGGCAATCTTTCTGAAAAGCATGGAGGGCTACTTAAACTTCATGTTTGATGATAGGTTTGTTTCTCTGAGCTGTGCTTTGTGCTTGCATTAATCCCCACTGTGCTGCTGCAAATTGAGGTGAAAACCATTGGGGTTTATGGATGTGCTGGTTCCACTGTGTGTATCTGAAAGAGAGATGCCTAATATGCTTCATACAGTTGTTCATGTTTCTTAGTCCTTTTAATTTTTCTCTTGTGAGTTGTTTTTGGGGCAGTTTTGTTCTTTTATCTGTGCTTTTGCTGGGATCTCATTGCTGAAATTATACAGTGACTGACTTAATCCAAAGGGTCTTGTCACTTGACTGTGAAGGTTTTTGAAAAATTTATTGTGTGTTCTTGAGCATGTGGGGTTTCTGTGATTAATAAAGTGTCTCAAACTGTACTGATTTTGAAGATTTTAATGTCTACAGGCAGGCTTTTTTTGCCTTTTGTTTTTTCTAATAAGAGTAATCTCTCTTCCCCAAATTAGTTCCCTTTTAGCTTTTCAAAGCTCACTCTCTGAGAGAAAAAGCAGTGTTTGTAATACTAAATGACATTGTGGTTTATTTTAAATGAGGCAGGGTCTAAGTAGTTTGTATTTAGAAGACTGAGGCTTTTGTGGACTTGCTGCAGTGAAATATGAAGTCTTGTAAAATGGAAGTGATCTCCCTTCATTACTTTTGTGAGATGGTTGGATTAAAAGAGCTGGAAACATATGTGGTGTAATTTTGGGTTTACCAACTGTGCACATTAATGCTGAATGAAGACAAGAAATAAGATTCACTGTCTTCCCCTAAGCTGTTTTATGGAAAGAGTCCCAAAGATCCAATAATTCTCTGATCCAGAGAGCAGTGTTCTGAATTCCTGAGATTAATGACTGCCATGGAAGGCTTCCCCAGCACAAAAATCTGTCAGGTTCTACTGTATTAAATATGTTGTTTTGAGGTTTGCTGCTGGCAAATCCATGGCAGCTTTCTGTGCCTTGCCCTGATGTTGACAAGGACAAACAAGTGAGCTGGTTTGGCTTGGGTGAGCAGTGGCATATGGTGTTGAGATCACTTCCCTGAGCAGGTCAGTTTGTGGACAGAAAGCAGTTGGGATTAGATGTGAAACAGAAAAGTGCTAATTTAATGCAGTAGTGAAAATATTGATTTGAATTTGTAAGGCTTTTTATCTTGCAAGGACACTGCTCTAGAGAAGTGCCAGATGTCTGTGGGTTGTGTCTGACTGATGACATTAACATATGAAGCAGTTTGTGCCCTGTGCCTGTGCAGAGGCTGTGGCTGAGCTGCAGACTGGGTAGATGTTCTGCCTCTGGGCTGGCAGAGCTCTGATCTCTGTCTCTGGCCAGGTGTGCAGGCAGAGATGCTGCAGGGAAGGCAGGAAGCAGGTCAGGAGATGAAGAAGTGGATCAGAAGATGCCTTTACCAGTGAGCAGATGTAGTTTATTGCAGCCCAAAAGCTGCTGCCTTGGTGTTCTGACACCAGGGGAGCAATATTTGTGAAGATGTGGGCAGACCTAAGGTGGGACTTTAAGTCCCTTTATTTCTTTGTTTTCCTTGTGTGTTTTGGGATTCCTGTTTCAACAGCTGGATGTTCTAGTGCACATCCTAATGACAGTTGACTTGAATGTCAAAAGACATTGTGAGTATTTTGGGATGAGTCTGGAGAGAACCCTGAGGAAAAGAGGCATCTAGGATGATAGAAAAGAGCAGTGGATGCTTCTCCTGTGTGCAGGGAGCACTCGCAGGGCTTCAGCTGGAGGAGTTCATGTCAACACCAGACTGCTGGGTAACAGAACAGGAGCAACCCTTGAACTGTCTTCAGCTCTGCTTTATGGGGCATATTTTTGTATCGTGCCCAGCTGCTGTAGATGAAAGGATCACTGAAGCCTGAGGATTTGTAGCCCATGTTCCTGAGAAAATACTTCTTGCTGTGTGTTCTTCTGCTGTGCTGAATCTTCTTGGCTGCTGTGTTGGTGTTCAGTTCATGTGTGAAATCTGCCAAGTGTCTTTTTTCAGTCATGTTGCAATCGCTGCTGCACAGCTTCCCACTCCAGTATTTGTGGGACAGGACAAAAGGAAAAAACAAACAAACCCCAAACTAAAAGCAAAGGTCCCCACCCCCCCTGGAAAAGGATGGCAGAGGCATTCAGTACAGTGTATATCAGAGTAGGGCAGTTGATCTTCCTTTTGAGACAATACCATGGAAATGGGAAGAGTTGTGAACCCTTTCTGAACACAGCTGATAAAAGCTGTTCTGAAAATCTGTTCCAGGACAATTCAGTTGTATTCATTCATTTAGCTGTTGCTGAGTTCCATAGACAGAACCACGACAGTGCTTTAAAATCTTACTGCAATGCTCCTGGATCTTGTTGGATAAGTAGCAGTGGCTGGATCTACAGTATTTATAAAAATCATGCATTCAGGCCATAATTCCACTCTTTTAGTCTTTGTGTATTTAAGCCTTGTTTGGTGGCCTTCAGGACACTGAGTTGATAGAGTTGAAGTCTTCTCACAGCATGATGAGAGAGCTCTCAGCAATGAGAGGGACTTCACCAGAGCGTGGTGGTTTATGGTATTTGTGTGTTCTCATTTGGGAATCCCAGTGAGCCTGTGATGGGCCAGCACCAACATAACTGCATCAGTGTGAGCACTGCTGGGGCTCCTTTTGCATCTTGTCACTAAACAACCTGGAGAAGGAGCACCATGTGACTTGAGCAGTGTGTTTATAGAGCAGCAAACCCGTCTGCTTGTCTGGGTGTCTTGTAGGAACCTCCCCTGCTCCCTCCACACCGAGTGCACAGCCAAGCAATGGAGAAATTAGTGACATGCTGGAAAAGAAAAGCTTTAGTATGCATGTATTTATTTTAAAGAAAGTAGTATATTAAATTGATGAAAATAGAGATCTATTCTGTGGTGAACATTGTAGAGTTCCAGTGCAGTAGGAAAATACGATAAAATACAGCAAGTAATTTTTCACTTTGGGAGGAGAAATGGAAAATGATTGTCATCTCCAGAGCTTGAAAAAGCTCAGATTTGCAGTTGACATTGCTGTGTTTTTGCTGTCAGGGTGGAAATCCTGGAAGCTATTTAGGCAGTGCCATATGTCTGTCTGAATTGTCCAGTGAAAAACAATAGGAGGTGGGGGGAAACTCCTAAAACGATTAAGCTCTTTTCAGAGCCACATCTGGACTTAATAAATGCAAACACACATTGTATAATTTAATGTATCTGCTTAAATTAGGTCTCAAACACAAGAGTACAAGGCCTGCCATGTTGTGTTTGGTGCAAAAAGGATTTTCTTAACATATTTATTCTCCTCGTGTAAGTCCAATTTTGACCTTGTAAAAAAACCTGCTAGCCATGCAGCTGATATAGCTGGAAATAAGAAACCTGTTCTCTGCAACACTGGAGTTTAAAGCTGGTAGGCTACCAGGCATGCTGGTTGTGTGTAGTTGTTCTATTTTACCTTTGACTATGAACACATAAGTACTGAAATCTGGTCTCTTGCCCTGACTCTGATGTGGAATAAGGCCCTGGGTCGGTACCTGTGAGCTTTGGCTCCATGGGCAAATGCCCCAAAATGAAGAAAACCTTTAAAGAAAGTTCACAGCTTGTGAACCAGAAAACAGGCAGACAAGTAGGCTTTGCCCCACTTGTGGAAAGGGGTAGGAGGGTTGGCTATTTCTGTCCAACTCTGTGAAAAACATCTGAGGAGAGCAGCCTATTTATAGTAGTTGTCAGTTGTCCACAGGAACATTTGCATCTCCAGTGGAAAACTTTAGGGATCTGAAAATGAAGAAGGCTGAAAACTCAGATGGCATTAGACTGAAAAATAAGTTTTTGGTTGCATTTCATGTAAGAAAATTACACCGGGATTGATTAGTAAAACTAAGATGCACTTAGAGGTTGTAGGTGCAATTGTATTATGATTGTTCTGGGGAGAAAGCAGGGACTGGTGAGAAAACTCTTACTGGTATGTATGTGTAGACTTCCATTTCGCTTGTGTGTGGCAGGAGAGCAGTGTTTAGTGTAAGTTTTTTTTCCATATGTCCTAATGTCTGTGATTTTCTTCAAAACATGCCCATTAAGAATCTAAATACTCTAGAGCTTACACTTGTTCTCCCTCAATCAGATCTGACTTCCACTGGGTTAGCTGAGGTACATCTGCAGCCTCCTAGTTTCCCTGAGTTCCCATTTTCTGTCGGTGAACCTATGATATGCAGGATGCTTCAGAAAACTTACATTTCCTACACTTTAAACAGACAAACAACATTTTTATTTTAAATTTCCCCCGGGTGTTTTTCCAGTTGGAGGAGAGTGGTTCCTCGTGTTGGCTGCCCTGCCCAGCATGTTTTGGGTGGAGGAAATGGAGAAGGGCAGGAAGGGACCTGATGTTCAGGCTCTGTGGTGACTGAGTCTGCAAGGCTAAAAGAAAAGGGAAATCCTCCTAATTTCTTGATTAAATCACAAGAAGTAATTGGGGGAGGCAATGGGACTGTTACTTCTGTGTTGTCACTGTGAAACTGAAGATGCACTTTGAGGAACTACATAAGGAAATACAAATATAGCACTATACAGAATTTCAAAGCAGTATTTTTCTAATATTGACCCAAGTAATGGAGAAATTTACCCATCAAAGATGAGTGCACCGAAATGGGGACACACCCTCCTCATCCACCCAACTCCCCAGCTGTGTGAATTTAATCAATTTCTCTTGCCAGGTTAAAGTTTCTCTGTAAGAATTTGAAATATGATGTTCTGTTTTACAAGTCTACTGCAGCATTACTCATGGTCTTCCAAAGTAATTGGTTTTTGTTGCTGTAGGAAGGGAGATGTCCATGTTTATTTGATAGGATCGATAGAACTGTTCTAGTGGGCTTTAATTTCTGGTGTCAAAATATGCTGTGCTGAAGGCCACAGCAGAACCATGGCTCTGCAGTATGAAATGCAGCATTCAAGGCTGCTGTAGCAAGCATTTTTCAACACTTTTGATTAGAAACACTGCCATGAAAAGAATATTTATTCAATATCTGCTACTTGCTTGCTACACCTAAATACTCTTTGTGAATATTTTTTTAAAGTTTCTCCTAGAACTTGACATGTCGGCCTCTGGCAGTAGGATTGTGCTGTAAGACTGCTTGAAAAGTCTCCAAATTACTATGATTTCTTTTATAGAAGGAAAAACAGCAGCAGCAGTCACAAAATTGAGTGGGTTAAATAGGTATATGTGTCTGGGCATGTGTCAGCCCATAACTCACCACTGGTGCTGAGTGTTTGCAAACTGTTGGAAACTCAGAGGGAATCTGTAGTCTGTTTGCTCCCAATTGGCTGCTTAGTCAATCCCATGGGCTTGGAAATTCCTGATGAATGTGTTTGAATCATCCATTTTCAGAGTTTGGGTAGGTAACATTTCAAGTGTGTAAGGAGGGAAGTGCTTACCTCTGCTGCCCTGCCACAGCTGCAGTCTGAAGGCTGTACCTGTGTCACCTTGGAATGCACACAATTGTTAGGTTGAAATATTGTGGAGAAATTACACTCCAAGGAGCCTTCTTTATCTTCTCAGGGGTTTGTTAAGGCAGAGCGTTTTGTTGTTGCTATTCCAGGTTAAATTTAAGTGTGTGCCCTCCTCCATCCCCCACTGTTCTCTCTGTTACCCACCTCCCCCATAGCTCCCTTCACTCTTTTTTTTTTCCCTTTGTAGTTGTGCTCAGAGAATTTAGCAGCTCTGTGGGAAGAAAACCTTGAAGCTCAGAGCCTGTTCTGTAGTCGAGAGAGGGCTGTGGCTGCCCATGAACACATTTGTCCTTGGGGGACCCCTTCTGCTCCTCAACAGGCAGGACACACAGCAGGAGTGGAGAAAATGGAAGGGCAAATGCTTGGGGAAGCGGAGTTGTGGTGAAAAAAGTAGTTAAGGGATTGAGACTGAAAAGACACTGAGGATTGTCACTTCTTCATAGATTCAGTGTATGCAGATCTTACAGAAAAAAAAAATCCTCTTCAGGTTCTGGAGGGCAAGAGGTTTGATTTAAAGCAAAAATTTCTGGCGTTTTTTAGTTTAATTAAGCTACACATTCTAATAAACTGAAAGCCAGTGAAAATTTTAGACTATAAAAGTTTAGTAGCTCTATTTATATTTTATATAAATACCAAATCTAAAGTTAGAAACTTACGTTCACGGGCTCAGAAAGCCTTTCAAAAGACTTTTATGGTAATTTCTTTTTTAATAGTACTTGATAGTTTGACCAGTGTGAGGTTAATAAGTCGTTTTTTGTTTGTGTGATTACTCAGCATTCAAATACAGCACATTAGTGATTGTGGCCTTATGCATTATGGATGAAGGCCCTTGCTGTTAATACAGATCTTACCTCTGAGCCAGTAAAAGCCTTTATTTAGCCATACAAAAGAGGAAAATGAGAAAGGTGGGTTGTGTGTCATACAGGCACATTTGAACTTCATTAATACCCAAATGTGCATTTGCAATCCAAAGCAGAGCTCTAGAACTGATCCTGGAGGTGCTGCTCAGGTGGGGTTTTCTGGGACCACACCTGGGGGTTTGCAGGGATCATAGCCAGGGTCTCAGGATGTCAGAGCTCTGGCAGTCTGTGCTCAGGTTGCTTCATTTCTCCACTGGCACTGTACCTTCAGTGTTGCATGATGTGCTCCTCAGCCCATGTGTGCCTTAGCTGTTTTTTCCAGATTGTTTTTCAGATCTTTCCCAGATTGTTTCTTCACGTTTTTCCCCCCACCTCAGTTGTTTTCAAGAATTTCTGCCTCTTTTGTGTTGTTCTTATGTACAGGACTCCTGTTCTAGCTTCCATTTTTTTCAGGGAGAGAGCAACTAGAAGAAGAGCTGGGAACTGGGGTGTTTAGCCTGGACAAAAGGAGGCTCAGAGGGATCTTCTCTCTCTCCATCCTCCTGAAAGGAGGTTGTGACCGGGTGGAAATCAGTCTCTTCTCCCAGGTATCAAGCAGCCTTGGATTGATACAAGGACAAGAACAAATTGCCTAAAGTTGTGCCAGGAGAGCTGTAGATGGGACATGAGAAAAAATGTGTGGTTGTGGCATTTGGGGCCAGGTTTTAGTGGTGCTGGGTTAACAATTAGATTCAATGATCTTAGAAACCTTTTCCAGCCTTAATGATTCTATGAATTTGTGAAGTCCACATTCATCAGCAGACTTTCAGAAGCCTGAGTGTTCTGCTCTGTGCTAGGCAGCCTTGTTACTGCCCTGGTAGGAGCAGAAAGGGTGGGGGGAAAGGTGGAAGTGGATAAATAACTTTTTGTGCTCTCTGACATGCATGTTTGCTTTTCTTTACCCATCAGCCTAAGGTTACTTACAGTGGGGTTGCTGTTTTTCATTTCTGCTGTGTGGCTGCATTTCTATTTGACTGTTTTAAATGGTATGTTTGCATGGGGCTGAAAGAACCTTCTGTATTATAAAAGATGAAAACTTCAGCTCTCTATTAAGTCAGAAAACTGAGACTAGCATGGCTACTTGTGCTGCTTCTCAGGCTGTTTGGAGCTACAAGGGAAAACAGCAATGGAGACCGGTTTTATTGCCTATCTGTCTGATTTTAGGTAAATGTTGTTGATTCTTTTTCATGGATAAATGTGTTTCTTCTTGGTAAACAGTGTTGCTGCCTTTTGTATCTCAAGCTGAAAGTGGGACTGCAGGAGGGAGAGAAATTGATAATGAAGAGATTCAGCATTTAATTTGGCGTTCTTTCTACATGAGTTGTACTTTGTTGTGTGTTTGGTTTTCTGCTGTACTGAATTCTGTCAAATTCATGTCAGTTTTGTAGCCCTAATGTGTATCTGGCTCCCTGCTTGGGCTTCTGAGCACAATAGCTGATTGGCAAACTTGACATTTTTCCAGAGGGGATTAGTTACTATGTAGGAGTTATGATCCTTCCACTGAAAGCTCTTCTGAGTGATTGTCTCTCTTGCTTGGAAACTACTTGTCCAGTATTTGGGGGGTTTCTATATTTTGTGGCATTCAGGAACTTGGTGGGGAGGAGTATAGAAGTCAGACAATTAACTTTTTCCTCTTTAATTAGGTCCTGATTAATGTATGCTGGAAATAAAACCATACTCATAGTGTTTGAGACACCACTGGGTTTGTTCTTAAACACATTTATTAGTCAAGCAATTGACTTCATTTTAGAATATGGTCTTCACATTCTGTGGTGTGATTTAAAATAAAGGTTCCTGGAGGTTTTTTGTTTAATTAAACTTAGTATCAGAATTTTGGATTTCTTTTGAATTGTGTTGACTTTAAAAAATAATCTGAGTTAGGAGCTGCAAGAATTCTTGGGTGAGTGCTTCTACAGCAGCATTTAGGTGTGATACTGTGTGACCAGTGCCTCTCTGTCTCACAAGGCAGCAGTTGCTGTTTGTTTCATCAGGTCTTACTTTTGTCTGATACCAGCCCAAGTATTTAGTTTTACTTCATGTTTCAAACAATTTTAGCCTGATGGGACCTTGGGAAGAGTTGCATTGAGCTCTTTCCTTTTATTGTTTCTGTAACTTACTACATTTTTTCCTCACTATAACTTTCTCAAAATTATCATTTCAATGTAGTTTTTATGTAGCTTCTTTAGTTATAAAAATAATTTTATGAATATTGGGAAATAAAATATGTTCTCTTTCCCTTTCTGTTGTCAAGCTACCTCTGTAATAAGATGTCTATATACTTTATAGTTTCAGTGTTGGCAAAGCTTCCAGTTAGATGATGAAATATGTTTCAGATCTATTTCATTAACTGTTCTGACTGTGGTAAATGCACATCAAAATCATCTGTTCTGTTTCTGGTTTACATTGTTGTATTCCTGTTGTAGTGAAATATGAGCTTTGAAAGGCACAGCAGTGGAAAAATCCTGCTCAAAACCTCTCTTAATCATAGATTTAAGTATGACTGTGCACGCTGGCAGCCTTCTGTTTTAGGCAAGGGCTTGTTACTGTGAACTAAAAGAGAAATTCACATAAAATAGTGCTAAACTGTAAAAACCAATGTGAAAACTGTGTAGCAGTATTCTGACCTTGTAATGATTTACAGCTGGAAGAGCAGAACTGAGTGGAAAAAAAGGAAAAAATTCAGCTTTGTGTGAGGGGCTTTTAAAATTTTATTTTCATTTATTTTTTCCACTTCCTCTCTGAGCTGTATCAGTTCAATACTGTTTGTAGTTTTGAAAACCCATGTGGGAGACAGAGGTGGGATTGACACTGCAGAGGAGGACTTTTAGTAGGGAAATACTTGGATACAGAGAGACAGTCAGCTCTTCTTCAAAAGCTTTAGAGAGCTGCTCTGTGTGGTGCAGGGAGTACAAAAATGAAGGACCAAAGGGAGCTGGAGAAGAATGAGGTGTGTGAAGCAGGACTAGAGAGCCAGGAAATGGGATAAATGAAGACAGCAAGGGGGCATGAAGGCCAAGTACTTGAAATGAGAAGGGAGGGAGAAAGGAGAGAACATTACAAATACATGAGGCACTGACAATGTCCAGGGAATGGCAGGAGATGAGGAAGTAGTTGAGAAACAACTAAGAGCATGGAAAATAGCTCTGTTGTTTCAGCAGCCAGAAATACAAAGAGAAGATGTGTTACTTGGGATGCTCATCCCAAAGCTCTGAAATTGCAGCAATGTTCCAGCTTCTGAGGAGCTTTCACAAGGGGTGAGGAGTGTGGCTGGGTGAGCTCTTCAGGGTGACTGCTGAGCCACAGGAAGGCAACTCCAGCTGAGATTCATCTCTCATTCATCTCATTGGTCTTGCGTTGTCATTCTTCCCTGTTGTCCCCCTCATCCCTCCTATCCCCATTCCCCCAAATCTGAAATACTTGTTATTTTCATGTATATGCACCTGGTGGAGATTTTTAGAAGACTGCAGAGACTGGTGCCCAGTTCATGTAATTCCTTTTTCTCTTTAGCTACATTAAATAGAGAGATGACCCATGTCTTTGCTTAGGTAGTTTGATTGCCATTATTTTCACCTAATGTGTTATTTGCAGTGTGTTAAAAACAAATACTGCTTATCATGTGTCTTTTCTTCTTCCTTGTATAAGCCAAGCATATTCACTGTACTATAAGGTCGAGTGTTACCAGCTATGACATGAACTATTGATATTTCTAATCTCTGAGTCCGTTTCCAGTCCACAAAATACTAAATTGTACCCATAGCTGCTGTACTGACTTGAGTCTCCTTTAAAATGTTCTTTCAGTTGCTTTTTAAGCTGCAGACATGTAATCTGGCAGTCCTGCACGTGTTATTTTTATTATTCAGTTTTATTCTTAATGTTCAATGTTATTAGTATTCAATGTTATTCTTAATCTTCAGTTTTATTTTTAATATTTTAAAGAGAGTAGATGCTTCTCTGTAACATTTAGTGCTTTTCCTTATTCTTAAATTTGTCTGGCAGTGTTATGGTATTTATTCAACTAGTTTGATTAGAAATGAGACTTGCTTTCTGCAAACAAGGTATTTGGCCTCAGGAATCACAGGCACTTGATTTTAAAAAGCTGATGTATGCATCTGTTGGCTTCTGTCCTTAATGGTCTCAGTACAAAAATGGGATCTGTTCAGGGCTTTTGTGGTTAAAACTGCCTTAGATAAAAAACTTAGCATCTTTATTTTGCTTTTACATCTCCCAACGAAAATTTAGGATCAGAGTTAACTTGGAGTTTTTGCTATTGGGCTGTGGTTCCCATCTGCTGAAACACTCCTGTGTCTAAGCTGACTTGAGCTACATGACCTCCTGAGTACCTCAGGCAGCTCTGTGTCTGTGACGTTAAGGGAGCAGTAGCAGTGTTGTTTCTGGATTGCTCTAGAGAGAATTGTTGCAGAAAGGTGAGAGTTGTTGCTGCAACCTTTTCTGGCTTGGAAACTTGGCCAAGAGAACATACCTGTAATTTGCCATTTGTACTGTGGACAGCTGCTGCCTGTAGTGCTGTTTATTGGCAGAGTCCAGTCACTGTCGTGTGACGTTCCTGGGTTTGGGAGTTAAACCCCAAGTACAAATGTACTGCAAAGTCCAGAGTTCCCAACCTCTGACAGATCTTGCCAAGGCTCTGTGTTACTGCCAGTTTCTTGGGCAGGCCTTTGCAATGTCTCACAACAATGTGAGTCTAAGCAAGGAGCTACAAAGTGAATCTGGTAGATAAAGGCTGAAATGGCAGCTGAGCTCCATGATTAAAGTGTCCAAAGTCAAAATTACAGTTTAATATTCTCACCAAACACAGCTGAAAGCAAAATCTGAAACAGCTTAATGAAAAATTTCAAGTCACTGCACTTGGCAGGTGTTGGCTTGTCAACAGCACTAACAAGGCTATGGAAAATGCTTGTGTTCTGGTTTTGGCAGACAAAAAGTAACCACATAAAAATATTTGAAATGTAATGTATTGCAAGAATGAAGAGTGTTAATTACTGGCTATGTGTTCTTAAAATCTATGTGTGTTTTGCTTTGGTTTGCTGTCTTCATTGGTTTTCCTGGTCTGTACAACTATTTATTGTGGAAAAAATTCACCTCTGAAATTGGATCTGGGAGTTAAGATGGAACTGAGGAAACTGGCACAGAAGAATTAGTAAAGTTTTGCTTTGAAATTTGTTGTCTCGTCTTTTCTTTCTTTCTTCTTTAAATAGAAGACCAATGGGGTAAAAATATGAACACTTTTCCTCCTCTGTTTCACCTCTAAAACTTCTGATTAAAATTCCAGAAAATAGAATAGAATAGAGGCATTTGTTATTACAAGTGTAGTCTGGTAATACTTATAAATTAACTGATGCTCTCACATCAAGGCAGGGTCATGACAACTCTGGCCCTACGTTTAGATATGCTTCAACTTTCATCTACATGTCAGAAGACTTAGTGGTGGTATTTCTGTTAGTTTCTCCTCTGTGTGTGTTTATTGCATTTCTTTGTGTTTCACATTTTTTGGGTAGTCTCAGTTTCATTCCAAGAAATATATTTAAGGAATATATTTTCTGTGCCTGTTTTTTTTTTTTTTTTTTTTTTTTGAAAAGCCAAACTCTTCAAGGTTGACAAGGTGGCAATGTAAGGGCAGGGATTAGTGAGGAAAATGATGAATAATCCCATCCTTCAATCTTGACTACTTTGTTTTCCCAGTTTGTTTACCCTCATCATAACTGTGCTGTGTCTTTTGCTGCTGTCCTTCAATGTCAGTTTTTAAGTTAAAATGATGAGAGACAGCCAGACCTATTGTGGTGCTTCTTATGTGATTCATGCTAGAGACTGATAAGAAAAGCAGTTTCAAGAAGAGTGCAAAACCCAGAGTTGTTCTACATCCAGGTCTGTTCCTGAAGTCTTAGCCAAGCATTGACTTAGCCAAAGAGCTCTTCTGGGCTATGTAAATCAGAGAAAATAAATCACAATGAGGTTGTTGTATACTATTGAGAGACATCCTTTCATGAAACCGTAGTCTAAATAAGGATAAAAAAGTCATAATCCTATATGTCCCTGAAGTCTCCTGAAGGTGTATGGTGTATGTTTTGTATCTTCCAGTGCATTTAATCCCAGTGAACCCAGTGAGGGAGGATGGGTTGAATCCCAAGAGCCGGAAGAGAATAATGCCGGATTTGCTGACGGAGCCTCCTGCCATAGACCCCGTGTATGAAGCTCGTGTTTACTGCAACATTCCCAGCATTGCCGAGCGCAGCATGGAAGGTGGGCTTGGGGAGGGCACACCTCAGGCTGGCTGCTTGTTTCTTTGTGCTGTTATTAGAAATGATGACTCTGTGCATTGTCAGTTCGTTGCTGCTGGGAGAAGGTGGAGCAAATGCCAGCTGGTCACTGAATTACCTTAAGTCGTTCAAAACATGCTGCTGCTCTTTCCTTCTGTTTGTATCCTCTTCATTTTCTTGATTTTTGGAAATTGTTCTGTGTCCAACCAATAGTCAGCTATAGGTCTAAAACTGAAAGGGTTGGGAGAGGTATAGATATTTAATATTTGGACTGTAGCTCTTTCTACACGTCAGCTGCATTTCAAACAGTTCACTTGGAATTCTGGAAGAAAAACCCCACGGAAGTAATTAATTTTGGAATTCCAAGCCATTAGACATGGTCAGCTAGAAGGCATATTTTCATTCTTTACCCCACAGCAGCTGCAGCAAGTTTGAATGAAGTCCTTCATTAGCATATCCAAATAATGGTTATCAGATAAATCACAAACTAATATATCAAAAAGATCCAGAGTAGGCATGCTGCAAAATCCATCATTATGATGGGGACCAGAAGAGAGCCATTATAAAAGTGGAATAGCTTTATTGTGCTGACAGAGTCCAGTGCTTGAGTAGTGTTTTGTATGGTTGGTGGACTTCAGATGTATGTGGAGGGTGCCAAGAACCTCAGTCTTGTATAACTTGCCTTACAATCTGAAGTGAAATCTTTCTTGGGCTGGTAGGTTGTAATTTTCTAGGGATGTTTTCTTTTGTTGCACTACCAAAGCTATCAAGCTAATGATACCTGCTGTTTTTTTTTTTTTTAAATTAAAAAAAATGGATGCAGGTAACATTTTTCTCTCTCTCTCTCTCTCTCTTTTTTTGTTTTGTTTTTCCTTCCTTCACTTTAGGTCATGCCCCTCATTATTTTAAGCTGGTGTCAGTTCAAGTGCTGATTCGACATGGTGATAGGTATCCTCTGTATGCCATTCCCAAGACAAAGAGACCTGACATTGACTGTATGCTCGTGCCCAGCAGGTAAAATTCTTGGAGTTTGTCTTTACTGAGCTCTTTTTTTGCTTGAGAATAATTTTTTTCCTCTTTAGGAAACAATTTGTGCAGCCTGAAGTGCATTGTGACTTCTGACCATTGTGTATTGCCATGGTTTACAAAACCAACCACTCAATCAGTGGTGCACAGTATTGTCTTTGAAACAAGAACTGTTACATGTTACCAGTTCAGACCAGAGTAAGTTCTTCATATTTCTTTAAAAAGCAAAAGCTATTTAGTTGGATATTTAGGTTGCCATTCCTCTTAGATAAGTTTCTACATTTTGAAAGTGTAAGTGCATTGTTTGAGATGATCTCTTCAGCTCAGCACACTTCCCTTCATCTGAATACAAAAAACTGTCAGGCAGTTCAGCACTACCATAAGAAAATTGATATTTGTATTTTATATTATTTTTTTCTTTTACTCGTCAGAAATATAGGCTGAGTTTTCTCTTAATGATTTATGTCAAAATTCAGGAAAAAATGGGAGTTGCACATTTAATTATTAAAATACAAGTTAACAGAAAGTGATAGTGCTTGCTACTTGACAACTACCCCGTTCCTGTAGTTGCCTCTCTCTGTTTAGATCTGTCACAAGTTAGTCATTTGTGTCTAGCTGTCACTAAAACACCATTTTCCTTTCTGTTTCAGTATAGTGCTTTTGTCTAACATCATGTCTTTGTAGCTTACTGAAAACTTTTCATACCTGAATCACTTTCAGCTGCAGATATAGTTTGAATTGCTCCTTTGTGGCAAAACTTTCCTTTTTTGTTTAGATTCTAGTCACTAATGCACATGAATTACAGTGTACAGCTGTAGAAAAAAACAGTGATGATGTAATTTCCCAACCTTTGCCATGGCTTGTTTGATTACATGTAAGTACTTCTAAGCAGGATGATGATGATGATTTTTCAACAGAGGACTTACCAGTAAACCTACTAAATACTTAAAAGAAAAATACCAAGGTATGTTAGCAAAACCTCTGGGCAAATCAATCCCTTCATGCTGCTGTCCCCTCAGCAGTGTCAGGTGTGGAGATTTCAGTGGCTGAGGGCTGTGTGTTGTGTTCCTGCACATATTACTCAGGAAAAGAGGCACAGCAGGTACACAAAGCAGTGTAGATGGACCATAAATGGTATGGAATCTCCTCTGTCTTTAATTCCACACCAGGAAAGCAAGAGCATTATTTATTCACAAATGGCTTTACTCTGTTGTGCTGGAAGTGTTAATGCCACACTGAAAGGACATTTCACCTTAGTGCCTGGGAGGATCATGGAGCAGATCTTCATGGGAAGAATTTTTTAGGCAAGTGCAAGACAAAGAGATGATCCAGGACAGCCAGCACAGCTTTACTCAGGGCAAATATTCCTGACCAGTCTGGTGGCCTTCTATGATGGGGTGACTGAGATGGTAGTCAAGGGAAGACTGACCAGTGTTGTCTACCTGGAGTTCAGTGAGGCTTTCAGTGAGGTCCCTCATGGCATCCTAACTCCAGACTGGAGACATGTGGATTGGAAGGGTGGACTGTGGATGAGGATTGGCTGAATGGATGCAGAGGGGGTGAGTAGATCTGTGCCCATGGGGGCCAGTGATGAGTGGTGTCCCTCAGGGCTCTGGCTCCAGTGCTCTTCAATACCTTCATTGCTAGCATGGACAGTGGAATTGAGTGCACTCTCACCAAGTTTGCAGTGACAAGAAATTTGTGTCCAGCTGGAGAAGTGGGTCCATGAGAAACTCAAGAGGGTCAAGAAGTTGAAGAGGTTCACCTGGCTCAGGGCAATCCCAGACATGGGTACAGACTGGGAGGAATCACTGAGAATAGCCCTGCAGAGGACTTGGGGGTGCTGGTGAGTGAAAAGCTGGGCACAAGGCAGCGGCGTGCACTGGCAGCCCAAGAGGCCGGACATCGGCTGCTGCTTTTGTGTGCTCACACTTCAGCTTCCTCCAAAATGCCTGTTTTGTCAAGAGGTGTCATCCAGGGCTCTGGTCCAACATCCTGCAGAAGTTGGATTTCCTTGAGAGGTACCTATCCCCAGAAGCAGTCTGTGCCCACTGCAAACTGAGTGGCTTCCTGAGATGAGATGTGCATTCCTGAGACTGCAGAGAGGACACCAAGCTTCAGTTATTTCTGCCACAGAGTGGAGTGGGAGATACTTTAATAAAAAGTTAATTTTTCTAAGAAGATGGAAAATGAATAATTTGCTAATAGCTATGATAACATTTTTAATGACCTGCCTTTAAGGGGTGAGATTATTTTCAGCAGAAAATACTAAGTAGAGAAATATGATCCAGATTTCTGTTGGAGTTCCTAAAGGCTCTGATCTTCTGATCTTTCTTAATATCTGTCATGCTAGAATGTATGTGAGAAAGCCTTATTGAAAAGATGTTAACTGCAAGTGACAGTGTTAGATGAGTAGCTGTGTTTCTCAATATTAGTGTGCCACATGAGATCTCAGTTTTGTATTTGTCAGAAGAGCTTTTATAGCTGTTTCCACTTCAGTTTCAGGCAAGGAGTACAACATGAAGGCCCTGGAGTCAGAAAAACTGTCCATAAAAGGAAAGGAAATAGTGTGGCTTTGACACAGAATGACCAAGTGGAGCAGTTGAGAGGGCACAGTCAGGCTCTGAGAGGCCAGAGGGGGATACCCCTGGCTCTCACTGATTTGTGAAGCATTACAGCATCACTGTGTAAATGACACATCCCTTACCACTCACAGCCACTGAAAGACCTTGTCTCCTCAAGAACAAAATTTATGTAAAAGAGCATCTCCTCTCCTAATTTAGGGCAGCAGAAAGATTAAAGGAGTTGGCTCTGCACCATTCTGTCCAGATGTGTTAAAGCTGACCTTACTGAATAAAGCTAGAATTAAGCCATTGTTTTGAATGGAACATTCATTACTTCAGCATCAGGAAGTTATTTGCTGTGTTTGGCTGTCAGGCTTATATTCCTTTGTGATGTAAATTTAGTGCTTGATTGTAAATGTGTTTATATGGGGAATGTGACAGGGTCTGTAATCACTGCCTTTGAACTGAGGGTTTCTTGCTGCTGTACAGTTGAGTCGAGGTGTCTGATGGAAAGTCTGGCCTGTTTAAGCTTTCTAACATCAGATAAGCAAAGCTGCTCATATGCAGGCTGCTCTTTATTTGACTTGGCATTCAGCTGATGGAATTCATTAATTAAGCAGATTATGCCACAGCCCCATGGACTTCTAATGGATATGCAAAAGAGCCTTGAGGTCACGCTTGGGTTTGGTGAATTATGGATTGTGACATGTAAGTGTGGAATGAATATAAGCAAATGGATTAAATGCTTTGGAGATTTCCTCCATCTAAAACTTCAATTAATATTATTGTGATAATTTTTATTGTTCTGGATGAAAATTTCCAAAGGGAACCAAATAATGCATACTTTTTTCCTCAAGAAAATTACTTGAATGATGTTATGAAAATCTGTTCATTGTAGTGTTTGCTTATGGGGGAAATAAATTAATCCCACACATTTTTTCCCTTATGTAGCTCACATTTATAGTGTCAGCAGTAAAAAAAAAATATGCAGTGTTTCTTAGCTGAGTTTGTATGTGAGAGAGAAGAAATGCTTTTTGGAAGATGCTAAAGTGATTTCAGAGGACTGCTATAATTTGGTAGTAAGCTGGGTTAATTAGCATATACTTGAAGACATTTTGAAAGGTGTTGATGTTAATCATAAGAAGCTTAGTGACAAATACTGAAATTTTAGGTTCAATATGCACATGTTTTGAAACTGCCACAAAAATGAGCTGGGAGGTGGGAGATGAGACAAGTATCTGTGAGCTAAAGGGGTGTGGATTTGACTTGGAGTGAGGTCAAAGTAGGATCCAGAGCAGACCCAGGTGAAGAAAGGTCTCCTGAGGCCTCTGCTGACTTCAGAGAGTCAGGCAGTGGTGAAGTAGATGGAGTTACAGAGCCGTGGAGTGGTTTGGGACCTCACAGATCCTCTCATTCCAACCTCTGCCAGGGGAGCACTGTGGAGTTTGTTATAAAAATGTACAAACTGCCAGACCTTTATGAAAAAATAACCTCCAATAGTACTACTACTGCCTTAGGATGTCTTTTGTAGACTACACTGATCTGTTGTTGGGTTTAGTGGCTCCTTTCATTAATTTGTTTTCTAAAAAGCACACAGTGTAGTCCTTTGATCTCACACTTTTTTTTGCCTACTTGAACTTCACAGAAAACACATATTATTTTTGCTTGAAGTTCTAAAATGTTTTTTGCATTTTAAGTAAAGAGAAAAGGGCTCCCTCTTGGTATAGTTTGCAGGCAGAATGTTGTGTTGTATGAGTACAGAAAAGTCATGTTTGTGTGTCTGAAGCCTGATGGGGTCCTGTTTACTCACCGAGTGATGCACTGAGGGCTCTGCAACTCCTTGTGAGAAGCCTGAACCTCTCAGTTTTGCCATGTGTTTTTGTATCAACTTCTCAAGGAAAAAGGAAATTTTATTGAAGGACGCCAGCTCTGTTCCTGGCAGTAATACATAATACAGTTCAAACAGTTGTGGAATATTTCTTTCCATCTACACTGGTTACAGTGTAGCAATAAAAGGTGATATTAAAGCATTTTAAGACCTTTGCAAATAAGATATTTAAATGTTGATCAAGGATTTAAATGTTGGTCCATTTTAATGGTAGTGCATTAAATGGAAACCAGAGTATTCAGTCTGGGATCTATTATGCCAGTGTTTAGGTTGTAAATAACAAAAAGATCAGCTGAATTAATTATTTGAGGGAAAAGAAGCATCCTCTGTTTTGTTATAGATAAAATTTATTGTATTGTACACAAATAAAATCATTAAAAGGCAAATTAACAGATTTTAAATAAGGAAACCAAATGTTACAATTGGGAAGCATGGCTATTGTTAGTGGGTTTAAATGAAAAGCTATTCCATTTTCTAACAAAATATTTTTTATTATTATTTTTTATTTACTCCTATCTTTGGTAAATGTGGTAGCTTGCCATTGTAAGGCCAGGAAAATTACAGAAGGATATCTCTTTAGTTCATTTTTATTTTCTGATTACTCTTATGGAAATAAAATTTTAAGGATAATTCAGTCTTTTCAACTGTACAACTGAGCAATTTCCTTTGCTTCCTGCTCCAGCAGCCTCAGCCGTGTTGCCTGGATACTCCATCTCCTGCAGCATCTGTAAATTGGCCAATTCAACAGGAGGATTCATATTCTAAATAAAAGCCAAGCCTTGTGGAGGGAGGGGGATTGCTTTGTCAGCTGGGAGCCTGAGTGCTGCTGCAAATCTTGCTGCTGGGAAAAATAGGTGTTTGTTTGTACAGTTGTACAGGGGGATCTATTTAAGAAAAAGTCAGCTTTGAATTTCTGTTTAGAAATATTTCATAATGCACTTCTGTAGGCTTATCTTGTGCTCACTTTAAATACAGTGTAATCCAAAGTTAAGTAACTTGCCTCTCCATGTCTAATATTATTAATATACTGTATTAATACACTGGAATATAAAATCATAATAATCGTCCCTTTTGTAATTTTATCTTGAAAGTTAATTTATTTTGCCTGCCATTTTTTCAGAAAAATCCTTTTGCAAAGTACAGATAAATACATTTCTTTCTTCTTTCCTTTCTTTCTCCCCACAAGTGATTGCTGGCAGTTTTATCAGCACAGATTTGATTCCATTAGAATTCTTTCACTCTTTAGTAAGCAAAGCAGCAAAAGCAGCAGAATGGAAAATGCAGTTCTTTTAGTTTTCTTTCCCATGTATTTGCAGAACTTGTTAATTAAGTGAATTAGAGTTTAAGGAAAATTTTGATTGTCAGTTTATTCATGTGTAGAGTTTTATAAAGTTCAAAACTTAGAAATTGGTGGTTCAACCTGCTACCTCTGTAATAAGCTTAAAAAGCCAAATGGCTTAAAAAGCTAATGGGTGTAATTTAATTTTCTCAACCTAATTATTCCATTTTTAGATGTTACTGCTGGGCTGTGAAAACAGTGCCATATACAAAATGTTCTGTTGGAAATTTTCATCTGGAGCTGGAGTAGCTTCTGATGTATGATTGTACAACAGGAATCCTCTGGTGCTTGAGAAACATAAGGCTTTGTTCCTTTCTCTGCTTTGCAAAGACTAATCTTCAGTTGCCCTGTCAAAATTACAATATACAGAAGAAGCTGTGGATTTAGAATATCATAAATTGGCTGGTTTTCCTTTAATTTGAAGTTAAAATGAAAAAAAAATAGTCTGATTTTTAATCTCACTATACTTTTTTATCTCATTTGGATTTTTTTTTTCTTACTGGCAGTTGGGGCATAATTGTAACATTTCCCTGCCAGGATATTTTTTTTCCTGAAAAGAAGTGAAATACTGGAGAGAATTCAAGTTCTATAAAATTATATGAGCTGCCTTTCTATTGACAGACACTGATTCTTATGAGCCCTCCTGCACATGCAGGCTGTGAGCAGAGCTCTGCAAGAGGTCCTCTCATGTATGAGAGTTTCTCAGTTGGCTGTTCTGAGTAAGCATGGATGTGTTTGTCCCAGTAAACTTCAATTCCAGGCTCTCATTCCTGATTTAGTGGTGTTATTGCTCCCTCTGGTGCATCCTGCAACTCATGTTTCTTTTTAAAACCTGAGGCTTTTATTTAAAAAATAGTTTCTCATTCTAACAAATGTAAATATCAGCAGTAAACACAAATCCCAGAGTTCTGTGAGAAATACCTGACAAAATTTATTTTTTATACATTTTTTAAACAACATGAAAATATATTAACTGTATTCAAGCTGAACATCCTATTAAGACAAGAACCATCTGGAGCAGAATTGGGTTGCCAAGCAGTTTCTGATTTAGTTCTGTACAAAATTAGAGAGGTGACTGTGTAACCTTTGATAACTGCTGACATTTAACGAAGAAATCCCCACTCATGTAATGCATTTCTGCTGTAGGAATGTGATCACAGATTTATTTTTTAAAGGTTTAGATTACCTTTAGGTCACATTGTGTGTTTTTTCTATCTGTAGCTTTCTGCACAGCAGTACCACAGTGAGCTGAGTCTGTGGTGTATTTGAAATTTTCAGTGCAGTGTGGGAGATCTAAGCATTCTTTCACTGACTTGAACTCTGTTTCAGTGAGTTAACTTGGATATTTCAGTGAATATCTCTTCCAGCTGCATTCATTATCTCCATGGTGGGGGTATCTTCCTTGTCTGTGTGTCCAGCAGTGTTGGCCTCTTTCTTCCTGGACAAAAAGTGCAGTACCCCAAACAATGATTCCAGTTTTAATGGGGCCACTGCTTTCCAGTCCCACATTATTGAGACTAGATGTGCCATTTGATTTGAAGCTGAAGGAAGTAGAATTAAAAACTGAGATTGCGCTCAGCATTGTACATTACAAAATCTGAGAATTGCTTCAAGATCATCTCCTTAAAGTACTGTATTTGAATGCCTTTAGATTGTTACTGCTTTTGGCTCTGCTAGAGGTAATCCTTGAAGAGGTAGTTCAGAAACTGGAGAGAGGTTTGGAGGTTTTTAAAAGAATTTTTAAAATATATTTTCTTTTTCATTTTAATTCATAACAATATTAGTGACTGAATTCTAAGTAACCCCCAGCAATGGTTTTAAATTACTTAGTGAAAGGTATCACAATCTTAACATGGCAAGACATCTGTTCCCCTGTAGTTCTTTGGTAGATAGTAAGTAGTTAGATTTCTTTTCCATACTTGCAAAAGTCCTGAGTAAGAGCAGATGTTGTCTCAGTGGGAAATAACCTCACATAGTGAAATTTCTGAGCTGACATACTTGGAATACTTGACTGTCTCGAGCTGCTTTCCCATGCACTTTGGGAAGTTTTCACATTTTGATTTTCTGTCTCTCTAGGAAACCTTCTCATCCTCAGCTTGAAGCCTTCATTAAGCATATGTCCAAAGGGTCTGCAGCCCAAATGGATGGTTCTCTGAGCAGCCTGCCTCACTTCCCCAGTCATTCCCTGTGTGAAATGGGAGAGCTTACACAGACAGGTGAGTTCCCCTAGCAGCCCTGTCTCGTCCTCTGCTCTGTTAAACACAGTCTGCTTGAAAATGGATCTTCTGATTCTCTTTATAATGACATAAATGCTTTTTTATGGAAGCTTATCATGTTGGTCATATCCTAGACTATGCTGGGATATGGATACAGTATTAGACTCTCAACAATTAAAAGTAAAAGTGGCAACAATTGTAGAAACCTTTGTCCCATAGTTTGACAATCCTGTTACGCACTGGTCAATCTTGGTATCTCTTTTAACTTCCTTTGTAGCAAGTTGGAGCACCTTTCTTTCATGTTGCTTCACACCTCAGAATTCCTCTGTGACAAACAGCACTGGTCAGTCCCTCCTGAGGGAGATCTGGTGCTGTTACTGACAGGGTTGTGATCCAGAGGGATCCTGTGTCCCCTACAAGAGATGCTGGTGTAGCAGACAAACCTGATGTTTGTGTCATGGAAATGTTTTATACATCTGGTGCCTGTCAAATCTTTGTGTGTGCTGGGATCCCTTCGGAAGGAATCCTTGGCCACTGTCAAATCCTGCAAAGTGATACCTGGAGAAAGCAAGGCAGGACACCACTGAGATGGCATGCAACACCTGGATTGTGTCACTGAGCTGGCATCTGGGGACTCCTGTGGCTTGTAACAAGGTTTATAGAGGTGTTCCAGTGCATAAGGGACTCATGCCTATTGCTTTGCTGCTGTGCAAGAGATGTGGATTCTGGAGAAGGTGTTTTGGCACCTAAGAAGGATACACTCTCCAGCTGGATAAAGGCAAAGTTTTAGCATAAATTATCAAGGAATTTAAATAGTCCCTGAAGGAAGATGGAGAAGGAAGCTTGATGCAATTGCTACACCTCACGATTGTTTTGTGAGTTTACACACTAATTTACATTCTGGGTATTTGTGTCCTGACTGCTGGTGGTTTTATTGGCTGCCATAAGTTTTCCAGGGGCACAGCATTCTCTGCCTGCCTGAAAACTTGACTGAGGTGCAGTCTTCAAAAACACCTTACTTTTATAGTCATGTTGCACCCATTCAGTCTGTGTCTTAATCCAAAGAATTAATATTAAACCACAAAGGTTTTAAACGAATTTTTTGGAACCAACTTCTCTTTATATTTCAGGTTAGTTCCTAGAATCTGAGACATGCTGAAGAATAGCAAGTTTCAGACAGTTTTCTTAAAAGTCATCATAAGTGAAGTTCAGTTTTATAAGTTTATAACCTTTTAACAAATTGTTCATTTATCAGTAAGGCTACTAGCTGTATTTTTTTTTTTTTTGGCAAAACTGCAAGGATTCTAACCACGTGTTGTAATTTCTGTCAAAATTCAGGGGTTGTACAACACTTGCGAAACGGACAGCTGCTGCGAGAAATTTACATCAACAAACACAAACTGCTCCCTGGTGACTGGACAGCCAAGCAGCTCTACCTGGAGACCACAGGGAAAAGCCGAACCCTGCAGAGTGCCTTGGCACTGCTCTACACCTTTCTGCCAGATTTTGACTGGAAGAAAATTAACATGAGGCACCAGTGGAGCACCATTTTCTGCTCGGGAAGCTGCGACTGTCCCATGAGAAACCACTACCTGGAAGAGGAGCAGCGCAGGCAGTACAGCTTACGGGTGAAAAACAGCGATTTGGAGAGGATATATGTGGATATGGCAAAGATTGTGGGCATTCCCACCAGGCAGCTGAGAGCTTCTAACCCAATAGATTCTCTCTTGTGCTATTTCTGTCATAATGTCTCGTTTCCGTGCACCAAAGCTGGCTGTATTGGTATGGAACACTTCAAAGTCATCAAGAGACACCAGTTGGAGGATGAGAGAGAAAGGCAGGAAAAGAAACTTTACTTCTTGTATGCACTACTGGCTACTCATCCTCTCCTCAACCAGACTGTCAATCGGCTGCAGCGTATTGCAGAAGGCAAGAAAGAAGAAGTGTTTGTTCTCTACTCTGCACATGATGTCACCTTGTCACCTGTTCTCAGTGCCTTGGGCATTACAGAGGCCAGATTTCCCAGATTTGCTGCCAGATTAGTTTTTGAGCTGTGGCAGGATGGGAAGAGGCCCAAAGAACACTTTATCCGCATCCTGTACAATGGTGCTGATGTCACATTCCAGACCTCGTTTTGCAAGGATCATTATAAACGTTCCAACAAGCCAATGTGCCCACTAGAAAAATTTGTCAACTTTGTCAAGAGGGATATGTTCTTAATTTTTAACAGTACAAGCTACTATGATGCATGTCATAGGAAAGCACTCTAGAGAAAGGAGGCAGTGTTAATTTCTGCCAGTGATCTGTTTTCTGGCGGAGGCACAGTTCAGTTTTCTTACTTCTGATGTTTTTCTGTGTAAGTACAGAAGGGTAATGCTTGAAACATTCTTCAAATAGTTTTTTCATTCAGGCTGCAGATGGCCTTCAGTAGAAGAGCAAATGCCAAGGGTTATGTGTATGTGTAGGCTCACAAATGCTGTTAACTGTTGTGATAAACTGTGTGGGTGAATGTAACCTGGCCCTTGCTTGATAGTGAGAGCACAGACTTCGTGTTTCTCTGTTCCAGAGCAATACTTGGATAGCATAACTTTAAAGCCAAAACTCCTTTTTTTTCCACCACCATCTCACAGTTGTTTTAAGCAGTTCATGTCAGGGTCATGATGAATTCCAGGTGTCTGCATTAAGGCATTTTTAAGGAATTTTTGAATTCCTTTACTCAGAGGAAGCCTTATAATATTATGGGGCAGGTCCTTAAAGCAAAGTGCATGTATGTGTGTGTGAATACTTCCCTGAGCATGTCCAAATGAGTGTGTGCCTTTTGCACCTCACAGACCTAGAAACCCTTGGCTATTGTTGCCAGTGCCAGAGAAGGGTGTACTGGAAAAGGGATACAAAACTCTACTCTTTGATCGCACTTTCAGCACTTTGAATAGTTCAAACACAGTCTACAAACGTGTAAAGGCCTTGTGATGTTAAAATAGATAGCAAACACTAACAGTACCACTAAACCTGAGTGGGAAATTAGGGCTAGAAATCAGTTTTATGGTGAAGTGTTGGGCTCTTTCCCATTGTGAACACGTTCAAGCTGTTGTGCTGTGGAACAAATCAGTATTTGAGGAATTTGCTATGGTGACTGCTTGAGACAGCTTGACTAAATACTGAGAAAACTTTGTAGTTGAGTTAGTATTTTTATGGACTAGGAAGCTCTTATTTTGTAAGACCAGACATGTACATATTGTACTGTGTATATTTATAACACAGTAGATCTTTCTTACTTGTTTAGTTTGTAAAGACTTGTGGAGGTCACTTTTTAGACATTTTTTTCCCTTGATCAGGATGTTTAGATTTAAGAATAAACTGTCTGTTATGAGTAATTTGAACAATGAGTAGATATGAACACTTCAGACTGCTTTCATCTCTGTAGGAGTAGTAAATTGAGAACCAATTTTTAATAGAATTCCTAGAAATTTTATAATGATGGAGGTTTTTCAACCTCTAGAAATAAATTAGTCTGTGAGTTGTGATTCAATGGTGCTAGTTTGTCAAAGAAAACATAACTCAGCATAAGTTCTCTGACTCTTGGCATTCCACTCTGTTTTCAATGCTGCATTTGAACACTTTAAATAAAATTCTGGGGTCTCTTTGTGTATTTGTGTGTTATGTTCGTTGTGACTTCATTAGCTGTTTGCAGGAACAAGGTGGATATTGTTAAGCTATTTGTTGCATTTCTAACACGTGCATTTAATCTGTCCTGGGCCTCAGTCTGGGCAGGAGCAAGTAAACCTTTCATGGATACTGAACTAGAAATCCTGATGGAATATTTGGGGCTTTTGTACCACAGAGGAGTGGTAACCTTTCTGCCTAAGACACTGGATCTGCTTGTCATCATCCCTGCTTGTGTGCTGGAGGGCAAACAGGAAGAGAGAATCTGAAAGGTGAGCTGACTGTAGAAATTAAAGGGGGCTTTTTGCCCAGTATAAGTACCAAAGGTAGAGATCCCATAACTTTTCTTTATGTTGAGGTGGAACTTCCTGTGTTTGTGCCCCCACTGCCTCTTCTGTCACTGGGCAACACTGTAAAGATCTCCTATAACTCCCTTCAGGTATTTATACCCATTGGTGAGATTTCCTTGAGCCTTCTCTTCTCAGGGCTAAGCAGGCCCAGCTCTACCCTTGTGTCAGGTGCTCCAGACCCTTGATCATCTTAGCTGTCCATGGGGACTCTCCAGCAGCTCCATCTCCCTTGTCCTGGTGTCATAAAGAGCACTGATAACTGTTTCAGCCAAAACGGCCTCCACTCTGGTCAGAGCAGTGACAAGAAACCTGCATTGGGGAATTTAAGGAAATCTGGAACTAAGTTTCAGTTACAGTTTCAGGTTGTCAGTACCTGCTCACCTGCATGTTTGATGGTCACTGGGTGGACAGAACCAAATCTTTAATATAAAAATATTTTTTAAAAAAGGGGAAAAGCTAATAATTCTTCTGTGTGTGCACAGTTCATTAAGATACATTGATCTCTTCTAAGCTACACATGCAGAGGATCTGCAGCAATGAAAGACTTGATCCATCCTCCACTGCCACCAGAAGTGCTAAAGAAAGAGCTGCAGGGCTGAGATCATTCTCATAAACCTTGGACCTGGCTGTAGAGATAAAGTGATAAGCAAATTGCATTATTGAAGTCGATTAATCATTACCTTTTGAAGTTTGACCTAATTTATGATTCAATTTGTACTTTCAAATGGATTTATATTTGGGTAAGGTAACAAATGTAACTACCTGAACAATGAAAAAAGGAATTGGTGGGAATTTATTTACTGATAATAAATTAATGGAATTTATGGAATTGATAAATAGCCTTTCTGTAGGGGTGCACTGATGAATTAACTGTACTAGCTGGGAAACACTTACTTGAGCAGTTGCAGTTTAATCAAGTGGTAGAGCAGGACTAAAAGCTGCATCTTTAAGGAATGCTGCTTGAGATCTTGCTCTTGGCTCGAAACCGATGTAGGAGTGGGCTGTTTTGTTGTGTACCAAACAAGGTATTCAGAAACTGATGTTTAAACATGTTGAGTACTTGTACTGAATGAAACCTGTGCAGTGCTTCCTCACCCGATCCAGCTCATTTTCCAGTGCAGTGCTGATGTCCCGTCTCTCCCCGCCCACTCCTCGCTTCTGTTTGTTCCATTTCCAGGAAGGCGTAACAGCTTTAGTTTCAAATGCTCCTTGCACACTGTGAGTACCAAACGGCTTGGCTTGAGCTGCCATTTATTATCTGTGTATTAGAAAGGGCAGGGAAGGCCTCGAAAGGCGAAATTCCCGGTGCCAGAGGGATGCGGGAGCAGGACCCCGGGGGAGACGGGGCTGCGGCGCCCTCGTGTGGCGGCTCCCTGCGGTGCAGCGCGGGAGAGCGGGAATTGCACCGGGACAGAGGCTCTGGAAGAGTTCAAACCAGGTGTGAACCGCAGGTGGATTTCATCCTGAGGTCTGAGAGAGAGGCCTCCTTCCCCGTGGTTTAAGTGAACAGGTGTCTATGTGAGATGCTCAAGCCCTTGTGGGGTGAAGAATGAATGACGGCAGCTGCGATGGTTATTTTGAAGTGAGTCATTCATGTTGTTGAACACAGGTGTGTTCTGCAGGTATTCTACAGATTTGCTAGCCTGTGTACTAAAATCAGCACTACACTTTCCAGCAGAGTTATTTTTGAGATGAGTAAAGCCTATTCTATGTGGAAGTATAAAACAAAGTATTATTTTTTCCTGTCAGTTTTCTGGTTTGGACTCAGTTTGCTTGCCTTGCACTTTTGTTCCTTCCCCATTTTTCATATGAAAGTAACTATGCTGCATGTGAGTACTATGACCTTATTCAAGCAGTTGAGATGTAAGAGTCTGAACTTTGTAAAGTTCCTTCAAACTGAAATCAAACACCATTAAGCTTGTTGTTTCTAAATGTCCTGGAGAGCCATTTTCAAAGGAGATTTAGAATTACACTTAAGCTATTTCTTTAGGATCCCCTGACCAAAGTCATCATCATTTTTGTCTTCTGATGCAAGTAAAAAGGGTGAAAGAAAAGTGATGTCCTTTGAACTGTAGAACAGTCCACTTTTCTTTCTAAAAATAATCTTTATGGCAGAGTAAAAAAAAAAATCATCTGTTTGACAGTCTGTCTCAGTTTGAGACAAATTAGGAGGAAACATCCTGAAATGAACATGTCATCTAAAGAAAGGTAGGTTTCGTCAGCCTTTCCCCACAGGTTCAAAAGCAATTTCTTGGAGGAAAGTGAAAAAACCTGTTTATTTAACAAGCAGAGTGCACACAGGCATGGAAAAAAAAAGAATGAATTATGTTAGATAATAAACCTTCTCGTTGGTGGATTTTTACAGTCCTGCTCGCTTCTCCCGAGGTCTGGAGCTGGGATGTGGTGTTCCTGCAGCCTCCCCCCTGCTGGGCTGTGGTGTGGGGCTCCCAGTGATGGTCTGGAGCAGAGCTGAACAGTGCCAGAAGAAGAAGCCACTGTCCCAGGAAAACTTCTTGCCTCAGCTAACAAACAAGAGCTAGCTGAAAGCAAAGCCACACAAAACTCTCCTGCCGCACAGCAGAGAGAGCTGGGGGAGTCTGTGAGAACTGAACACCAACTGTGCACCGAGGAATTCCCCCAGCTTCCCCCACTTCCAGCTTCAAGCTACAGGACCCATGGTGGGCATAAAGCAGATGATAGGGGATACAGTATCATAACACCACCCCAGGACAGTCTTTAAGATGCCATTGTAGAATGGTCATGGGAGGATGTGGGAGGGGAAAGTTTGAGCAGAAGTTTTGCTGCAGGTCCTTGCAAAGCAGGATCCATAGGATACAAGATGAAAAATAGCAAATGGAGAATGTGGCTTCTTCCATCCATCTTTCAGGTACAGAGGCAGCTGTTCGAAGCTGTTCCTGACCAGGGGACTGAGGACCAAGGGCCAGCTACAGGACAGAAGGAATGTCTAAGGGCAGCTGCTGGGGTGTGTGCAGCAGTGAATGAAGTAACTGAAAGGTCAAAGGGTCCAGCTACTGGACACACTGAGTGCTGCCTTACTCCTGGTTGGACCTGTGTAGGCACAGCTGCAGCTACTGGATAGGCCCAAACAATTTTGTTATCAGAAACAGAGTGATCTAAGAAGGAATTCTGCAGATTTAGATGATGAGAGGGATGGCTGCAATACTGTTTCATCTTTTCAAAAGTCTGTCTGCCCTCAGACAGAGTGAGGTGAGTAATAGAGATGGAATCAAGCCTGATTCCTGATGAATCAGTATCGATCCATTGGTTGCTAAGTTCATTTTCCTTTTTGAACTGATCACATACTTAATGTTCTTCTTTAGCAATGCCAGTTATAACAGGCTTTTGACCAATATAGTGCCTTTAAAAAAAAGTCAACAACCAAACCTTTATAAAGTAACAGGCTACAGTGCTTTTCTGCTACACTCATACATGCATAACTCAGGCTTATCTTGAAGGATGATTAATAGCTACTGTCATTTTTAGCTGTCAAGTGGACAACAATGATAGCTTGAGTCCTATCTCATGCACCAGAGAGGTGTCTTTTTGCTTAAACCTCCTCCAAGGGGGATTAAATTATGTCCATGACTGTGTAATAGGACTGGTGTAAGATGACATTTGTCATCAATTAGTGTGCTCTCAGCTGTGTTCCTAACCCTTAAGCTGTGAACCCAGAGTTAAGTAGGTTGAGGAACAGTTTTACCTGTTAATATTTAACTTGAGTCTGCGACATGGTAATTGGGGTTTTGGTAAGAAAGAGCACTGCATCTTGTTGAAGAGTGATAAAAATACTTTTGCTTTTAATAGGGGACTGGAAGCAGGCAGTGCTGCTCTGAAGTGGTGTTTATAAGGCAGAAGGCAGCCACCTTAAACACAGACAGGGGCTCATTAGCTGTAAGGGCTTGTGAATCTGGGCTGCCTTTGGCAGTGCTTGTTCTGACTGGCATAGAATGGAAGGTAACTGCCACAGCAGGATCCACGTGTCCCAGTATCCACGTGACACCACTGGATTTGACTGAATCTCACCTTTTCACAAAGGACTGACTACTTGCCATCCTTAATTTTTGTAAAGCACTTTGCTGGGACGCAGAACTTCGCTTTGCCTGCTTTTGCCAGGAGGAAAACTTCCTAGAAGCCAGTGACAGGAGGAAAAACAGCCAGTGTCCTTGACAGCTCCTTGGTGGGCTCCTTGGGGCCTCGGCTGTAGCTGCTGGAGCCTCCTCCCTGCTGCAGGTTAAATCCCGCGGCTTTGCTCCTGTTCTGTAGCTCTTGGCCTTTTCACTGCTGCCATCCCCTGACGTTTGTGGAGCAACACTGAAAAACGCTGTCTGTGGCCTCGCGAGTAATCCGGCTGGTGCCGGCACAGTTTTAATAGCAATTTGCTGACCTTGGCCGTCATTGATGGTTTCAGTTTTAATTAGGGGTCGCAGTGTTACTTCCTCAACATCAGATGACAACGCAAATGTTCCACCTCGCTTTTTGTCAGGGAAGTAGACCCCTTTACTGTCTTTCAGCTCCTTCATTGGATGCCAAGAGTAGAATTTTCTACAAGTGGTGGAGATTCTCAATGCTGTAATTCCACCCAGGAAATACCCTCTCACACCACTCTCATACCCTGAGCACAGGGGGCTGTGAGGGACACACGGAGCTGTGAGGGGGCTGTGACGGGCACAGGGAGCTGTGAGGGCCAAATAGGGCTGTGAGGGGCACACGGGGCTGTGAGGGGCAAATGGGGCTGTGAGGGGCAAATGGGGCTGTGAGGGGCACACGGGGATGTGGGGGGCACACGGGGCTGTGAAGGGGCTGTGACGGGCTCACAGTGCTGTGAGGGGCACACGGGGCTGTGGGGCACACGGGGCTGTGAGGGGCATACGGGGCTGTGAGGCACACAGGGCTGTGAGGGGCACACGGGGCTGTGAGGGGCACACGGGGCTGTGAGGCACACAGGGCTGTGAGGGGCACAGGGGGCTGTGAAGGGGCTGTGAGGGGCACACGGGGCTGCAGGTGCCGGCCGGGCAGCGCGGGGCTGAGGAAGAGGAGGAGGGCGGAGGATGCCCCGGTGAAGCGCAGCAGCTCCGCGATGCCGGACGTGGGAGCATTATAGGGGACCGCGACCGCATCCTGCCCGCTCCCGCGGCTCGGTTCGGCTATGGACTGACGGCATGCAACATCCAAATCGGGGAACACGAGAAGTTTTTGCTAAATCACGACGGAGTGAAGCTGGATCTGAGAGACCTCCGGGCCTCCCCTGCCTCTCCTGGGGGAGGATCTCCCTGAGACGGACCCAGGACGGAGCCCCACTGCAGAGACCCACACGGCTCCCCCAAAACGTGACCAGTAGGAAAACTACGGTCATCGGCGAGTTAGTTTGGATGTATGAAAATGACTTGGAAGAGCACATTCCAAAGTCGCTGGTGTTTAAGTCGTGGCAGCTAAGGAATTGTGGGCTGTGACCATATGAGTGAGGCTGAGGCACACGTTCCTCTCCCTGGGCCTGCAGCTTTGTGTGTGTCTGTGTGTGAGCAGCTCTGAGCAGCAGCAAAGTCCCATGAAATGTCCAAGCTAGGACTTTCCCCTGGAGACAGGATCTCCTCTCCCTCCAGCAAATCCCCAGAAAGTATTTCCTGCAAATAACTGGAATGCCACCCTAATCAGCCTTTTGCTTCATCCAGAAATTCTGGATGCAGGTTGAGTTTATGCCCTGTGCTAATCTTGTACCCCAGCTTCGAATGCTTTTTAAATTTCCTGTATTTATGCTCTCATGTGTCTGTAGAGGGAGTAAACCAGCACTGGCACACTTGACAGTCATCAGCTGTTGCACAAATGTTTATTTCCCTATAAATATTGTATAGATTTCATCCACCTTTGGCTGTTGTGAAGATATTTTGATAGTTATATGTTGGGCTTGGAACCTGTCTGATCAAAACCCATAAATATTAAAAGCATGTGAATGAGATGAGAAAGTTACAGAATGTCAAATATTAACCACTGGTAACAGCAGGTGCAGGGAATAGTTTGCATGCAAGCTCAAAACTGAAATATGTTATGAAATCCTTTTGAATAGTTCTGGATGTGGCACTGAGAATGTGAAGTTGGATTGAGGATCCTTCAGCCCAGACTGTTCTGTGTTGTTAATTTGTAGATGGAACAATGATAGATTAGTAAATGGTTCACTGTGCACACTTCAAACTCTAAACATACTATGAGCAATTTACTTACTGCTATGGAATAGGAAATGTAGTATTTGCTTTAGTTTCTTTTTTAAATGGCATTGTTTCATCAGTACAGAATCCAGGTCATGTTTTCTCAATCCTGTGTGCTTTTAAATAATGAATATGGATTGAGTATGAAACATGTTTCATCCTCATTTTCTTAAGCTTTCAATTTATCATGGAAACAGTCACAATTCCTTTGGCCTCTTGGAGCTCTCGAGCACATTGAAACATATTATTTCCCCAGTATGAAATGGTGTTAAAATGCCTGGTGTGACCTTTGAAGGTTTCTCTCATTTATATTTATTAGAAATAACTCTCAGAATAACCCAAAGAGTAAGTGCCCTGCAGGCTATAACTAATTAAGACAAAATACAACTACTTAACAACAACCTTGACAAGGGAGGAAGGGGGGTGTTTCTCAGAGCCTGGATGGGGTTGTGTTCCTGAGGGCTGTGTGAGAGACAACCAGAGGCAAGTGATGTTGCTGTCGGGGGACTGCAGCAGGGAGATCCAAGGGAGGAAAGGATGGTGCACTAAGGAAGTGCTGTGGCCTAGAGAACACATAGAATGATCCTCCCTCTCCCTCAGTGCTGATGAAGGCCCTGCCTCAAGTGCCATCTCCTCTTTTGAACATCCAGAACAGTGAGAAATCTCAAAACTATGTTGAACAACCTGGAGGGAGACTCCAGAGAGAAATCTGGAAGGAGAGAAGGGTTTAATCAAATGCAAATACGGTTATTATGAAAAAAAAAGGTTTGAATCTCTTCCTCCTCATGGTTCAGGGTAGAAGTAATTGTAGTTAAAAATACTCAAGTTGGGCACTTAGGAAAGAAATTGTGGGAATAAGCCCAGCAGAATGGTGGGATGAACTGGTGGGACAGGCGTGAAGTCACAGACCTTCAGTGTCTTTAGTAACAGGAGGTATAAACACTCTCCTGAGCATTTATTTTGTTTTGTAACTAGGAGATGAAGAGGTGACTTCCAAGTCTCTCTCATCCTTTATTTTTATTTGATTGGAAATATTTCCCTAATGTCCACCACTTCTGGCGTGTATAGTGGTAACCTCCTGGCAAACAACTCATGAATTTGGGTGTCTGGAAGCTGTGCATTTCTCCCAAGTCTTCCAGCCATGTACAGTGAGCTATCTAAAGCCTTTTCATCCATCAAAATGAAGCCACAGATTTTGGCAGGGCTGAGATTTCTCTCAGTTCCCACTGGAATGTGCAAATGTAGATTTCATTGCTGGACTTCTGCCAGAAACCTTCTCAGGGGAAAGATCTGTATCATCCTTATCTGTTACCTTTCATTACTTCCTTTGTGCCCATCCCCTCCCCTCACAATTTTCTCTCTTTCTAAAGAAGCTCATATATTTTTCTCTTAAATCAGTGGTCACTCAGGCAACTCCAAACTATTGATATGTGTGTGGGGGGAATTCTTTTTCAGACACAGAATTGAGAAGGGCTTATTGCATCTCTGATCCACTCTGTTTAGAAATCTTAAAAACTTATGATTTTTAACTTCTTATTTAATCTTGTTGCAAAGTTTGGCTTTTCTGGAATCCAAATGGTGCCCAAGTTCATGTGCATTTGTTGTGTGGCTGCATATAAATACAGTATCTTAGAGGGGTTTTCATAAAGCTTTTTCCACTGTTTCTTATTTACACCCAGATCTCAAATCAAGTCAGAAGTGGGATTGAATAGAACACTTTGCTCTGTGTGCACTGCTCTCTTTCCTCAGGTCCTCCTAAATGCGAATTTTCAAAATTTCTTTATGTGATTTTCCAGCAAGGTTCCCTGTATGGAATGTAGTATTTTTAATGAGAACGCTTCCTTGCGAGAGGAGATTACAGTCCTGTTAAATATTGATCTAAAATTTAAAGCTGGTTACAGCATTTATCAATCCAGTTTCTATCAAAACTTCTGGGATTTGTATAGTTCATCTGGACAGAGATAGGCAAAGACTTTAGTTGTTGCCTCCTTCAGATGTTAGGAATAGAAAATGACTTTCCAGTGGAAGAGAGTGAAATGTCCTTATCAAACACTCTCAGCAGATGTCTTCTCTGTCTCTTCTCAGAAGAGTTTTCTCAGGCTGACAGAATGCCAATATCTGCTGCTACCCTGGTGGGCCAGCTCTGTAAGTCATGAATTCGTTGGATGTGTGGGAGAAAAGAGCACAAAGCTTTGGTTCTTTAATCTGGTACTTGACTGAATCTGGTCTACTGGCAGCATCTTAACACAGGAAAGAAGAGTTTTTGTAATCACATCTGCCACTGGTTTGGAGAGAGGTCTCCCCTTGGTAAATTTTGAACCTGGGTGGATTTCAACATTTGTCAGGAATGTAGAAGTCACCAAGCTCTACAGATTTTGTGAAAATATATGACCAGCAGAGGAAAGAGATTCTCTAGGGGAAGCTAAAGACTGTTCTGAAGACACTGAAGTTGATCAGAGGTAAGATACAAATTCACAGACACCAGACTTCTAAAATCTTTTTTCTTTGTTATTTTCCATCCATAGACACTTCTCCATAAATGTTGTGGAGGTAAAGCACCATTTCCAGGTTCTGTTTACACTCCCATAGAGCTGGCCTGAAGAGAGATTTCTCTAAGGAGAGCAGGAAGGTAAGTTACAAATTATTTTTTTATCGTGGCACTCTGCTTTCTTGATGTCAAGAGGAGAAACAATTTCAGAGGAATCTGCTGGAAATGTAAGCATGCTCTTTGCATTAAGAGATTGTACATGCATCTCCCTGATGGGTGCTATTAGTAATGAGCATGGCCCCTTCACAGATGTGAACCAAACTTTGGAAGGGCTCCCCTGCACCCTCATTGAAAATCCTGATCTAATTCCAACATGCAGTACCTGTTGGGAAACTCTACCAGAGCACAATTCCTTTGTGATTTTACTGACCGCTGAAATTGAGAGTCGAGCGAAGAAATGTCAATGCAAAATAAGGATGCCTGGAGGAAAACCTTTTTAATGATTTCAGTTTTACAGACTTTCACAAGAAGCAGTGAAAGGAATGTCATCCTTAGGATTCTGATGAAATTCCAGACTCTGTAATTATATTGACTCTGAACTCCACCTGCAGTTCCTATATAAAAAGCTGCTCTGCTTCCACCTGGAGCCTGCTGTGCAGTGATGCTGCTCAGTGTCAAACAGGTACTAGAGCTCATCTAAGAGGGAAATGATAATATAATTTATATAATCTATACTGTGCTTTGTTGCATATTTCAAAGCCCCTTCAAGATTCCTCTGGATAAAATGCACAGCAGAAATGAGATATTGTTTGAAGAGATTTTTATGAACCTGGCCGATCATTAAACTTTTTGGGGCTGCTAAATTGTTATGCTTGCGGATTTTGCCAAAACTGAAAACATAAATGGAGTAGATCAGTGTATACATACAACAGTCAGGTTTCTCTAAACTTAGGTCAGCTCTCCTTGTAAAAGCAGATCAGCAGAAAGGACCCATTGATTGAATAGAGAGTCTGTGCTACTCATTTAGGAGCAATTGCTGAGTCCTGTTTGCTGGTCAGTGTGTATGGGCTCTGAAAGGATGTGCTCCCATTGCACAGTTACCTTCAGTGGAAAGCCTTTCATCCTCTGTTTTGGGAAGAGTTGGTGAAAAAAGAGGTAATTTGCAGTTGGCTGATGCCAAGAGTGTGCCATCCTTCACCTGTGTTTTTGTAAGTGAGGCATTACCCAGGGTCTGTCATTCTGGAGGCTGTGGTTAAGGGTTGCTCTGCATGGTGGTTGCTGAAAGGCTCTTTGGCTTTACCTTTTTTTTTACAAATTTTAAAGCATTTCTCTTCAGGAATCCAGTTTGTAATTAATTAATTAATGGTGCAGCAGAGTTAAGAGATTTGCATTGTTTTCTCTTTAAGGAAGCGTTCCCTGTTCTGTAGATTTATGAATTGGACACTACTCCTAATACAGCAATGCAGGACTTCCAACATCTATAACCTGAATTTTCTACTGCATGTGAAATTTAGACTGCTTCAAATTCTTGTGTGTAACTCAGGTTTTCCTGGTTCCCTAGACTGATAATGATTTCCCCTGGTGGTTCTCCATTAATCTGGCTCACTTGATGATCAGAAGGATAATTTAAATTCCTTCCTTATGACCACGATCTTTAATGTTTTTGTATTTTTAGTCATGAGACTTCCAGCTCATTAGGTCCCACTGCCATAATGCAAGTGTGTGTGCAGCGAGAGATGACCCTTTTACTGCAATGAACTGGACAAAGTGCTTTGACTAGACAGTGAAAGAAAGACAGTCTTGTCTCCTGATCCTCACCAGAACCTCAGCTATTTCCCTAGAGCCAGTTGGATGCCATAAAGCCTTCAGTACAGGAGTGTCTTTGAAGTGGTTGTATTTAGTTTGCATCTTGCCTCTGATTCTTGAAGGTGCATTCTTACTGTTTATAGACAAAACAACAGATTCTTAGGCTAACCCTTACACCAGGAAATGCTAAGAATTTTCTTTTTCCTGATAAATCCCAAACTATAATTGAATGTAGAACTGTTTGGAGTGACTGGAAGGCTGTGGCTGAAATCAGGGCTTTAATGTTTGTTATTTATGAATAGAAGTCTCATTCCTTCCTAGAAGTAATTCATATTCTGCTAATGCCTGTATGAGAAACGACTGTGTGTGTTGGGGTGGGGAGAGGGAGAGTAAATCATTTGAGGAGAACTCCTGACACTGTGAGATGTGACTCAGAAATGACAGCTTGAGCCTGCAGGTGATGATTTAGCATTAAGTAACTTGAGGGAAGGAATATCTTCCAGTTTGCCTTGGGCACTGAGAACCTTTGTGCTTAATGCATCTCAGAAATTTTCTCTGCAGAGTTTTTAAGGCTGTGGGGACTTCCTAGGGGCTTCAGTGCCTTATCCTTGCTATTCATTCCTGCCTTGAGGTAAAACAGTGCCTGAACGCTCCTGGAGCTGTGAGGAATAATTCCCCTTTGATCAGGCATAGCCTGAGCCATGTGCCGCTGCTGTTCTTCCACTGATTTTTTTCTAAATTGGGCTGCAAACTGAGAGAGATACCTGCAGTTTGATCATTTGTAATTTATTACAAACTTGCACAGGAGACAGTGGTTAGAAGCTCTCCAAATGAGAGCAATGTTAGCAATGTCAAATGAAGTTCAAAATTCACATCAGTGACTACACTGAACTCTGATTTTCTCTCTCCTCGCATTCTCTTTTGCATCTAATTAAGATACAAGTCAACAGTGTCCAGGTCAGAAGCTGTCCTGCTTTCTGCACACAGCAGAGCTGCCAGCCACCTCTGGGGGGAAAATGAATTCCCCCAGTGTTTGTTCCACTGTGGTGTCTGAGATATTGCTGCCAGTGTAAATGTGCCATGCTGGAATCCAGGCTGCTCATTTGGGAGCCCTGTACCTGTAAAGTTCTTTCATTTTTAAAGGCTACAGGCAGTCAGGAACTTTCCACACTGTCACCTGTAGCCTGGTCACTGGCACCACAAATCCCTGCTCTATTCACTGCTTTCTTATTCATCCACAGGCTGTGGCATGTTAATTAATATTTTGCCTCTTGGAGGCTCTCTTTTGAGAAATTTCATAGCCTCACCTTTTATAAATTTTGCAAATGACATCCTAAGCAAATATGAGTGGATTAGTGAGAAGTGCCATAATCTATAATGATGTGAAACTATCTTAAGTTACCTTAAAGAAGTGAGTGAAGGAAATGTGCAGAACTTGGACTTTTCACCAAGCAAGATAACCCTTTGTTTCCATCTGAGATATTTAAATTTTTAACTTTAGGAGGTAACCACCTAAATGGTGATATTCTGCTTGGTTCAAAGTGATGTATTTTGTGATGCAGGGAGTCAGTCCACCAATGGGATCCCCCTTGTGGAAGATCTGAATTTGAGTGAAAAATCCTGACTAATTTCATCTAGAGGTTCCTCTCTTTATGATTCTAATATAGCTGTTAATTGCTTAAATGTGAATGAGTGATTTGTCTGAAGGGTGCTGTATCTAACAGTGTCTTTCTTAGTCCAGAGAAGGATCTTGTGTATATCACAGGGAAGAATTCCCACTTACTGTCATTATATCAAGATTTGTTGTTATATCAATATTTGTTGTGGTAGTTTGTCTCCAGATCCCAGGAATATCACTAATTTCCTATTCTTTCACTGCTGAAGCAGAGGAAGTGTGCATGTTTCTCCAGGAGAGGGTGTCCCATCACTGCATGCCAGAAAGATCTTACATTTAGACTTACACTTTGGTCTGCTTTTCCCTATGCTGTATCTCAGCCAAAACCAGCTTGGAGAAATGCAAAAAGAGTAAATAAAACAAGAATAGAAAGAGTAATGTGTTAAAAAAGGTTGATGGAAAGACTCCACATATGTCTCTTTCACTTTCAGGATTATTGCTATTGACAAATCCTGCTGTTGAGCACAGAAGGTAGTTCAAGTGTCCTGGGGGAATTGTACCTATCACAATCCTTTTTCCTTTTCTGTTTCTGTAACAGTCTATCTTATATGGGGTATTTCATTAATTCCTTACCAAACTGCAACACCTAATTTGTGGGCCATATTTCCATCCTTGTTAAATTTTGTTTTCAGAAACAAGGTGTGTTCTTTACAGCAACTACAATATTATAAACACCTATGCTGTGAAGTGCCTTTATTTGATTTTAGCTCCTCCTTGACATGAATGCACTGTGCCTCTTTCCTTCTATTCTCTTTAAACAGTGACTCATTATTCAAATGCATGACAACTTTAATGGAAATTTGCATGGGGCTGTAGAATTCAGGCTGGATGATGATTATGGAATGAATGTGTGAAAAATTTGTTTGGGACTTCAAGTTCTTTGTTTTAGTTTTGGTTGTTATTGTTTTCCAAAACCCTGGCAGCTGAAGAAGGAGAAAAAGAATAAGCAGAGAGAGGATCGATAGCAGGAAAATTAACTCCTAATGTAAAATGACAGCTTGACAGGGAATATATTCAGCATGAATTGCAAATGCAGCAAAATCTGGGAACCCTAATCTCGTACTTTTTTCCCCTGATTCTATGTAATTCTTCTACAGATAGTCTTATATGTACTAACAGTGTTTGCATCAGGAGGTTTAATATAATCAATATTATATTGCAGAAACATTCTCAATATAATTAGAAGAGTGTCATGTCTCCTCAACAGAATTTGCAGTTAATTTTTTGCTGTGGTAAATGTTAATTTTGGGGGAATACACATAAGTGCAAAGAAGTCTTCTCTACTCCACTGACTCACTTGATAGGAATAAATAATCTCAAGACTTCTGTTCTGTGGTGCTCAGATGTCACAGAAATAACTCAAATTGGTATTATTAGACCTGAATTAAAGCACTAGTCCTGACTTGTCTCATGAACTGTGGTGGCACTCAAATCCAGGCTCAGATCCTCAACTCTGGATTTAGAGATGATGATTTTTGGGTGTTGGTAGTGTGTGTGTGGTGTTCAATTTGTGCATTGTGTCCTTGGTAGCCGGGGTTCAGTTGTTTCTCCAAATGCTGTATGCAGTGTTTGGATTTTTCCCCAGCTGATTTTAGCTCTTTTTGCTAGACCTGATCCTTGCCCTCCCTGAGCTTTGAAACAGCCAACACACCTTGGATCCTGTGTGAGTGTGTACACAGCCCCCCATGGACTTTCCTTTTGTGTTTTGACTTTCCTTTTGTGTTTTGGCTTTCCCAGCCTTTGCTGTGTGGCAGTCTCCATGGACCACATGTGGAATGTTTCATCTGAGATCCCTACAAAACAACTACTAATTCTTTCAGATACTTTCCACAGCTGCAAAGCATTCATTAGAACCAACTGAACTTGATTGAAAACTAGGGAAATGTCTAGTTTAGTAGCAGTAAAAGGATTAGAACTAGATGTGGTTTTGTGGCATGAGTCTGTTTTATGTCTGAAGCTTAACATTTAATAGAATCTGTGGCTGAGGGACTCACCTTTTAGTGATATCACACACATTCCTGTGCTTACATGTGTCCAGTGGAAAAGATGACATTTGAGGAAAGCCAACACTTGACTGTGTTCCCTGAAATTTCCTACGGGGACTTGGTTCCCGTCTCCTGAGAATGACTTGCAAATCCTGTGTATTGCAGCGATTCAGATCCCCTTTCACAGCTACAAACAGACCCATCAATTATCATTCTACATCTTAAGCCAAGCGGTCATTCCCTCAGCCCCCTGCTTAGCTCCTTGGCCGTGGATCACAGCTCCTGCACTCGGGCTCATATTCATTTCTTCGGCTGCTGGAGCTGAAAGATCATCAGCCAACTCGTTATGGGCAGCGTGACGATGTCTCTCCCTTCCCGAGGCTCATTAGCGCGCCCCGCGGGGCTCCCCAGTGTGCCTGCGCTCTCCGGAAAGAGCAGGGACATTGTGCTGAGGTTAGGAGGGGTCAGCCGATACAGGATCCATCTTGAGCAATTCTGCCTCTCCCCTGTGAGAAATGAGCCCGACATTCCCTTCCTGCTTTGTGTCACAGCGTGGCACTGATGGCACCTCCTGCACACCGGGAGTGTGCACGGGCTCGCCTTGCTGAAACAGCCTGCAGTGGGAGAGGCTCTGTGTGTGAGGGCGTGCTTGCACATGGCCAAAGACGTGGTGGTTATTGTGCCAACTCAGAGACGTGAATGTCAAGGCATTCCACAAAGCCTAGAAGGGGTAATAAAAGTATTTATGAATATTACAGTCATAACTGTTACATTTTTTAAGGCCTCCAAAGACTGGACTGATTTATGACACTGCGTCTCTTAAAAAAAAAATCACATATCTATCTATCTGTCTGTCTGTCTGTCTGTCTGTCTATCTATCTATCTATCTATCTATCTATCTATCTATCTATCTATCTCTCAAAACTTGCTACATACAAAAGAAATTAGGGAAGTCAGAAGCTATGCATTCAAAGAACTATCTAAAAATAAGAAGTACAGCTATAAAGTTTAATATCCCACTGAGCAAAGGAGAAGGTTTTTCTTGTCTGGCTACAGGAGCGTGTGCAGTTTTGCTGAAATGTAGTTTTCATTTTTCCTCATACAGTCTCTATGGCAGTGACTGCTATTTTTACTTTAGATGGGGGCTTTTTAATTGCATTATTTATGTTTTCCTTAGCATCATAAAGGAGGTATAGTGACTGTTCTCTGCATTCTGCATATTTAATTCTAAACTCTGACATGCAACAGCCCTGGTTTGGGCTGTGGCAGCTGGAAATTCGGTACAACTGGCATGCCATCCCCAAGTCTGTAAAGGAAGTGGAGTGACAAAAATACAAACTTTGCAATAGACCAAATAAAAAAAATGCTCATGGAGACCAGCTGGTGTTGTAATATACTCACATTGAGACTGCTCTCTGTCACTGTCTGCATGCTTAGTATTTTTGTGTAATTTTGGCTCTGTATTCTTGGGTGGTGTGGTAAGGATTCAGTGTTACAGCACAAGTGTCCAGATGTGGAATTTTGATGTCTAATCATGGCAGCCCAGGGTGGACAGTGCAGTGCTCTCTTCCAGTGACAGAGATGCAAATTTTGGTAGCCTAAAATAACAGTCACTATGAGAGAAATTCTGAAAGTCAGTGAAGAGAATGAAACAATGGAGTGAGAAGCTGCTTGTGCCTCTCAAACAGTCCTTATTTTTACTGATTCTCCTGAAGGATCTTTTGTCTTGGTGAGGAAATTCTAGCTCTTCCATTAAGTCTCTACCAGAAATGTGAGCAAAAACTTAGGAAAGTTTTGCTTCTTTTCAGAGAATTGTTAAATTACTCATTGGCTTATTTGTCATGCTGATAGTCATGTAAGAAGTGGCCTGTGCAAGTAGAAATGTGTAATTTAGTACTGATGTTCTTGGATGTAGAGTGTAGAAAGGAGCAGAGGACTTTGGCTAGCCAAGATGTTCTGGCACTTGAGAGAGCTGACTTTTAGAGAAAGCAAAAACTGAGTTTGTTAACAACCTCTGTGTTTGTTAACAAACACTGAAAATGAGATGTCAGAAATACAGTAAATAGTAGTGTACCACTTCAGGTTAAAATGTAGAATTCCAGTCCAGAAGTTTTAGCCTCGTATATGAATTTAATAACATAAACATTTATTTTAAACTGCTGCATTGACTTGTAGGAGACCAAATTCTTTTGGTCATGCACAAGAGATGCAGCTCTCAGAAAATACCTATGCTTTCTCTCTCTCTTTTTTTTTAATATACCTTCTTCCCAAGGTGATGTGAGTAGCATTAAAGAAGTTATGATAATCAGAGCCTGAGAGCTGGATAGATTTATGTTGCTGAAATGCCTCCTTAGCCATGCAGAGAGATGGCAAAGTGAGAGTTTGTTAATTATCACCTGAAACCAGTTTCAAGCTCTTTTTGTCCATGCCTGATTTCAGCCATGGGTCAGGAAGACAATAGGGAAATGAGAGTTTAAACACCAGCCTCTAATTAAATCTGTTGGAGGTTTATTTCTGGCCTTGCTTTGTGCTGGCTGAGTGTCTCAAGGCAAGTACCTGTGTCTCTTGCAGAGAGGAGTTGTAGGCCATGCTCTGCAGCACCCTGAGAGGGTGTCCCAGCAGGACCCAATGGAACAAGTTGTACTTCTCTTCAGGAGCACTGCCCAGACTCTGTTTTTAGAATGTTTCAATGTCCAAGGTGTGTACAGACAAGTAAAGTGAGGTGTGCCCCACAAATTGCTGTGGAAATGATGTATTTAAATGCTTAGGTAATGCAGTGGTGAATCCTGTATAAAAACTGTGTGTAACCAAGAAAGAGCACAGGGTAGTATATAGACTTGTTGCTTTAAGGTATTTCCAGAGGCTAACTACATTTCGTGTTCTCCTCATTAGTCAAAATTTCCATACATTCCTTTCATCTTCATTATTTCATCTGTCACGTGCAGCAGTAGAAATCTGAGACTGGTTTTCAAACATAATTCTAGGAAAGTGCCCCCCTCATCCCCCCTTTAGCCTCTGCCATGAAGTACAACAGAGAAGAACATTTAAAATACGACATCAATTATAGAATATATGCAAAAAAATAAAATGCCATGGACCTTATGGAGGAGGCTTGCAGACGTCTTTCCTGTGTAAAGAGAAGTGACAAGACCCCAAGTTGGTAAAAGTTTGTGAGAAAGGTGCCAGAACCTTCTGTCATAATTTCTTCTCAAAGGCTTTAGCTAACAACAAACATTTCTGTTGTAACATAGGCCATGATAATATATGAATACACAAAATTCATAATGTCCATGTCAATCAGGCTGTGAACCAAAGAGTTTAAATAAACTCCTCACTCCCCATCTCTTCCCACTTCTGTCATAGTGTCAGAAGGTAGGTCTTTGCTTCTATGCTTAGTTTAACTCATTTCAGTTGTTTTGTGGACTGCAAAAGCCTCTGTCAGTGCCCCTTGGTCTTTCAGATGGTTTATTACTTTTCTCCATTTTTTTCAGTGTGCATTTGTTTGCTCCCTGTTTGAATTTAAGCTTTTTTTGCTTTGTGCTGTGGCTTTTCCTCTCAGGAGTCCCAAGGCCATGGCTCAGCTGCTGTTGTGCTGTGTGTGGTAACTGAGCTGCTGGGATGCTGAGGGAGAGGTGACTCCCACTCCAAGGGCCATTGTGCAGCCCTGTTTGGCACTGGGTAGGGAAGAGCTGCACTGGAGAGATGGATGTGGTAACGTTGGTTGTTTTCATCTGTCTTTAGAAACCTGTTCATGTCTGTGGTTATGCCCATCTCTGGCTTTGCAATACTGTTATTTTTGTTTATTCCATAGCATAATCAGAATATGAGTATTCCTCAGTAAAAATAAATGGTAATTTATGCAATTGCAATATTTTTAATATTCATATTGCTACTGTCCCTTAGTCAGCCTTAGATTTGCTTTGTTAAACACTCATGCACGTTGAACAGAGGTATGAATTGATATCTAGAGTTTTGGGGTTGGTTTGGTTTGTTTGGTTTTATTTTCCTTCCAAGTGGCTGCAATTACTTCAAAACCCATCCATTTCTGTTATTCAAATGTTGAACTGCATTAGCCAAATGCAGGCTTAGGAAACATTCAGCCCAGAAAGCTCCCACCTGGAAATGCAAAACACTTCTTAAAGCCCTTCTTCCCCATCTTCCCCATCTCTGCACACTGTGGGTAGTCTCCTCTGGAGAGGGCAATGAGATCAAAACCATATGAATGCTCTGGAGAGGGGAAAGGCCCAGAACTGAATAGAAAGCATCATTATGGGCTCATTCAAGCTGCTGATTATCAGAGAAAGCTGAGCCTTGTACCAACCTGGTAAAGGTACTTTTAAGCCATTAATACATCATCATAATACTACAGGAGTTTGGATGGAGGAAATAAGCCACAAAAATAGTTTTCTGTGACTTTAACTTCATTTGGTGAATGACAGTATGTTCTCAATTCTGTTTATGTAGTTCTCATTATGATTGTGGCCTTAAATAATTAGTTAATAAACAAGGCTATGGTAAAGTCTATGTTGCTGCTTTCATCATATGCTGGAAGCATTTCAGAGGTTAGGAATGAATGGCGGGGTCAATGAGGTGTCTTTGAACTCATTTGCCCCTTAATTCTTCCATAATCTTTAAATCTGCATTCCATTACCTCTCAAACATTTGTTGAACATGATTCTATGTCAGTTAAGATGCATATTTCTGGGTTCAAATAACCTCCACTGCCCCCTCTTCCTCTCTGTGGCCTCCACTGGGTTCCACTTAACTGCATTTCAAGCTCTCCAAGATGTGGTAGCTATTTGGGAAAGCAAAATCATGTTATTTCTTCTTTTGTGATAATGGCTGTCTTCTTGAGTGTTTTCTGTCAGATCATGATTTTCCCCATTCAGTGCTCCTGGTATTGATGGCTTTCCTTTCTCCATTCTTTGTGAAAGAATCGTGTGAATTTCATTCTTTTGCCTCAACAAACTCTGCTCAATTCAGTGAAACTGTTGAGATTAGTAAATCAGGAGGACAGAATTTCTGCATAATGTTATGGTCGGTGTTTGGAGTTTAACCTGTGATGTCTTTTCATGTCTTTTCTTAACCTGATGGTAAGAGATTGTGTAATGTTGGCTCTGGGCCTATCTAATTTTTTTCCATGATCATGTGGCATTTTCTGTTTTTTTTAATGAGCAGTCTTTTATTTCTTGGTAGTTTGAGGGTGGTTTTTTTCTTTTCTACACTTGGGAGATAGAACTTAATAGGTTCTCAATGCCTTTCTCTTCTATTATTCCTTGATCATTCTTAGACTAAGACTGTGTTCTGGTTTTTCATCTCTCGTTTCTTCTCCAGTGTGTTGTTACTCTCTGGGTATTGGCATTGCATTCTCTTCCCCCTTGGATTTTCATTTGTCATCAGTCTCCTTTGTTTGATGATTGTCCCTTTCTCACTCCAGCTACACCTCTAGCATCTCCCTCAAAAGATCTTTCTTCCTCCTTCTGTCTGAGGGTGGCACACAGGACCTCTCTTTGCTTTGCACCTTTCCAGTGAATATTCTTGTCCCTGATTAATTTTATTGGTTGTAGTGGAATTCAGTGGTTATCTCTTTGTTGCAGACCATTAGACGGGCCCATTTCAGATCTGATTCCTTAGGACCAAACTGAATCTTCATCTGGTCTTTTATACCTTGTGGATGTCTAGTCTGTCAGCTGCATTGCAAGAGCTCTTATGTGTGTGTGTCAGGAGAATCTGCCCACATTTCCACGGCTTGCCTGGAACAGAGCAAGGTCTGTGCACATAACTGAAGTTGTACATGTTGTTTTTGTTTTTCTGATGTTTCCATGGATTTTCCTGATTGTTACAAGCTCTGTTTCTGCCCATTAGTTCCATTACTTAAAATGCTTGCATGTGAACCTTGAGAGGGACCTCTGTGGAGTCAATTGTATTTGTACTGGATTTTGTACCCATTTTAGTATTTCTTTCTCATGCCATTTGTACTCAGAAAGACATATTCATTCCATTGTATTCCAATCTCTGGGACTAAATAACATGAGCTCAGGAAGTGTTTCTTTGTCACACTTTGGCTAAGAAAGCAGCAGTTCTCCAATCTTCCATGGTCTTTCAGTCTCCTCAACAGATCAGTTGCTGGGTTTTGACTTACCTAACTTCCTTTTTAGGCAGAAAAGGAAGTTAGTAGAAAATACCAGTTATTAGTAGAAAATATCAGTTCTTTTTCATCTTTGAAAAAGAAGAAATCTCTTAGTGTAAACTAATTTTACACCTGTATATTCCCACTAGCATTGACTTAATTTACTGTGAAGTGAATGAAATCAGAATCAGGACCACTGAATGTATAAAACATACTCGTGTCTGCAAGTCTGATGAGCTGTGAACTGTTTCATGGCAGTTTTGAGTGCAGGATGGTATACAATGACACACTGTTTGGTACTCGGGGAGAGCCAGGCCTGCAGGGCCCACAGGAGACAGGCAGGAGGGCTCCATAAAAATGAGAGGTGACAGAACAGCAAGTGAGAAGAAGAGAGAGGGAGAACGTGAGGATGGATAGAAGAATGTGTAAATGGACTGATGAATGATGAGAGAATGTGCAGCTGAATTAAAGAATGTGTGAGCTGATAGATGGGAGATTGGGCAGGCAGACAGTACCAAATGCATTTTAGGGTAAAAATAACTGCTCCAAAGAGATATAAAGGGGAAAAGAGACTGAGGGGATATAAAGATTAAATAAAGGGCTCAAAAGATAAGGGCATTTGCAACCAGGATGGCAAACATTACAGTGGCATGACCAGGAGAACATTGCTGAGCAATTAAGGAAAGGAGAAAGACAGCTTGAAGGAAACTTCTGAGTGACACCAGTGTGGCAGGGCCAATCTAGTAGTGCTTTGAATTGCCCTCTGAAGAAGCTGGTTTTTCTTCTGGGGCTGCCCAGAGAGTTTTTTAAGGCCATGTATTGTCTCAGTTCTGTGCATATTAACTTGGATGGATGTGCAAGCATATTTCTAATCTTACTTTGTGGCCTGGGTTGAGAGCCCACCTATGGCATGTGGTTGCTGACCTCCAGAGTTGTGGTATCCTCATATATTCATGTTTCCTGAAATAACTTTGGAAGTCCAAGGAACAGCTTGAGAGGTGTAAGCTCTTAATCTGGCACTGGAATCAGTTCCCTTAGATTAGACACTGTAAACCTCCCAGGTCATGAGATGCAGAATCCTCAGAGAATGGAGCTGGAAGTGATCTCCTCTGTACAGCTTTAGGGTGATTACTTAGATTTCAGTAGAGGGGACTGGGACCACTCTAATGAACAGTGAGAATCAGCATATTTTTTTCTCTATTCCTTGTCTACTCCTTTCCTTTAGATAGCCTTACCTCATGGGAAGTGCTGGTAAGAACTGGCTATGTTGTCGTTGTATGTTTTGGCTGGAAGACTGAGGCTGTCACTTCTTATGAAGTCTTAGCTGGAATTTACTACTGGAAACTAGTCTGAGTTAAAATTAAGTGCTATTTTTGACTGGTTAGATTTTATTCTCCATCTGCTACATAATCTGTTTTGCCATGGTGCTGCACAAATGCTTTTGCTGGGATAAGAAATGAGGTTGTTAGGGACAGAAAGAGGCAGCTGTCGAGTAAATCTGCTTTTTGTGAGGGCAGTGCTACCTTAAAAGAGTGTGTGACTCTGTAGGCAGATGCTTCTTACTGGTAGTGATTTTTATTTATTTTTTTTTAACTGATGTAACAGAGTCCACCACTGGGCAAAAGAGGAGGGTAGAGTCTTCTTGGACTGCTGTCATGTACCAGGTCCTATGTGACAGTGTAAACCAGCAAGGGCAAGGGATATGTGCTGGTGAGGGACTGCTGACTGGCTTCATTATCCTTTAGGCATGGTAATAGCAGGATTTAAGTCATTCTCACTCTCTGATCCCCAAAGGGAGAATGTTCCTATGTTAACTCAACATGGAGCAAACTCATTGTAGCAAAACACATCCACGATACATAAAGATTTGCAATCAATGCACATTTATTACTCTTTATAATTAATGGGATTGTTTTGCCAGATAAGTGATCTTTTTGTTGAGTACTGAAGCCATCCTATCTGATTGCTGAAACCAATCAATATCACTAAAAACATAAACTATGACAGTGGTCATTCATAAAGGCCTATTTTGTGCAGGTACTGTTCTGGTAGGCAGCAGAGCTGTAGAGGTTGTTGCATTTTTAAAGCCAACTGCAGTGTGCAAATAAATCCAAACTATAACAATTCTCTTACACAAAAACGATTTTTGAAATATATTCCTAAAAATTCCATTCATCTATTACATGAATTTACTATCTGTGTTCTGCCAAGAGCTTTGTGAAACGGAACTGCTTCCTCTTCACCCTGTGCATGAGTACAGACATCCACATCTGCACTACTTGGAGACAGACTAAGATGTTCAGTGTTTCTGTTGAGGACTCCGTGAAGCTTTTAGGGCTTGCTTGTCTATGGAGTGAGATGATTTTTTTAGTCTCTTTTAATTTTCCTGGATTAATAGTCTTCAAAATAATCCAGGCAAAAAAGAGGTAATAAAACTCCATGCTATTTTACTAAACTCTGCATAGTCAGGATATAAAGTAGGATTTGATCATTTCACCCAGGAGCTGGAGCTGGTGACCAACAAATATCTGATCTTGCCTCAGAATAAGTGTGGTGAACAAAACTGTGCTCCAGGGAGATGCATGGCTTGAATTATGGAAGTGCTGTAGAGGTCACACTTGAGATAAGGTAGTGAAAGTGATTTGTTTTGGTGCAGTTCTTAATACACTTCTAAGTAGAAAGGATAGGAATTTTATTTTAATAAACTCTAAGATTTCTTTGCAACGTAAAAAACGTATTGCTGTACCTTCTGTGACTTTCTGAAGCGTCTGTAAATAGCTGAAATAGATTTGAAAAAAATCAGTGCTGAATGGTTGTCCTTGCTGATCTGAAGGCAGGGGTGGGAAGACGTTAGAGGCACTGATGAATAATCTGTACATCTTCACTAGTCATCCAAACCTCTGTGGTCATGGAAGGTTAAAGGTCCTGGCAAGGTTGATAATGGTCCCATGTCCTCATTCAGTTTTTATCCAATCTGTTGCCTGAGGAGGATTCATAAGGGGTACAGGCACAATTTCAAGTCAATAGGGTGCTAAACTTTAGAGATAACTGATGGGGAAAAGAAGTATAAACTTCAACACTCCAAACCCTTGTCATCTACTTTTTTTCTCGGGGATTGTAAGCCAGAACTATCTTTTGGATTCAGTTTAGGATTTTATATCAGAGAGAAGTGGATGTCTTCCTGTGTATTCTTGCCAATTATTTTCTGAATATTTCTCTGTCATGTTTTAGTGGGGCTGGCCTGTTGTGCTTAGCAGCATCAGTTACTGAGAATTTTAGAGAGACCTGGTGAGACTTCTACGCTTTTTTTTGATCAGTTAAAACTGGAAGAACTGCCCCATAATCCACAGTTACAAATTTTAACTTGTATTTAGTGAAACATTACAGAGGAGACCACAGTAATATTGTTTTCTGAGATGCTTTTTCAGGTTCCAAGCACAAGAAGTGCACTGATTTTACTAATTCAGGACAAAGCTCAGCAGAAATCATGGGAAACTTTGCAGGTCATAGAATAACCTAAGGACACCAGTGGCTCAAGGCTGATCATGTTATAACTTCCACGGTGTAGCTGTACCGTATGCTACAAGACAAAGCAATGTCAGAAACTACAGAGTCAGAACAGTCACTTAAAAGCAAATGGGCCCAAGGTAAATTAGGACAACATTCAGTGTACATGGGAACATCCAACTCAGCACACAGCCCTCCTTTTCCAGAAGCTGTGGTGGGTTTATCAGTAAACTCTACCTCTGTGTTTCCCAATTCCAGTGCTGCCCAGCCTTGCTCTCCAGGACTCTTATGTTCAGGGTGTCCCTGTACAGAACCTCTGTCCTTTTTCTCTTCCCCCCTGCCCCTTGCAGCCATAAGAACAACCCAGCCTTGTTCTCTGGGGACAGATATCATTCTTCAGTATCTGCTGAGAATCCTTGAGTCAGCTCTAGAGCCAGGCTAAAATTGTCAGAGCACAGCACCATGTTGACACAAACAGCCTGCTGCTGGGAGCAGAAATGAAGTTATTCCCTGTCAGGCACTGGGTGTGAGCTTTGGATAGCACAATTCCAGCTAAACAACAGTTAAATCAATTCAGTTATCAGGAAAACAGTCTAATTGTCTGTACCATGTATTTCTCTTCTGGTCTCTGTGCAATATTATGTTAATCTTGTTTATCTTGGATTTTGTCAAAAAGGCTTCCTTTAAACTAACACTAAAGACTGGCTATTTTCCTCTCCACCAAGAGAGATGTAAAAGTAGCTCATGTGCTAGACCTGTGTTTCTTCTACACACCTGCAGAGCAGGGCAGTAGTCAGTAGCTAAAAAAAATTATGATGGATAGCAGCAATTATAAACCAATAATATACGGGAAACAGAAAAGATTGCTAAGAATTTCCTGCCATATGCATTTAGGAGGCATCTGGACTACATCTGGGAAAACACACACTCAGGGAACTGCAGCTTGCTGGAGATGCATGTCTCTGCTATCAAGAATAATGACAAAATGGTGCTGTTCAAGTTTACTTCTTTGTGTGTTGAGGGGAGGCATGGAATACTCAATAGGAAGCATTTCTCCAAACAGATGGAGTACAAGGCAGCATTAATTGACTGAGGAGTAGGGGAGATCACCTTGTGAGCTGTTTGCTCACTTTATTGCTTAATCATATTCAAGATGATTGATAGCATCCCTTAAAGAGTGAGGTACTGTGATTGTGATTAGCATAAGTGGTGACATGTAAATATGACCGACCCTAACATTTACATTTTGGCTTAGTGGCCACAGGGACAAGTTGATGTGGAGGAATGCTTATTGCTAATGAGTCATTAAAAACAAGGAGGATTGGAACCCATCTGAAAGTTGTGCCTGCTGTGTCACCAGAGCAGTGTAATTTCTTGAAAAAGAATTGGATGCCTGTTGAGAAAACTGCAGAAGGAAGAAGATTTTTTCTTAAAGAGTATTTTCTAATGTGTGGAAAGTTTTCAGGGGGTGAATTATTTTTCTTTTTTTTGTTATTCCTCTCCCCTGATGAAAACTGATTATGGGCCTGACTTTCTGAAGGGCTACTGAGAGTTTTGGTCAACTGATTTCTTCAGTTTATATGCACATTCCTGTAAATAATGAATCAACTCATAGTTGTCTGTGAGGATATTTAAAAAGAAAAGGAAAAAAACCCCAAACCCAAGCTAAGTTTCCTAATTCTACTGAAATAAATTCAAAGAGTTTTCCCCTAGTGGACAGTGGGCTTTTATCCTGGCCCACTTGTACTGTCTGTCAGAAGAGGCAGCTTAAAAATGCTTTTGCACTAGACTACCACTAAGGTGTTCAAAAACCTCAGTGCATCTGTCTTCTGGAGAGTCATTGTAAGGGACTTCTCTTGCAGCCTTTAAAATTCCAACCTTCAGCTAATAAATTTGACTTCATGAGTACACCAGGAGGATAGTGATGACTTGGCTTGTATTTTTAGACAGGCCCCAGGCTGATTCTTTATTCCATCAAAGCTTGTATGTTCTGGAAGTTACTGTAAAATATATTTCTGTTTGATCTCCAAGGCTTGCAATTACTCTCATATTTTCCTTTCTGCACAAAGACTGATTCAGGCAAAAAAGAAAATGCTTGTTTTAAACCAAATTTGTTTTACTGGCGATGAGCAACAGTTTGTATCTGATGGATGAGTTTCATGATGGATTATTCCAGAACTTCAGACATAACTTGTGGGGGTCTAAAATTGATGTGTGAAATAGGGGACAAAACGCCGCGTGCATTTTGTTAATCCATACTTATCAAGAAATAGCAGTACAGGTCAACTGCTGGATCCTTTAATAACCAAGGTGTTACATCAGCACTAATTGCATCCAATCCTTCTGCTCTGTAAATGTCCATCCCTGGAAGGAATTTAGAATGATTATGGAGCCAAGAACCATTCTGAAGCTGAAATAGAAAAACTTTCTACTCTAAGAGCAATGTTCTTCCAGGTCTCCCTCAGAAAAAAATATTGTTTACATCTGAAACCTTTTTTGCAGGGTTTAGAAGACTAAGTTGCCATTTTTTTTCCTTGCCAAAGTAGCCTCTAAACACAAGTAGGTTTTAGTCAAGCTGTCAAGATTGATACTTCTTTGAGTTGTAACCTGCCTGCAGGGTAGCATGGCTCAAGAGGACTGGTAGATCTGCCTTATTACAAACCTCTGTAGTCCTTGGGAAAAGCAAGTAATGTTTAATAGCTTCTATTTCCTTGCTTCTCCCTGTGTTGTTCCCATTTGATAGAGTGTTTTCAGGATTCTGTAGCTGGTTCCTACCGAGTGCTTGACTGTACCCGAATATTGGCCGTGAAAGTTGGGCTGTTCTCACCTATCCTACCCCTGCGAACAGGCAGTTACTGGACAAGAATATCTCACTTCTTTCCTACTCTTCTGGGGAGGTAAGAGCTTGTGTAGTATCATAGGAATTGGAGGTACCTGGAGATTTCTATGGGCAGCATGGACTGGCTATTCTGGCTCTGCTCCCTGCTGACTCAACAATATTTGCTGGAGGCTGATCTGGAAGTTGGTGACTGCAGATGTTGCAAGTGTGTCTAATGCACCCCAATTCCCAAAGTGGCCTTTCTGCAGTCCCTTGGCCATGAAAAAGGTGGCTGGTCATATCTAAACCAATCTCAAGGGTATAGCATACCTGGTAACACTTTTCATAGGGCCCAGAAAAGTGCACAAAAGAGGAAATATTACTAAAAATGAATGCAAATATTATTAAAAAATAAAGTATTCTGATTAAAGTTTTCAGCACAACATATACACAGTCATCTAGAAAGCAGATGCCTTACTATCATCCTAAGTGGGAGTGTTATCCTAGAAATCAGCTCCAAGTGTGTAGAAAAAAACCCTGATGAAATGTAAGAGACATCTGATGCTGGGTAGCCTTGTTCCATGAAACTACACAAAAAACTGACTGGAGTAAGAAGTTGTTCTTACTGCATGAAGAAAGGTGGCAAATGAAAAGAAGCCAAGTGTGGGAATGGGCACATCCTCCAGAGGTACCCTTTCTTCTTATAGTTTCATCTGGTTTTTTTTTAATGTATTTTTTCTCATGTTCTAGTTTATAGCTAGTGTAAAAGTTAACATATACCTTTACAAAAGTTTAATTAGAATTACAGCTTTGAACACACAAAGTTGATGAGATCCCATATTCAAAAGATCTCCTGAAACAAGGAGGCAAATAGCATAAATCAGAAAAAGGAACATTTGAAAATGGGCAAGACACCCCCACCCAATTAATTCTTAGAACATGAAGAAAGGCAATAAATAGTAAGTCTTCCATGCTCTGCAGTCGTTAATATGGCCTCTCAGAGAAAACTGTTAGAATTTGAACACACTGCATGACATTAAAAATAGTGAAATATTTTAGTATGTTGTTTCCAAGGGCAGAGAGGTAATATAACAATATGTGAGAATACTTAACATGTTGCCTGGTTTTGTATCTCTTTGAAGGCTCAAAGGTGAAAAAGTATAATTTTTAATAATATTTTTGTTTTTACGTGGATTTAGTTCGAGGTATATTCAACCAGCTTCCTGCAAGCATGTGTGTGGAAAACAGAATAGGAATTTTGCTTTTGCTTAGTCCTACAATGTCAAGCAAATCCCATTTTCTTGCCAGTATTTCAGGCTTTAATTTTTCTTTCCCCCCCTGCGCTGCTCTAGCCAAACCCCTTTTACGTGGGGTTTGTATTTGTTAGTACATTGATGGAGCAGAAGGGGCCTCCATCACTTTGGGGATCTCTAGATGTGCACTCATTCCTGTAAAAGCATCCCAGTTGTATTGATCCCCCCACCCCCCCTCGAGTCACTACTAGCAGGTTCTTAAGGTCTGATCTTCCATAAAAATTACTATCAGCCTAGGTGTCATTGAATTTTGTTGTCTTTCTGATTTCATTCTTACAATAAGACATGCATGCCACATCTTCATGTTTTCTGCATCAAACAGCCAAGTTTTCATGTTTAAATGGGCTTTTCCTTTTTCTCATTACAAGTGAACTTCACAAAAATTTAGAGAATCAAATCCTGCCACAAGAGTGGTTTTTTTCATCTTTTGATTAGCTCTGCCTTTAATAGCTGTGTCAGTGCTAGAACTGCAAACCTGTGTCACATTAACTGAGCTGCAGTATGTATTTATGAACTATCAAATAAACCTTTTAAGGCAAATGGAAGGTTGTTTAGTGTCACAACTGAAATATCTTGTTCCATGGTGGTTCCCTTGCCCCTGGCACAGTGTGGTGTTTGTTCCAGGCTGTTCAGACACAGAGCCCTTTCTGGCAGAGCCAAGCCTCCTTGTGCTTTTTCAGCAGTGTGTGCCTTTGGTCTAGTTTTCTTCGGCTGCAGCTCTCTCTTTCAGCAGCTAATTTTTATTAATATTTGCCCTGATTCTTCCTTTCTCCATGTTGATTGATGCTTCTCACTCTGCTCCCTGCTGGACAGTTGTCCAGGTCAGCACAACCCACTGCTACAAGTGGCCTCAGTGGGAAGCCTTTGCTGGCTGTGCAGGATGGGGGACAATGGACAGCCACCATCCTTTGGGGAATGGCTGTCAGTAGAACTGCCCATCCATCAGTGCAGCATTGGAGCAGGGAGCCAACTGGTTCCTTCCAGGTTCCTCCCAGCAGAGTTACTATAGCAGCACAGCTCGTGAGCATTCTCTGATACGACTTATTTCTCATTCCTGTTGCTCATCTGAATGACTCTGAATGACATTTGCTACACTTTCTCCTCCATGCTGCAGGGGTATTTTTCTGTCACAGTGTTCTGGCATTTTGTGGTTTTCATTTTGGGTGAGGGGCCATTTCTGCTGCCATTAGCCATTCTGAGCTGTGTGCCAAAAGCCATTCTGTGAGGAGCCCAGTCCTAGCTCAAAGGGTGTAGCTATGCCAATAACCAACCCAGCAACATGTTTCCAGACCAGGCAGGACATGAGACATTGCTATACTGGATTTTCAAATCTATTGCTGTCTCAAATCTTCCATGGTATTGAATCCCTATACCACAGATATACTTTTGCACTGGTGAATTAAAGCAATGCTGTCTGTGAAAGTGTGGCCCTTTTCAGAGTCTGACAAAAACCTTCAGTAATCTCGATGGATCCAGGCTTTCAACCTGTTTTTAATTTGGAATGATATTAGAATACTCATCCACAAACCCCGTATTTTGTAATTCTGTATTGTACTGCTGCAATTCCAGTTGTGACAGTCTCTGCCAGCATGAGAAAGAGTTCCTCAGAGGTCCCAGCTGGGAGTCCTGGCCTGTGTGGGATGACACCAGCCACACCTTCGGCAGCACAGGCAGCAGAGCAGACGGGAGCTGTTAGGCATTTTTAAAAGAGTGTGTAAACAGACCCAGCAGGGAGCTGTGCAGTGTTTATTGTGGTCTGTCATGAAATCATAGAGAGCTCTACTGCTCTGCCCTGACCCTCCAGAAGTCTCAGAGCTTGCGCCAAGAAGCTGTCTAAGGCTATAGATAATGTGGTAAAGTAAGAATTTCAAACAAAACAAAGCTAAGGATACAACCAGTGGAGAATGCACAGTGTGCACAGTGGCTTGCAACTGATGAGCTCAGAAGGGCCTGATGTCCCTGTCTTTTTAAAAACCTTTACCAGTAGTGTCCCATTGGAGCAGGTGTTGTGCTGCAACAAACATGAGAAATACCATATTTTATAGCTTTAAGATTCCTTATCTTTCCTCAACAGCACTATTAAAATTACAATGTTGGCTTCTGAAATAACACAGTAAAGCAGAACTTGCGCAGTTCTGTTTTCTTTTGGGACTCCGGTTTTGATTGTTTGAAGCCAGACTGTTCAGTGGAGAAGCTGCCAACTGTTTGGTTCAGCCTAAACCCCATCAATTTCCCTGCATGGAGTGTCATGGCTGTGCAGGGCTCTCTCTCTGCTTATTGTTCTTGCAAGTTGCTGATCAAACTCTTTACTCAAAGCTCATGACTGTGGCTTTAGGAGGCATCTTCCTGGAGTCGTAATTGCAAACACACATTTTTGAAAACACATTTGAACTTGGACATGGTTCAGGAAGTCAACTCAGTGCTTTATGGGCCAGCAGAGACACTGCAGTTTGCATTTTAAGGGAAGACTCCGCTATTTTGTTCACTGTGGTGTACACTAATCTGGTTCCCCACTTGAAGCTCTGATGGACTTTACTTTGTTGTGAAGTCAAAGAGGTTTTGTCATCTTGTTAAACTTTACTTTTGAGAAAAAATAAAAGGAAAGAAATGTGCAAATCTATGTGAAAATCACATGAAAGGACAGTTCGATGAAGATGTTTGTTCTGTTTGTCAAGAAACATCTGGCTTCAGCACAGTCATCTCTTATGGCATGTTCTGAGTAAGTGAACATTGTATGAACCCTCCTGCTGTTCCCTTCTGCCCACGCTTAGACCTTCTCTGTCTCAGTCCAAGGAGCATTTTGTGCCTGCTTGCCAGCATTCAAACTGCTTTTGCAGATTATATGTTAGAGAATAATCAAGCACACATGGAACGTGAAAAGCCTAATAGAATCCTAAGCTCAAGTCATGGAATGGTTTGGGTTGGAAGGATTCTTTAAAGGCCATTTAGTCCGATGATCCTACAATGAGCAGGGACACCTTCAGCCAGGTCAGATGGCTCAGAGCTTCATTCAGCCTGGACTTGAATGTTTCCAGAATGGGGCATCTGGCACCTCTCTGTGTGTTCCAATGTTCCATACCCATTGTAAAAAACTTCCTTATACTTAATTTGAATCCTCTTTTAGTTTAAAACCATTACCCTTTGTCCTGCTGCAACAGACCCTGCTAAAAAATTGTTCCCTCATCTTTCTCATAAGCCCCCTGAAATCTGCAAGGAGGTGTCTCCAGAGCCTTCTCTTCTGCAGGCTGAACAGCCCCAACTCTCTCAGCCTGTTCTCACAGGAGAGGTGCTCCAGCCCTCTGATGATATTGGTGGCCTCTGCTCTAACAGGTCCATGTATTTCCTGTGGTGAGGACCCCAGAAATGGATGCTGCAGGGTGAGGTCTCATGAGAGCAGAGAGAAAAAGGGAAGAATCACCTCCCTTGTGCTGCTGTTGCTGTCCAGCTTCTAGGCAGTGAAGTTAGGAATCTATTACAGGCTGCTCAGGATTTACTGCGTTTTCAGGAATGCAGAGTAAAGGTGCAGAAGCTATAGTGTGTTGTGGAATAGAAAGGATAAGTGCTCAATGTTTGTTTCCTGATATGTGCAGCTGGTTGGGTAAAATCTGCCACTGCAGGGAAGCCCCTGATTTGAAGTATCAATATGTTGGCCTGTAAAAAATTACTTTACAATTCACTGCACTCCTCTCCCTGCTTTGATTGTGCATTGAAACATCTGCAAACACACTGACCTAATGTAATCCTAGGGGAGACACAGGCTCAGATCCATCATGATACTTCGTTGGACTTCCAGTATGGTTGTTTCTTATTTAAATTCCAGTTCCTAGGTAAACACACTGTATTGCCAAATTGCCTGCCTGGGAGGAGATGTAGCCAGGAGATAAGCTGAGAGCAGATATTCTGGAGTTTCACAGTACTGGGTGAGGACAGGAGAGCAAGTGTTGAGTGTGATATCTATGTTGGTCTGATATGCAGGTGACTTCATTTGCCTTTCTTGAACCACTCTGATTTACATTCCTGCTATGAGCAATCAGAATGAGCTGGAGCTCTCCCAGCGTCTCAGTGGGAGTCTGGCCAGGATTTCTTCAGGCAGCAATGACTTCATGTGCTGTGTCAGCAGCTCTTTCTGCTTTGAGGATGCATTCCATACTCTGTCTTGTGCCTTTGTCAGGTGATGCAGGTTTTTTCAGCCACTTACTGGATTGAAATATCCAACACGTTTTTTTTTTTTTTGTTTTGTTTTTTGTTTTGTTTTTTTTATGTTATGTATTTGGGTCATTGTTGATTTTGTTTTCTTTTGAGGTTTTTTTTACCTTTTGGCAAAAAAAAAAAAGCTTTGAAAATTTGCCAGAAGCAAGGTACAGAAGTATCCCATATCTGTAGGGAAGTGTAGAACTGGGGCTGCCTGGACAGTGAAGGTTTGATTCTGAACTCAGTGAAGTGGGTTGTCTGGAAAGACATGGTATCACCAGTCAGCACTGCCTTGATCTCTACAAGGCAGAAGTTCCTGGTACCAGCAAGTTGGAATTATTACAACAGCATTGTCAGAAAATTTTAATACCCATAGCATCTCCAGCACTGCACAAAGGAGCTCTTTTATCTGAACAGTCTGGTAGCAAAACATCCAGATGTCGTTTAGAAGTGTCCTCTCATCCTTGGGGCAGATTGTGAAACCACAATGAAATCCTCAGGCTAAAATGTTGTTCAGCACAAGTCTGGTGCTCATCTGAACATCAGAGCTGCACTCAGTGTGGATACAGCTGGGTCAGGGCAGGATTCCTGGCACCTCTTTTAGAAGGATACCAGGACTGTAGCTGTGCCCTCCTGCTGCAGAGCTTGTAATGAAGAACATTCCTTCTTTGCTCTCTGGTATCAGCTCTGACCAGTCTCGTGTTCTGGTCTGGAAGAAATAGAACCCAGCATTTGTGCTTGGTTAAAATTCAGATGGTTTTGTTCTTCCTCTTCCCCCCTCCTAGAAGTATTGTGATTTTCACAGATTTTTCTTTATTTGCCAGGTATACCGGACGCAGCAATTTCTGATACCTCTGTACATGCCTTGATTTCTGTTATGTTGTCCTGAAATCAATCTGGGCTGCTTCTCCTTAACCTGCCAAGAATCCCTGGCTAAGTTTTGCATGCTCTGTGCCACTTGTCAGCAGACAGGTATGAAGATGTGAGTGTGGACCAGGGAGTTTCAGAAGGTCTTTTGCTGTTGTTGATAATGTTGATAATGGTAGAAAAACTCAGGAGTTGCAATAGAATTTTTAAGCTTATGTAATCACACTATTCTGGTCCCAACTGCAGAATTCTGAACATTTTCTAGCTCATTTGAAATATATGAGTGTATACATATATATACACATACATACGTAAAAGGAAGTATAAAATCAATAAAAATTTTCAATTTTTATTCTGCAACAGAAAAATTCTGCAACAGAACTTATGTAGTTTGTGACAGTGCCCTTAAGCATAGCCTCCATATATTTTGACTTCTTGGTATGAATACAGAAATAGAGAAAAAACAAAGAAAATGTAATGTGATTTTGAGAAAATGATTGATATGTTACACTATTTATGCCAAATTTCACCTTGGCATGGTCCTGACATTATGTGATGTTAAACTTCAAAGAAGACAGGAGACAAGTGTTTCTCTCTTGCCCTCTGCAAGAAAGTGAAGGGAGAGTAGGAAAACAAATACATTTTTATTTCTACCTGATGAGGGAATTCTTTTCCAAAATAGACTTTTTCACATTTATTGATTTCCTATATATAAAATATGCTTGGAAATTTGCCTAAATACAGAATCTTTTTCAGCTAGATTTATTTTTCCTATCAAGAATCTTCTCTTTTTTGGTTAATTTGATAGTTTGAAGTGTGAGGATGTTTCCTCAGTGAATTCAGTAAAGCTGGAATTTCCCTTGAATTCCTTAAACTTGAAGAAATAAATGGATAAATCCTAGAAATTAAACACCTGGAAAATATACATATCTCTGACTAGATCTGAGATTCTTCAGCAAATGCACAGAAACAAAACAATTTGCAGTACGTTAATAAATACCTGAATACGAAAATTATTAATTAAGTACCGCATTTGAAATTAATCTTGACAGGCAAAACACTCTCTGTCTGTATCAGTGTTTGAGGTGGTCTCTTTGACATCCATGTCCAACCTCTGTAGCAGTTAATAAGCTTTGAGGAATAATCCTTGTGTTCTGGAAGTTCAGGAAAATCTTGGTTTAGTTTTGCTGCAAAGTTCTGTGTTTAATACTTTGCACTTGGAGCAAGCAGAAATTTGTTTCTGGAAAGATCCTGCCTGCATCTGTTCCCATTGTGCTCCATCTACTCCCCAGAGTCAAATGTAGAGTCTTCAGGCACAGCTGTTGCCTGTTGGGGCTCAGAGATTTTCTGTGGATAGATGTGCAATCTACTACAAGTAATTGCTCCTGAAGTAGTAGTAGTAGTAATAGCACTAGTTAGTGTTTGATTCAGATCTTGGCTGGGGTTTGCACACAGCATCCCAGGAGCTGAGCCTGCAGGCTTGCCCCAGTGCCTGTGTGTGGGTCAGGCAGCTGCACCCCAAGTGTTGCCATGGGATAAGTTGGCATGTCCAAAGTGTGAAGAAGTTGTTAACACAACAAGCAAGAGCACAGGCAAAACAGTTCATGTCAACAGCCAAGCTGATGAGACTTGATTTTCTTGAGATTTATGACCTGCATGAGAGGATTATACCCTGCATGGGGTAGAGAAGCTGATATCTAATAGCAGGCTGATTCCTTTTGCAGTCTTTTTCTTTTCAGAATGCTAAACCTCTCTCTCCTCATTCCAGCTGGGTTTGGTGTAACTTTAAGAAATTAACATCATTTGGATTCCAACCTTTTTGTCAAATTGTATATTAAACAGTAAGTTCAGCACTTACTAGTGGAGAGACAGGTAGACAAGTATATCTAGAATATGCTCATAGGAAGCTCAGGTTTTTTAGAACATCATTTGTGCTTTGAATGAACCAGAACTCCTTGATGCAGGAAAATTTTCAGTGGAGTCTGTCTTGGATGTCATTATTAAAGAACATGATGTTGAAATTCATAAACTCAAACTGGAGGAAGAAAAGAGCCCCATTTATTACTGGTTGTAGCTGTCATTTCCACAAAGTAATTTTTACTCCTGGTTGTATGTTGCATTATTACAAAAAGCACAATTACACAGAAGGCGATTTGAGACTGAACTTGCTTTTCTGAATGGCTTGCAATAGGTGTAATATAGGACACTCTTCTGCCATGGAAATGGATGTTTACTTCTGGTTTATGTTTTTGCACTGCACTGAACTGTGGCAGTCAGTTTAAGGATATTACATTTATGGAAGTAGTTTAGTAGTGCATTTCAAGTATACATTTTACCTCATGTCTCTTAGGACTCGGGAAAATATATATCCATGTAGATAAAAACCTTGATGCCACTTGCAGCAAGTGAAAATCTGATTTTACTTATAAAATCTTTTTCAAGGCAGAAAATACTTTCAAGTGAACAAATTTTTTATGGCAGACCCCAAAGGCATTATGCTAACTTGGCAATGCAACTCTAAAATGACCAGATCTTTTGATTTGAGACTATTGTTTGTTTTCTACCTATCATCCAAACAAATAATAATAATGAAAGATTGAAGTGAGGAGTTTGTTGTTGTAGTTTTTTTGGTTGATTGGTTGGTTGGTTGGTTTTTTTTTTTTTTTTTTGAGAAGGGGGTGTTGTGTGTGCATTCAGACATTTCCTGGTGTGTTTCTGAAAGTCCCACACAAACAGAAGAATGAAATTCCTAATCTTGACCAAGGCCATGCACATTCTATGCAAGTTAATTCAGTTCTAGAGAATAGAAAATATGAGATCCTTCTGGTATAGTTTTCCTTTTTTTTTGCCTTTTTTTTTTTTTCCTGTGGTGTTTTCTTAGACACTTTGTGTTGTTTAAAGAAGGTTTCTGCAATAGTAGCACTAACTGGTTATTTCACTGTGTTAGTATTTGGTTTAAGCTCTGTGCTGACCCTGCTTCCTGTGAGTGACGATCTTATTCACAGGGTTTTAATTCCAGTCTAATCCTAACACATACCTGAGTAGCACTTTGGCTGAAAAATGCTCTCCCCTTTTCAGGCCTGATTGGTTTTTTTACTTGCATCTTTTAATTTTCAATTAAGAATTCTTTAGTGATTAAGGACTTGGACTAAAGCCAGTTTAAAGCCATTGAAAGTCTTTTCATTGACTGCAATGGGCTCTGGATCTGACAGTAAGCATATTAAGAAATACTTATTAGTGGGTTGTGTGTATGGCACAGTCACCTAACACAGTAAAAGCAGTGGCCACCCAGTCCAAATGAGACTGAAATCTGCTTTATTAACCAAAGGGAAGTTCACCTGGTTGCAGGAAATATTTTTTATCCTCAAACAGCAAAAGCTTTTCTTGTTTATATTAATGCAGCCTGGTACCTACCAAAACATCATCCTGACAGTTTCATTATCTTGGCACAACAGAATCTTTCTCCCCAAGTCCTCATCTCATCCCAGGAACATTTCTATTGAAAAGAGACACTTGTGCCTGCATCAAAACATCTCCTATAATACATTGGTGGGTTAAATAAACGCTTAAATTACTGCCTATCATGAGATGGAACCTGTTAAACCTCTTCAAAATCAAACAGTAAATTACAATAATAGGTTTAGCTGTTTAGGGAAAAGATAAATTCATCTACAACACGATAGAGACTTTTATCTGTAGAATTTGGGAAAGAACAAATGTATATAGGAGAAAAAGATTTTCAAGCCCCCCACCCTGTTTTTTAGCTCTTCAGCTGCCTCTAGGCTCAGTGAGGAATGTGTTATCCTGCACAGGGCTCGCTAGATGGCAGGACAAGATAATCTTCGGGAACAGGGAATTTCTAGGGACTGAGACAAAAAACTGGAGTTGTGGTGAAATTGAACAGATGAAAATAAAAGGGGAAGAGACAGAAATTTGTTTCTCTGTGATTAAAAAAAATTGAAAAATAAGAAATTTAGATTCTTAAACTGACATTCCAACAAGTACAATATGATAATGGCTAAATTGCACATGGAAGTGTGGAAAAGTGGAGTCTTTATTTCTGAGAGACAATGGAGCACATTATAAAGCAAATAGCTTGACAGTAATTTCTCCTTGTCTGTTTTTAGTAAAGACCCATGTGTTTGAATAAGAACTTCTTCATTGTCTCTAGGAGCTCCTCTTTCAGAGATGTCACTGTATTCATAACCTTATGGCTCTGTTGCAAGAAAATGGATCATGAGAAGGAGAGAGGGAAATGGCCCTGGGGGTCATATTTTTATCTCAGTAACACTGGTGTTAATCCAAAGTAAGAGTGAGCAGAATCTACCCCATTATGATGCACAGTGCATATAATGGGGTATGCATTATGTAGCACTGTTCATTCCCTTGTCAATAGAGGATCAGTCCCTGGAGTGAATTTTCAAGCTATTTGTCTGGCATAGCTGAGATGTCCCTGAACAACTCATTTTCTGGCACTTCCTCTGGAATAGTAGTCACCAGACAAACAGAATGTCTGTGACTTCACCCCAGAAGAAAGAACCAGCAAAATGTGCCTTCTACAAACCATGTTTTTACCTCTCAGTGTGTGAGCACACCATTGCATCTGTATTCCACTTTTCACCTTGTTATCAGAACTGCTGAGTGATCTCAACTCTCTAAACAGCAAATAGCTTACCTGTATCAGTATTGCAAAATATACCAGAGCACACAACCTCAGCCTCAGATGATGGTATCAGACTGTCTTTGGCTTTCAAAACTGAAACATCTACTCCTTCACAGGATTTCAATAGAAATCACAGAATTGTAAAATGGTTTGGGTTGGAAGGGACCTTAAAGATCATCTTGTTCCAACCCCCTTTTCATGTGCAGTGTCACCTTTCACTATCCCAGGTTGCTCCAAGCCCTATCCAATCTGGATGGAACACTTCCAGGGATGGGGCAGCCACAGCTGCTCTGGGCAGCCTGTGCCAGGGCCTCACCACCCTCACAGGGCAGGAGTTCTTCCTTATATTTGACCTAAACCTATTCTCTGTCAGTGTGGATCCATTCTCTCTTCCTGTCACTACATGCCCTTGCCAGAAGTCCTCTACTTCTCTCTTGTAGAGCCCTTTGGGTACTGGAAGTTGCTCTAAGGCCTCCTTGAAGAGTTTTTTCTTCTCCAGGCTGAGCAATGCCATCTCTCTCAGCCTGTCTCCATTGCAGAGGTGCCCCAGCTCCCTGAGTCTTCTCTGTGGCCTCCTCTGGATCTGCTCCAACAGGTCATTAGTCCTTCATATGCTGGGATGCAGCACTGCAGGTGGGGTCTCACAAGGGAAGAGCAGAGGGGGAGAATCCCCTCCCTTGCCCTGGTGGCCACAGCTTGTGATACAGCCCAGGACATGGTTGGGTTTCTGGGATAATTTTGGAAATTCTTGGGCAAATTAAGACCAAGTGTTTGTAGTACACTGGAGGCTTAGTCACTGAAGTTCTGAATGTAATGGAATAAAAATTGTGAAAATTTGGCAGTAAGTTGTCTTCTAACTACCAAACAGTAAAAATTTTAGAAGTTCATTTGTTTGGAAATTTCTGATCTAATAAATTAATTATTTTAATTTGATGAACAAGTTATTTAATAATAATAATAGTAATCATCATCATCATCATCATCATCCAGAAACCCGGTTAATAGCTGTTAAAAGCTGTTATTTTTACTGCTCCACATCTACATGGATTTCAATAAGCTTGAAAACATAGCTCTGAACTAAGAATTTGCTGCAATTTTAGAAAGGCTCTCAGTGTTCAAACTGTCCAGTACTCTGAAATGTAAACTCGTGCATACAGTGACAAGAGGAAATTGAAGATAAACTAACAAATGAACATCAAAAATAGATTTTAAAATGTTTTTGCCATCTTTCTTCCATAAATTCTGTCTGCTGCTGTATCTGTTAGGGTCTTTGAGTGACAGGACTAATCTGGTTCCAGCTCTGCCCTGTCTGGGACCAGTCTTAAGATCTATGGGAATATAGTTACCTTTGAAACTTCCACACCTTTTCTATATTTGGTTTAAAGTAACTAGCAAACTCAAAGAATATTTGAGGGAAGAGAGAGCACAGTCACACCAGTTCTATTCTGTATATTTTCTATTAAGAAGTTGAGCTAAAAACCCTAGCCAATTGATTAAAACCAGTTAAAGAATGTGGCCAAAAAACCCAGTTCACAGTCCTTACAGAATTCAAAGTTGTAGTCCTTTTTGCTTGCTCTATTTATCCAGCTTATTTCCTAACAGAACTTCTTATACCCTAGAGACTAACAAAAAGTTATCTCTGCTGGGATTCATTTGGCAACATGATCAAGCAGAAACATGGAATATCTGGTTCCAACTCCCCCAGCTATGAGGAAGCCCCTTAGCTCATTTGTTCCACTTGTAAAATGGTGATAATGGTTGTGATGTCGTTTGTAAATATTTTATTTATAAGAAGTCCTTTATAAACACCAAATATTATTGTACTGTTTGTTGGATGGAACTCCATCCAGCTGTATCTGCATTTTTTGAGGAGTTAAGAAACATGTGTGAATGTGGGCACTGAGAAAATCTGAACCTCCTGCTAAAGTTTCTGTGCATGCTTTTGTGATTTGATAGGTGTGTGAGGGGGGAAATAGCCTAAGAGAGAGAGCAAATCTGGTAACTGCAGATAGCTGGCCACCTGGGGTTTTACAGGCTCTGATTCTCTTGTTCTGGAATCTACTGCCTTCTTCTGTCTTAAAGTTCCAGAGGCCACAGTCCATCATGGATGTCCAGGACCTCCTCTCTTGAAGGAATATAAAAGAAGGGATCCAAGCTGCTGAAATGGCTTTCTGCATGTGGTGTATGTTGCAGTTGTTCACAGCTGGGTGATAGATTTGCTGTTTCCCCACCAGGGAAACTCCTCAGTCTGAGGCTCCCTGAGCCACACTGGGCCCCAGGTGAGGGACCAAGTGGGACACTAACTCTTTCCATCTTTGCAACCATTCAGTAATTTCTGATGCCCTTTTTGTTCACGCTCCAGGAGGTCACATGGCTGGAAAGAGAGAGTTTGTCTCACAGCTCTATTTAGACCTAAGCCTGGTTAGTAGAAACAGCATTCCTCACAGTTGCAGGATAATGTAACATCATAAATAGAGCTATCAAGAATGTCAGGCAGCCTTTGTGGTTGTCAGAGCAGTGATGTTAAAAGAAAAGGGTTTTTTTTTCTGTCTTAGTTTTTCCTAAATAGCTTTCCTGAAACTGTCAGGAGAGCACCTGGTGAAATGAAGCTTTGCTTTTGCTGTGTAGCTTTTGTTCTTAGAGATGGTTTAAGTAATAAATATGATGAAATAATTACATAGAAAAATAACAACTTCATTTCCATCAGAACACTAAGGGGTGGTTGTGATTCTTCAAAATGCCTTGAATACTTGAGGAAATAATTACAGCTGGGATACAGCTGAAATACTCCACACAGTATCCCAGTATCTGTGGATAGCAGAGGGTGTGTAGTACCTGAAAGAGCAGGGGGAGTGAAGGTTAGATGCTAATGCTAATTATTCTGGAGATGGTTGATTGGGAATGAATCACCTCTCGTCTCATTAGCATTCAGCAGCACAACTGCTGGATGAAAAGGAAACAAACACTTGGGATTGCAGGGAGAGGTAAAAGAGGCTGGTTTCTCTGTTCATGGTGGTTTTACAAGGAATTCACTGGAGCTTGGAATGATTTGTGCGTGCTGAGGACCTGGCCTTAAGGACCCAGCTGGAGCAAAAGTTAGATCTTGAGGGGGCTGTGAGGTGTCCCTGGAATCTCAGCAAAAGCAAGCAGTGGGTTTCTGGCTGCCAAGGGTCTTTCCACATCTGTGTCTGATTTATCAAAAAATAGATCGTTTAGTTGCTTTCTACAAATATGAGGGAAGAGGATGATAAGACTTACAGCATTTGCCTTTCTGGCCTTACTATTAAATCCTCAGTCCCAGCCCCTCAGCTGCTTGTTCTCAATTCTCCCCACAGGAGGTGGTTGTGGCTAAAGAAACAGCAAGGGTAGAAACAAGGTGCTTGCTATTATTGCTAATTACTGCTGTTTGGTGCCTTATTATCTCTAACTGCTGGCTTTGCATTTAATGAGGATGATTCTCACCCACCCCACCCTGTAATGCCACCTTCTTCCTGCTGGCCACAGGATATTAGGGGAACGCTAAGACGGGGAAATTCAAGAGCTGTGTTGGAACTGCTGTGATACCTCTGGAAGAAAGGTAAAGGAAATAGCAGAATAAGTTTGTTTCTCTCCTGCTGGTAAACAGGTTCCCAACAGTGATATGAAGGCCAGATAAAAAGGGTCTTCCTTGGTGGCTTTTGAATGCCAATGAATGAACCCCTCACTGCGACCTGCTATTCTAGAGCATAGTCTGGTATGACTCAAACTAGAAGCAAAGAAATTTCAGCTGTTTCTTTTTAAATACTGTTGAATGCTATTTGGCTGTTCTCAGCAGGCTAAAGGCTAGGACACCAAATGTATGGATCCATACATTTATGGATAGTGTATGTTTCTGTTGGCATAAGATACAGAAATGGTCTGAGTCTGGTTTACAGCATAAAAGGCTGTAGTAAAGGATGCAGAAGTATGGCAGGCTTCATCCACTGCCACAGGAGAATTCTGTCTCTATAAAATTTTGGTGATCAAGGTTTTGCTAGCAAATGGTGGAATGCTTACTTACTAGAGTAAGAAAATGATTTTTTAGAAATATTTTCATGTTGAGAAAAGAGGTATAATATATGCGTATGCTTCTGTAGGAGAATTTGTGGGTGACTGAGACAACTCTGCTCTTCATGTCATCTGTGAAAGGTCAGGAGCAGCTCACACCCTCAGGGCTCAAATACACTTTGTAGAGCAGCCAGGAGCTTCTACAAAGGGCAGTAACCCACAAATCTAATGAGTTACAAGATCAGTGGATACAGTTTGAAACCTTGGATATTGAACAGCTACTGGGGAACCTAAATGCTTTTTATTGGATTTTCTTATTTTCTCTACAGGTAAAAATGGACTTTTATTTGCTGACATGGTACCCAAAGTCAATCCTTTCTTTAAAAGTTGTAAATAGTATAGCTAAACTTTAGAGATTTGTAGGATTAGTAGCATTGTTGGAGGTTAGCACAGAAGTGTCAGGAGCTTAATAGCAGACCTGTAAGTGGTGTGATATGACGCCCAGGGCAAACACTATGATTGTTGGAATTTGTAGCAACAAGGAACATCCTAAATAGAAATTATTTTATGAGTATAAAGATAAACTGAGGCATCAACAAATATTCTTTGTTTCTGCTGTGAAGTTTTTACAAGTAGTACCTGGCTGTAATTTCCTATAATGTACTAGAGTGAAAGCAATAAAATATGAAGGCCTTTTTCCCATCCTTTCAATATCCTTTTTGCTAAGGTCTGTAAACCTGGTGGGTTTGTAATTATGGGAGGGACATTTAGGAGTAAAAATATTGTGGTCATATTCATGCTTTGTTACTAATTAAATGAATCAAAAGAGCTCTTTCTTGAAGAGTAGGAAATCCTTTTGTGAGGATATATGTTCTCAATACAGGAGAGATATTGGGGCGTCTGTCCTCATTCTTCTTTCTCCTCCTCTCCTTTTGTCATTCCCCCTTCACTTTGTCTGAAAGCAATTTCCTCTTAGTTAAAAAGACTTATTTTCCAATTGAATCCATGATGCCAGTATAGCCTTGGTCTCCATTTGGTTGGGTTAGTTAACTTTTTAGAAGAGAATGGGAATTTGAAGGTGATGGAAATATTTTAATCAGGAGTTTTAAGAGATTTCAGGAGATTGAGCTATTTGAGGTCTCTTGCTCAAAGCTCCTCCCTCTTGCTGCCTGTCTGGCATGGTAAGGACTGGTTTTAGAGCAACATTACCTTCTTGAATAGTGTACGAGTTTTGGGGCCTGCTTGTAAATATCATGGATTTGGTCTGGGTGCTACCCACATGTAGTCTTTTAGTCACTGTCACTGCAGCTCTAGAGCATCTGTGGTGTTTGGCTGTGGCTGCAGAACACTGTTTTCCTCATGGGCATGGAAGAGGAAGATGATTACCTTACTGTAAGGTGCATCCAGGTTTTTGATGCACAAGTATGTACCTTCTTCAGAGATGTATTTGTGAATATGTATTTGCATGAGAATAGTTTCTTTCCTTGGATTTTTTTTTTTTTTTGCTCCCATTTTATTTCTTGTCTGTGGGAATGGTCATGCACAAATGTCATACAGATCCAGAGAACAAATTATCTAACCAGCTGCATGTCACGTATAAAAGAGCAGTACTGGTTAGATAATTTGCATGTGGTAACACAACAACCCATGCATGAGAACTCAGAAACCTAAAATGCTGTTTTAACGTGATGTGGGTCACTCTGTCTTTAAAAAGGGAGACTGCTTGCACGGAAGTGGCTAACAATGCCAGATAAATTGATCACTGCAAATGTTTGCCCTGCTCTAACCTTGTTTTCTTGATCATGTAGCTCCCATTAAGGAATTTTTATCAAAACTTAGTGCACATTTATAAATGAACATACTGCATGAACCAGGGGGCTGTATCTTTCATCAGGAAGTCATCCATCAGTTTTGGACAGTTAGCTCTGAGCACCTTTCATTATAAGGTGAAATTCTTCTCATTCCTTTATTTATCAATCTGTACTGGTACAACATTGTCACTCACCCCACACAGGGGGCAAAAAGGAAAAAACTAAAATTGACCACAAATGGTGTTACTTTATTGATGGGAAGCAGCAACTTGGATTCCAAACCCCTGCTATCTTCATATTTTTTCTTTTCTTTTGTGGCTTTATGCAACATCTGCTGCTCTTTTAAGCCACACAGGGGAAGTGAAGAGTGGTGGATATGGAATTTGCACTGGATACAAGCTGTGTCATGAAATAATAGCACAGTGCTGGTATGAGGATTAGGACATCAGGGTGAAAATAGGGAGATGGGAAGGTATTGGTCTTTTGAGCTTGCACTGGAGGTGTGTGCTGTGATCTGTGAGGTTTAGTTATTTAGACTCTTGCCTTATAGAGCAGTCAGCTCTGTGGTATGCAGGGTTGTGATCTCAGTGCTGAAGCCCAGAATTAGCAAATAGTGCTTGGTCAATACTGCAGCTCAGATTCAGTCAGTAGCCTCCAAGTCAGTAAAGTAAATATACACACATTCTTTCCCTATTGTGGTTAAACTATTACCAGAGGGAATATCATCAGCTCCTGTCACCTAGGTGCAATTGCATTACAATAAGCTGTGAAGCACATAATCTGATGTTTTGTTTATTTGTTTTCAGTTTGTTTTTTTATAGAACAGTTTAGTGTTGTAATTAAAACTGCAAGGAGAGAAAGAAAATATTGTAATTCTGCAGATACGTGGGAAACTAGAAACCTTTCACAGTGTAAGTCACTTTGAACTGACTCAGTTTTGTTGCTTGTGGATTTTGCTGAGCTTGTCAAACAGAGAGAAATGATGTTTAAAACCCTAATGGTGAAGCAGCTGGGAATTGCTAGGCAACAAAGTAGTTTCCTACATACAGTGTCATATCGCTGCAATGGCTTTTTCTAGCAGAAATATCTTTTAAGAGTTCACCAAACTAATTTTGGAGTTCCAAACACAAACCTAAATCTCTAAAGGTCATTTTTTATTGCTGTGATTTAAAAAAAAATCTGTTTTAAATTAGTAAGGTATGTAAGTATTAATGTCTTATGGGGAAGAAGATATCCTTTGTTTTTTAGGTTCCTTTTGTGGGAGAGGGGAAACCTTATAAAACTTGGTTTGCAGATTTGATAAATAAGATCTAAGAATAAAAACTAGGCACTGAACACAGCAAATTTTATGCTGCACTTGAAGAAATATATAATGACTCCTGAGAAGGATGTGAAATGAAGCATGATTGGTCAGCTCAAAGAATTTAGTCAGGACTCTTTAACTTCTATTTCAGAGTGATGTGACTCTGACCTTGGGCCATTTGTTTGGTTCATAACATTAGATAGTTGGAGACTCTGCTCTTTCAAGTTCATGCATATTGACTGACTCCTGCAGCCACACAGGGCCACTCAGTGTTAGTCCTCATGGTATAAATGTGCAGAAAGGTGTGTGTTTTGTAGGGTTTCTTACTGTGACACTGCTGTGACTCACTGCTGCCCATGCTGACATTACCCTGTCAGCAGTATGCACTCACATTAGCAGGCAGTAAGAGAGAAGGGGAAGAAAGCATTAATACTCAGTTATAATGGGTTTAATGCCTTAAAATTTACATAGTTTAGATTTTTTTATATACTTGTTTCCTAGTTTCTGTGTTGAACTGAAAACACTGGGCTCAATTGGGAAGAGAAAAAGTCAATGAAATTTCTTTAGTCAGCTTTGGGAAGCTTCACATACTCTGCCTCACAGAGAAGATGCCCTCTAAAACTGTGTGTTCAAAGGATTTTTGGAGAGAGGTCAGGCTTTCCTTTACATTCAGTGATGAGGGCTGGAGCGCCATATGCAAGCTGGGGTGGGGCCGGTGAGTAAATATCAAGCTCCTGAATTCTTAAGTCTTGCTGTTTCACCATTGACTTACACTGTGTCTGTATGTGGGGAAATGAAACAACTGCATTAAGCTTCCATCTCTGACTTGAGTTCTGTATTTTACAGCACTGGATCCTGAGCTAAAAGTTAACACCAATAATTTCAGAGATGCAGGTACAAGAAACAGATCAGAGACAGGTGCTAAGAGGACAAGCTTTGGTGTAGAATGATTGCAGGCTCCTCTCTGAAAAGGTGGTGAAATTTAGGGTGGAGAGCACCACACTGCCTAATTCCTAGCATGGAGGGAAAATTAAGAAGATCAGGGAAGAGAAGCTGCCAAGAATTTCTGTTTGAGAGGAGATGTTGCATTTTCATCCTCTTGGTAGGGCATTTGGAAATTGTCGAAGCCCAGCACTGCCAGGTACATCCAGTCATTTGCAGCAGCAGAACCACCAAGCTTTCAGTTCTGACTCAAGTGCTTTCATAACTTCAGCTCCTCCTGCGTCATAAGAAATGTGTGAAATGGATGCATGGAAGGTCAGTGTTTGAAAACACATACAGAGAGCTCCATAATTATCTGAAGATAAACTGCCAGGTATTGTGATGCTGTGTTTTAGCAGGCTGAATTCCTGAACTGACACATAGGTTGCTGATCCCATTTATATAAGCTAAAAATCTGAATTACTGTCTCTTGTCCAAATTTACACAGCCAGAATTTTATTATTTTAGAAATGTGCTGTAAGATCCCCTAGGGAAGAACATGATTAAGCTTTGTCCTTGGGTAAAATACAAAGCACTCTCATCTCCTCTTTGAAAGGTTTCACTAATCTCAGGACTTCAGCATGGAACTAAATTTAGAAAGTCTGGATGCCAGTGGAGGCGGTTCATGTTTTCTTTAGACAGTGACAAACAATATATTCTCAATCACTCCTTCAGGTCAGAGTTCAGCTTTCATCTTGCCTCTGGTCAGAGGCTGGATGACATTCTGAACAACTGGTTCCTTGTAGTTTATGATGGCAACTGACAATGAAGTAGTTTATTATATGATATACAGCCTTTAATTTTCTGGAGAGACATGAAGTTGACGTTTGATAAGCCATTCATGATAAAGGAATAACTACTACAGAGAAATGAAGAAGAGGCAACACAGGACACAAATAGATGTGTTTATTCTGAGTGCTCTAACTGCTTTTTAAGTCTGATCTAAATGTACATCATGAAAAGAATGAGAGAATAGGAACATCACTGCCATTATATAGGCTCTATCAAGAGGAAACTCAGCTCATCTGGACTTTTAGATTGAAACACTGAGCTGAAATTGAATGCTTAGAATCTTACAAATTAGCTTTCCTAGTGTGAGCTAGCATATATATGTGTATACAAATCAATAAAGAGATTCAGCTTTTACATAGTCTATTATAAGCATGAGCTAAACCTAACAGCTTCATAAAGTGAAAGCTAAGGCAAAGATGTTACATTTGCACTACAGCCACCCTCTGCTTCCAGGAGTATTGGTGTCAAAATCAGTGCCAAGCAACTTGTTTTCAGTCTCCTTTTCAGTGTCCTTGACTTCCTTGTTATTCAGTTTGCCCTCTTTATAACAAGAGTCTATGCTGACTCCTCAGGAGACAAGCTAAACATCCACAGGCCAGCAGAGAGCTTGCAGTAATTGTAACAACAGCCACAGCAGTCCCTGAGACACTTTTGCTGTACTTGATGCAAACTGGACTTCAGGTGTAGGAAACCTGTGACCTTCATCAGTTGATTTAAAAAATCGGAGGGTAAATGTTTAAACAGAAGGACTTCTATTATAAAAAAAAAAGGTATGAGAGGATTTCAGACTATGATGTTCTGCGCTAATCTGCGTTTTTGTAGGGAAATGCCTAAAAATATTAAAAATCAAGTATTATGTGTAAAATTAAAATATCCCTGAAAGGTGACAAGGGGATGTGAGGCTAGGAAGCAAGATCTGTGTCCTGTTGTTTAACAGAAGAGTTAGATTTTCACTGGTGAAGATACTGGTTCTTAATTGTAAATCCTCCACAGGTGGTTCAGGGATGTTTTACCAGTACCTAAGAATTGCCCAATGGCTCTGACCTCCCACTGGGAAATCTGGCTACAAACCAGAGAGAGGTGGAATGAGATCTGACTTGTAAATCTTTCTGATTTACAGCTTGTTTGCATTACCTGTACTTTGGGCAGGCAGGGTCATAGAGAGGAGAAAGAATGCTGCCAAGTAGAGTAAGTATTGCTGAAGAATATCTTGGAGACAAAAGGAAGATTTTTAGCGATGATTTTATGTGTCAGATTAGCAAGATTTAAAGTGATGTCATTACTGAAAGTGACCCTGAATCGAGTTTCTTTGAAATGAGGTTCTATTCTTGACTTGAGGTGGATGAAAATTATTATACAGAAGAGCTGTTAAGAAGAAAGGAGCATTTGTGACTGCAGTTTAGTGGTAGTAAGACTTCTGCCCTGTTGACCTCTGTTTTAGAGATGTTGATTGTGTAGTATCACTGAAATGGGGTGAAATCCTGCTTTCTTCCACCAATCCTCATAAGATACTCAGACTGAACTACATCCTTTTATCTAATGTAGAACCAAAAATATAGAACATATGGATCAAAATATGTAAGTGGTGATGGGTACATTCTTAAATTCTACACTCCATTATTTATTGCTTCCCTTAGGTCTGAAGGTGTATGTGGCTGAACACAGATCAGAAGTCAGAGATTTTTGTGTGCAGTAAATTGGCAACAATTCTCCTTGTACCACACTAAGCTTTGGCTGTTGTTATTGTGGCTGGTAGGAAAGGGGGGCTCTACAAACTTCAGACCTGCCCAAGTTTGTGCAGATGCTGAAGAGCAGAGCAGGGCTGTGTTCCAAGAGCTGTCTTGCCTTGCCCAGAGTACTGTGCAGAGAGAGAGAGAGCCTGCTCCAGAAGTTCTAACTAGCACAGGAGTAAGCAATGCTGAGATTCTGGGAAGTGTTCCATTCCTGAACATTCAAAAGGAGTTGCTGGAACTGGAGACTACAAGAGTCTCACCAGCTTCTGCAGCAACCAATGCTAAATTATCTTAGATAATTTAACACAATCTTCTCAGGACAGATACAAAGGTCTTCTGTCAAGAAGCCCTTCAACTGCATCATCCTGTGCCTGCTATTAAGGTAATTAGAAGCTGCTGAGAGGTAGCTTTAGTAGTGGGAGTTGTGTAATGTTCAGCAGTCTTCCAGATAGGAGAAACCACTTCACTTTTGTCTTTAAACCTACCTTTCCCCACTTATCTTCTGCACAGTGAATTGGCCTGTATCATCCCTTACCTTATATATCTGAAAAGTGTAACAGCTGGTGTGTGGGGGTGTGTGTCTTGAGTTCCTCTGGGCATTTCTGTTTACCTTTTGTCTCTGTTTAAGTAAGCAGTTTTCCTTCTCACCCCTGCCCCAATTGTTTGCAATCTGAGAGTCTGTTTAAGATTGGAGCCAAGATCTTCAGAGTCTGAATTGTTGCTGTGAACAAAGCTCAGAGCCAAAGGATACTCTGGAAAGACTGTTTTTCACATGCTTATAATTTTGGAAAAAATAAGAGAGAAAGCAGCAAGAACCCAATGGGAATTAGGGGCAAAACTAAATTTAAAGACAATCCCCTCTCAGAATATGAAAAATGAACTTAAAGCAATGTGATACACAGGTCAAGATCATGGCTTACTTTTAACGACTTAGCAAACATTTTTAGCAGTGTTTGAGTCCAGCACTTCCAGTGTTAGTTGCACTTCTTCCCCCAGTGAATTAGAAATATTTCACAAAAGCAGGGAAGTGTTATTGCTGTTTTCTACCTGAGTAAGCTGATGCAGAGAGGTGAAGGCTGAGAGTTTTCAAACTTGACTGTCCAATGGGAAATCTCCTGTGGGAGCTGCAGATCTGTAATATTTCACTTTGCTTCAGATGATGTTCACACCAAAGCCTGCTGACCTGCTTGAGCATCAGAGCAGGTCTTTTACTTGGGTGCTTTATAAATATGCAGTGGAATATTCCGATTGAAATTCTGCCATTCCTGTTCAACTACTTTCTCAAGTGAGCTTCATTCCTTTCCTAGAAATGGAAAAGTATTGTCATTATTGAACTACAAAAGGCTCTCTTGCCATCAGACCTAAAAAGTCAGTAAAATGGAAGATGCTTGCATTAATGAAAATCACCTGCTAGCAATTAAAACAATACTTTCTAAGCAGAATATCTGAATGTGCCATTGATTTAACGACCCTTGGCAGTGACTGTTTAGCTGGATTTACAGGAAGCCTCACATGACATTTCATTAGTATCACAGTGAATTAACTTTATAGCAGTGTAGTGCTTAATCCAATTTAGACTTGGTATTATTAATGATACTACCAGGGAAATAGTTTTTAAGGCAATTAAACAGCAATATGTAATGTTGGCAAGCATCACTACTGATATCCGAAGGCATCACAAAAAACCACATTTTAAAAGGGAATTGAAAATGGGAAGATAGCACTTCCTGGTGATTTAATCCTTTGCACTTGGAAGACTACCAAGTCACATAAAAAACAGATTCTAGAAGATAACTTTTGAGGGAATGTAAGTAAATACATTCATCCATCCTCCTGCTGGCTACCAGCTTGAGCCACATGCAGTGCACGTGTTACCTGCAGCAAATGATGCTTGGGTTACAAGGGGGTGGGATGGTGGGGGGACATGTGCTCTCAACTCCAAAGCCAAATCTAATGGCAGTGTAGGACCAAGCAGAGTTTCCCACTCTGAACAGAAAGCATTAGAACACCTAGGCTCAAACTCAAGCTGGTGCAGGCAACTGCAGTCTCACAGTATTTGTGTAATGACTTCATACCTATAGATACCTTAAGTAAGTAGGGACCTCAGATTTCAGGAGAACATCCTTGAATAAAAGATTGTCTCCTTTACTTGTGTCTGTTAGCATTGCTCAGTAGCAGGTACATGAATAAAGGCTCAACCCAAAACTCATTGACAGTCACTAAAAACATTAGTCTGCTGCTGCTGTGAATTCTTTGGGACAAGGAATGGGAAGAGGTGTTTAGTTTTTGGGTTGGTTTGTTTGTTGGGCTGCTTTTTCCTTTTAAATAAGTCTAGTGTAAATTTATATGAAGCAAAACAGAACAACAGAACAGACTCATTTTGATCAAAATCTCCGCTCACATCAATTGTAATTTTGCTAATATAAGTCAGCACCCATAATTATCCATAACAGCAAGGAACAATGAATTGGACCAAGTGAAGTGACAAGTGCATTTTAAGAGATCGTAAAATTCCCATTTGCAGGCATCATTGTGTTAATACCCCATGACCAATAACCCATATCATCATATACAAAAGTATTATTAAGCTATAATTTATGAGGTGGGCTGCACTGCGTGGTGGGCTAGTGAAGAGCTCCTGCATTTACACATTTTTCTGGTTATGTTCTAACTTTGTTCACTCTCTCTGGCTTTTTTATTTAAGTTCCAGGAAAAACACTAAGATCTGATGGATAAATATGTAGGACACCTTCATGTTACTGTTCTAAGCAACAAACTGTGGGCTCTCTTGAGAGTTTTTTATCATCTTGATGGATTTAAATTTGATTCAAATTCTGTTCCCTCTTAATGTTTGACATACAGAATACAACAGATGTGTTTAAGTGATACATTCATTTTAAAGATGATTCTTATGCTCATATTATTGTTTATTTCTCTCCTTGGTATTTATAGCAATGGCAAAGTACCTTTTATTTTTAGGGTATCAAAATGTAGTAGGGAAAGGAAACAACTTGTCTACATCCTTTACGCTCTAGTGTTTTACTGCCTACACCCGTGTGCCAAGGACATGTACTGTACTGTGTGGTATAATTTAATTTTATTTCCATACAGTGATTTTCCATATCACAAGTGCCTCCTGACTGTTTGATTTTGTGTAGCCACCTATTTTTTGTGTATGGTTTGGTTTTTCTTTTTTAACTAAGGAACAGATGTCACTTTTCTGTAACTTCAGTATGCCTGAATAGATCAGTTTTTGTGCTGTGACTTAAATTGAGTAGCTGATACTAACAGGAACTTGCATAACTGGAGTGAGAAGTTCAAAGCAAACTGTGTGAGTTATTCCTATAATGTGATGTTAAACTGTGGCCTTCCCTACTGAAAGATTGACTATGAAAAAACTTATGTGGTTTAAAGAGGAAACTCATATCATTCATGAAAGAAATCCTCTCAAGAAAAACCAAATGCAAAGGAAGTGCCTCAGACTGCAGAATCCTTACTGCACAAATTTCTGAGTGTTAGAGGATATTTCAATGCATGTTTTCCCTTTTTCTGTACTTTTCTGTGGGCATCTACTGTATTTTGGACTGATTTGATCTGTCAGCCTGTATAGTTTTACTTTTTTTATTATGTAGCTAGACTGAAGAGGGAATGTGTGAAATGTATTTAAGCCAAAATGAACCAAACTTACTGCTGGTGATTAATGAAAGTGATAGTTCTTCCTCTTCCTAGTTCAAAGGCCCTCTAAAACCTGGTACAGGCTTTGCTTAGCCTGGTTGCAGAGGCCATTGTGCAAGCAACTGTGAAGAGAAGTTACTTGAAGGTTGTTGTGCTTTGTGCTCACTTGCTCCAATATAATTGATGACATATGCTCTAGACCCTAAAGTAATGAAGCCCTGAGGAGATTGAGGAAAAATACTCGGGGGTGAAGTTTCTGTTCATGATGTAATATTAACGTTAGTGGACTTAGGTACAAAGCCCCAACCAGGGGATTTGGGGAGAGACTGCTAAAAGTGTGGACCCTACAGGAGCTCTCTTTGTCCCTGACATACAGCATGTGTTAATGTGGGACCTGTTGTGAGGAGATTGTTACATTCCTTATTTGTCCCATTTTCTCTCCAAAACAATCTCCTGTAACCTGTAAGCAATGTTAAACTACTCCTCTTGGGCATTAGGGCTGGGGAAAACCTTCTGCATAGAAGGGCTGAATTTTCCTTTCTAATACCCCTCTTGTCAGATGAGCAGAAGTCTACACAGCAAAGAGTTAACCTTTAGGATGTTCATAATTCTGTAATGACTTCTGTTGAATGTCTTAATTTCCTTTGTACCTCTGAAAGCACAGCTTTTATTGGCACAAAAGTTGTCATAAAACAAATGGAATCCTTCAGTGATGTTAGATAAGTATTTCATTAATAATGGTCAATTAATGTATCAGTGCAGCACAATAACTGTGTCTGAGTTTATATTAAAATACTTTTGTTCTTGGAGAGTCAAAATGTTTGTGTTGAAGCACTGACTGACATGCTGAACCCAAACCATGCAGTCACACCCCACGTTGCTGTGCTGGCATCCCTGGAGGGATATGGGAGGTGTCTGAAGACCTGGACTCTTCCCCTTATCCTCTTAGAGCTCTAGTTCTCAGGTACACTAATTCCCCTGTACTTTTCCCAGAGGAGTCTGTGGTCTGCATTTGTTTTAAGGGTGGGAAACTGTTGCAGCCTGTTGCCAATTTGGCCAAGGAATTTATGAATCTAGAATCCCTAAACAGTTGCAAAGTCCTATAAATTACAGATGGAAAGGGACTACGAAGGATCATCTGAACACATGTGCCAAAGCAGGATTGTTTTGTGCAGTTAATTCTCCAGAGTTTTGTCCAGACAGATTTTGAAATGCTGTTATATGACATTTACAGTCAGTGCTAGGGAATATTGTATTCTGTGATACTTCAGTGTATGCTGCTTCAAACTTGTGCAAAAGCTTGTATTCACATCACATGTGTATGTATCATATGGATGTGTCCACATGGCTTTTCAGAAAACATGACTGCTTTCCAATACTAAAGAACTTCTCCACAGCCACCACTGGTGCTGGGAATTTAAATGATATTTGGAAATGAGGGCTTTGGAATATATCAACACTAAAATGATAATTTTTCTAGAGTATTTTAAAGACTCACAATTTCAAGGTATTTCAGAATTTGAGCTTGTGAGCATCTCACCTTTCTTTTCTTCACAATATAATGTAGACTTAAGAACTAGAAACTTGCAGAAAATGTGTGGATGGGGGAGGGAGATCTGGATATCTTCTGCAGCTTTTGCCTGGGTGGTAGAAGTGCTTGTGGTACAGAAGAAGTGGATGTTTTATGAAACTACTTTTTTGGAGTAAAAATAAAATTTCAGGGATTAGATATTTGAGGCAAAATTCCCATCAAACTTGCCATAGCATAGGATCATTTTACCTAAGACTCAAACTCTCTGCATGGAGTTGGATGTAAAACACAAGTTGTATTTTGTACACCTGCTATAGTCTCCAGTAAGCTCTGGCTTGGAGAGGAGAAGTTTTGAAAAGTGTTAACAACATCCTCTTGCATCTTGTGTACCTACTGAAGAAGCAGGAACTAAACTGCACCTGACAGTTCAGAGATCACCCCAAACTGTAAATTTTATGACTGAAGCATCAGGCCTGATGACCAGTGTGAAGAGACAGAGAGAAGTTGCAAAATAAGACTGGTTTATTTCAGTGCCTTTTTTTAAATAATGCTGAATTTTTAATTGTTAATTGAACCCTATGAAAATGCCACAGGATAAGGTGGTAAAAATAATTGCTCATAAAAATAAGGGGCTGTGTATTCCCCTTTTCAGTGGGGAGAAATCACTTGCTACAAAAATACTATGATTTGGAAGTGAGAATAGATGGTCACTGTGGTTGAGGATGAGACAAACAAAATTGGAGGCTCAGTGTTTACCCTGATTTTGGGGTGACTGAATTGAAGGATGACTTCTGATAAAAGTGTTTTTGGATGATTATGCAGTAGGTACCAGAACTCAACAGCAGTGATTGTAGGCTTTTTTTTTTTCCTGCTACCTAAATAAGTGGGAAGTGACACAACTATCCTGATGCTTTGGACACTTGGATAGAGCAAGTAGTTTCCACTGTGAGTCACCTTAGTGGTAGATTGTAACAACATCAACTTTATGCCTCATTAGCTGTGCTGAACCAGCCATGTTCACTACTTTAATCCATTTCAGTCTCAAGCTTTTCTATTTTCTGGGTTTGATCAGCAAAACAGCTTTTTAGCTCCCTGGGAGTGGAGGCTGGTTCTATGGGTTTGTGTGTGTGGAGACTCCCTCCCAAAGTCTCAGGTGTGGCTGCTTGTGCTCTGTGGCCTTGGAGCCTCTCACCCAGGTGCTCCCTTTCAAAAACCTTTGCTGCTGTGAAAGACAGTAGTTGACCATGGGTGGGCAGGAATCTTCTCTGTTTTTCATGTGGTCTGGAAAAAAGACTGTTTTCAAGTTGATGTGGCTGTTGGAAGGACTCAATGGTTTGTTTAGTGCTGTTTAAAGGCATATCCTCTATTTCATCAGAAATTCAGGAGGGTTTCCTGCAACCCTGGATCAGCTGGTAATTAATTATTGCGGCTTAAAGAGAGACACAAAGCAGAAACATTTGCAGTGTCAGTACTGCTGGGAAGCCTCAATGATTTACAGAAAGAGAGAAGTACAGATAATTGTTGTTCGAGACAAGCTTGCACGTACCCCACAGAAGCTTCCAAGAGATTGGAAAGGAAGTGCTGGCCTTGCTGAAATAAATGGCAGTGCTCCCACTGAGTTCAGTGGGGCCAATGTTTTACCCAAAGAAAACATAAACCAAGCAACAATATTGCCTGGGACTAAAAAAGAGGTGGGAAAATTCAAGTTCAAACACTTCTGATTCAGGTTTCCAAACCTTGATTCTTAATTTATGAAAACAAAGCTACAGTACAAAATGCTTTTTCTAGTTATTCAATGAAGCTTTCTCTTCAGAGAATTTGCTAGTCTCACAATATTTACTCCTAAACACAGTTCTCCCAGGCTTACAAAGACAAATGTCTGGCCAAAAAAGAAAAGCAATGGCAGTGTAGATCTAGTCTTGCCAAAGACTGGATATGCAGACATGAAATCTGAGAATCATTCAACAAACTTCTGTTAAAATTCATGAGAAAGGAAATTTTCAGATTTTGTGGAGAGATGTTAATTAACTACTTCCTAGGACTTTGGTATGTTCTCAGAAAATTCAGTATTGAAACTCCCACTGACTTGAACAATAAGAGTTCTAAGTCCTTTGAGGTTACTGTTATTTAAGAGAGAACTGAAAATTTCTTACCTTGTGAGACCTGAGTTCTGGGCCTCACTCTCCTCTGATTTCCTTTAAATAGCTGGTGACATAAATAACACCTGAAACAGCCCTGAGTTGCATTCCTTTGAGTGCTTTCGGTGTTAGGGAAGTCATCAAATATAACAGGAAACACAAGGCCCCAACAGTTCAGCTCTGGCAGGTAAGCAAAATTATTAAATTATTACATTATAAAATTATTTAGCATTGATTTCCCTTTATTATGTTGCAGACAACTCAGAAGTGTGCATGGTAGTATAAAGACAAACAAAAATGAGAGAACCCCACTGGAAGGGTTTTAATTCTTGAAGTAGGATTGAATGTGTTTAATTTTTGAAGGCTGAATTTGTGACAGGAAGAAGTGCAGAGTGTATGTACTCAGGAGTGTTTTGGCAGCAGTACTTTTGGGAGCAAACTGAGGATGTGGGTGGGAAGGGTGCAAGACTGGGGTTTGGTGTCACCAGAATGAACATGGCAACCCTTTGGTAACCTTCCCTTCTCGTGGGAGTGTGTGGGCTCCTTCCACCCCAGGTGTGCTGCCTGCCTGAGTGCTGCAGCTGCCACAGACCATCAGTCACTCCTGCCTGTGGGGAGTGTGCTCTGGGCCACTGAGCTTAACTAATGTTGGCTTCAGAAGATTTCTGTTGCTCTTGCAACAGTATCTGATTATGGCTGGTTTGCTGTAAGGCTGCAAGCGAGCTCTTCCTTCTTAAACCTGTTCCTGCCAGCGCAAAGGCAAACAGGATGGAAGGAAAAAAACAAGGGGGAGTGGGCTAGAAAGAATGAGAAAAAGAGGCATAGACAGGACCATGGAATCTGCAGGTTCCTAGGAAATGTTTCTTTATTTTGCAAGGAAATTGATTTTGGTTCACAGCATATCTTTCTCCTGACATGAACAAACACAGGGAATATGTGCCACACAAGTTGTTTCTTTCACATGAAAAGCTAAAATCAGAAAAGTATTGGAAAGAGAGGGCAGCTTACTACCTGTCACCTCAATCTACAACTAAAATACCTAATATATACAAGCTAAATCCTTCTTTTACCATGGAACTTGTCAGAACAGCTTGTGCATTCCCCTGGTCTAGCCACAAAGACTGAGGAGACCACATCCAATCACTGACTTCTACTCCACTGGCAGAGCCTACACTTTCAGTGCAGGTGGGAATAAGAAATGGAAAACATTTTGTCTCTAACACAGGCATTTTTTAATATGCAGCTGCTGACAAACTTAAGCTCTAGTAATAGTAAGTTCCTTTTGGAAGACATATCTGCAGTGGATTCTGGTAGAAAAAGAATGTGTTTATTGTGTTTTGCTGAGGTTTAGAAGAAGTCCTGTAGGAATGTCAAGCACCTGGATTATCTAATAGATTGCTATGACTGGCTGAAGAGTTTTAATTATCAAAAAATGGCTGATTTTGCAAAAAAAAGCTTCTGGCCAAGAAGTGAAATCACAAAACCAGCTGCGTCATGTGTTTCATTTGGATTGCTCTACTGCTAAGCCTTAATTCTGTGAGTTTTTAGACTGATATGCAATAGTCTTGGAGAGAAATAAGATACCTCATGTCTACACATCACAAAACACTAGTACCTCATCCTGCTAATTTCTCTGGCTGATGTCCAACATGAATTCTGCTGTCTTCATTGCTTCATTGAGAAGAAAATATTGCCAGTGTTCCAACATATACTGCCTGATCAATGTGACCAAAAGGATTGGGAAGAGTGTACTAAGCCTAAAATGGGTTAGAGAGGGATGGGCAGCAGTTGTAATTACTGGGAGACTTTTAGCCAAACACTGTTTTACAATCAAAGTTAAAATTCTGTGTTTGTGAACTTTTTGTACTTTTAACCTAACAAAGAAACTCAAATTCATTTTAGGCCTCTCTTCTTCCACTGTGCTCTGCCAAAGTGGTAAGGAAATCTGCCTGCCTGTTCTGCCTGAGGTGAGAGGGTATCTTGATACCTTTTCTTCCACCTGTTGTAGACAAAGACTTGTGGTGTAAGTCCTTCCTTCCTTCCTGGATCCTGTTATCTTTCATGAATTAAACTCCTAGGCTGAGCTGCAATTCTGTATTAAAGCCTAAAAATTGCATGTTAGCAGCTTTTTTCAAATTACTGCCTATAAGAAATAAGTCATAGCGATTGGTGATAACATTTTGTGTTTTATCTCTCTGCTATTGATATCAAAGCACATCTTCAAAAGGCAAATATCACAGCAGATAAGGCTTGGCAAAAGCTGCAGCAGAGATAGGTAGAAGTATTTACGCCTTTGCTAATTGCAGTGAGTTACTTTCCAATATCCCAGTATTGGTAGCCCTTGTGAGCTCCTTATGGTGCTTGAAAGTGGCAGGGTGCTTGGTGCAGCCAGTCAGTTGGTTTTCTTTCTTCAGCAGCCTTGGAATAACAGGTAGAGGACAGGCATTGTTTGCTCCTTACACGTGGAAGCTGTGCTCTCAGAATGCTGGACAAAGCAAAGGAAGTCTCCAGAGCCCTTATCACTTCAGAGATAATAGTTCAGCTGCTCTGACTTGGTCTCCAGGAGCACCTGCCTTTCCCACTTGAGTGCACAGTGAAGCAGGGTGCCTAACCTGGAGTCTCGAATCACACACCTGAAAGCACCTAGGCAAATACCACTATCCCATATAGTGCTAGGATAGGGATAAAATTCAGCCTACATCCCATCTTCTAACTTTTATCAATAAAAAGAGTTTTTTGAAGTTAGAGTTCAGTATTTTTCATTGTTCAAAGAAAAAACCCCATTCAGTTTCCTTCAGATTCTGTTCCTCGATGTTGCCAGCTCTTCTGCTTTTTACTGCCTTCTTATTCAAAGACAGTGGCAGACATCTGTGAACAATGTCACTGTCTGTGGTGAGGTATTATTTGGTGAAAGTTTTTAGAGTTCTGGATCTCCTAGAAGGTAAAATACCCAGTTAATGGAATTACATTAGTTTCTACCAGCCAAAGATGCAATTCTGCTGTGTGTTCTCTTTTTTTTTTTTTTTAATAATGCAAGTAATCTCTTCCACATGTGGGTTGTTCCATGATTTCCTCCCCATCTAGCGATATGAGGAACGCAGGACAGTTCTGAACAGAATTTCTGTCAGACTGCGGATCCTGGTTGGAAAGTCTGCTCCTGAAGTGTTCAGGGCAAGCCAAAGGCATTGGAGACTTTGGAGACCATGCTAAGCAGGTCAGTCTTGCATGCTGAGTCCAAACAAGGGATTTCAGCCCTGCCAGTTGAAAGCTACAAGGTATTTTGTAGAGTAGTGAAGTCTGAGCACAGATTCCAGTCAGTAATCATGCAGTAAAGAAAGCTGCCTTGAGTCTCCTTTTCTGTGATTTGGGAGTTCCAAAGATTCAGCAAATGTATTTTCTGGTTCCTTGGCCGTCCCTTTTGCTGTTATGCCTAAGAATGGAATAGGCTGAATGGGTAGATTTGTGACTATCTGAAACTTGTTTTACTTGCTGCAAATCCTGTAATTATTTTTTGAATTAATTTCCCATGCAGCATAACTGTTAACTGACCACAGGAACACACAGTGGACTCTATAGCTGAGAGTTGGTTAATAGTAAGGTGAAAAACATCTGTAGTTTTCACAAAGTTACTTTTTTTAAAGCAACATATGTTTTGGAACATCTGCGAACAAATCATGTCAGCTGATTGAGCCTCTGCAGAGAATAGCTTTGGCTTGCCTGGCAGCAGAAGATACTAATAACATCTGGAATGGGGTACTATCAATATTTCCACTGTGATGAGGTTTGGAGACTTTTGCTAATCACAGTCTGATTCTTGTTGAGCCTAAATATAATGCCTGGAGAGCTTTCACATTTGTAACACTGCCATTTGATAAATTGTGCTAATTTAGTCAACCTCAGCACTTCCATTAGAAGAATCCTGATAATTCTGAGGAAAAACATGGATGCTTTGTTTGTAAATAATACATTGGGTTTTTTTCCTAATGGTTCTTGGTACACACAGAACCATACCTACTGTCACAAATCCTTTGAACAATTCAGTAGCTGGAGTGTATTCAGGTATGCAGACATCAAATCTGTACAAGAGGAATGGTCTTACGAGTCTTGTACTTGGGTTCTTTTAACACAGTTACCATGATCCAAGTGAATAAATTAGAGGAATTAAACAAATGGAAAGTCAAGGAAGAGGAAAATTAATACCTGAAGTCTTCCCTAAAGAGAGGCAAAAAACCCCAAGAAGATGAGAAATGGGGAAATGTCTGACTTCCTTGGTTTGTGGAGCAGTTTACATGGGTTAAAGCAGTTGGTATAGTCTGGGTGCAAAATCAGGCCGTCAGTGTGTGACCCTAACTTCCAATAAGTAGATGGGAAAATTATATTTTCCTTGACGTGGACTCCTCACATTTTACTATCTCTGCTTTAGAATGTCTTGTGCAAATGGACTGAAACAACTGATGAAAGGAAGGGATTTTGCTCAATTCTACTCAGATAAAGTGAAAACAAATCTCTTCAGAAAAGAAAAGATACCTTGTTTATATTTATTTCTTCAGGCAATGCTGAATTTATTCACTGAGTGTTTTTATGTTACTGTTCTCTGGACTAAGTGGATCTGGCTTTGGAACTTTTTCTCTGTTCCTCAAATACACCTGGCTTCTGGCAGCTTAAGGGGAATCAGGATGTTATTAGAAGTGTGTCTTCACAGGGCTTTGCTGCTATAATGGATTTAGCCTCTCCTTTGCTTCTCATAGATGCTGTGAGGTTTAGTTTTTAAAAGCTAAGCTGTTACAGGCCTACATCATATTTTTGCATATGGACAGTGTCTCCTTGATAGCTAATTAATTATCTTGAATTAGGTTTGGAACCTTGCCCTCAACAAACATTTAATGCACATAACAATGTCTCTTGGCTGTGTGCAGTCCTGGCCCATCTGCTGGAGTTGCAAGGTGCCTGTTCCTTGGGGTACAGCTTTGAAGGGATGATGGGTTTAATTTGGTGTGGTCTGACAGAGCAGAAATGCCATTACCTCTTCAAGAGGTACTTTCTGGGAGCTGTGCTATCTCATCATGCCTGTTGATACCTCATTCAGAGTCTCTTGTAACAGGTCTGGGAAAAGGAAAGACAGAATTCAAAGCCAGGTATCCAGGTTGGTGGTGATCTAGTTCATTTTTGTAGTTGTCAGTTAAATAACGGTCTCACAGATTATGAAAACACCAGGCACTCAATGTAACAAGACTGTCCATGTGTGATAATGACTTCACGGGATGGAACTGCCCTGGAGAAATCCAACCATTTTCTCCATCACAAAATATTTAACTACCCGTCTGTTCTAGCCATTACTTAGTGACTGCATTTGTTTCTTTTGAGCTGTCAGGGAATACATTATACCTGGTTGTATTTTGAAAGCATATAGAATATGTCTGATTTAACCAATAATCATCTCTGAAGACTGAATTGAAGTACGGTATTCAATTGCAAGTGTTTAATCAATTAAAAATTCTAATCAGCACTTTGCTGATGAAGACACTCTCTCAGTAGATATGTCATTTCTTGGTAATTTCATTATAGAAATGAGGTTTCAAGATATTGAGAAAAGGGTGATGTCCCACACAGCTGACATCATTATTTGGGAGAGGTTAGAAACAAATTCAGAAGCGGGCTGGAGCTCCTGATACAAGTATCAGCACCAATTCTGATTCAGGCTTGTTCTTGTACAACTTTACAAGTCACTGGTGAGCTTTAGGTACATGAAATGTGTAGGTTCTTGGGTTTAGCTCTTGTGCACTGGATTTTCCCCTATAATAAATATACACTACCACTTCCTTCCTTTATGGCAATAAGGCACTCTGTCCCATGCTCATCACCCCTAAGTATTCCAAAGTCCATTGTCCTAAGTGACACAGTTCCCTGTCCCTAAGGAACCAGCAGAGTTCAATTCCCATCAGCTTTGTGCTGTGACATGTATTGATAAAAGTGACAGGAGTACGTGGGGTCTGGTGCCTCACAGGTGACTTTCTGTGTATATTCTGTGTCTGCTGCTCTGGGACAGGAGGAGAAGGGCTGCCTGTGTGGGTTTCAAGGCTGTGAGCAGCTGGGATGGTGAGCAAAAGAACCCTCCTGGAGCTCAAACTGGGGTCAGTCAGTGGGAGTGGAGCAGGCAGAGCCAAGGCAAGGGCAGGGGACACGTGCAGAGACTCAGAGGTGAGTGAGGGGATGAAACCTGTGCATCTTGGGAACCACTAGCCTGCTTTGAGAGGCAAGAAGATCTATTTACACACCAAGGAGCACCTTCTTGGTGCTCTTTCATTAGTCTTTAAAAATTGATAGCATTTTAATATAATTTTGGTTCTGAAGGTCAGTCTAATGTTGTATTACATGATGCTAAATTTCTCTTCTCACAGTTAGGGGATGTAATTAAAAGCACAGGCATGCTGATTTTGATTAAGAGTTTATATTCTTCCTAAATAAGAAAAAATTGAGTTTCATGGAAATAAGTTTGGGGGGTTTAGTTATGCTGTTTCTTAACCTCTTCTTTGCCATTTAACTACTTGTGTGTGAGTGCAACAAAGAGGTATCAGCAGAGCAGATGCACACATTGGATCCTGTGGGGATCTTTGTAACATCTTTCTCAAGAAACCTATTATGATACAAGATAGAGTGAGTTTTGTAGGACTTAGCTGGTACCAGTCATCTGGGGACTCTACAAAACCTCTGTTGGTATCTCTGCCCTAGTTGTTTATGTCACCAGTTCTGCCCATAATACTGCAGTAATTTCACACAATTAAAACTTATGCTTGAACACAATGACCGGCAGAGGAACAAAAAGCTTGATTTTTCTTGTAAGGATTTACTCCCTCAACACTCGTGTCTATTTTCATTCATTAGTTTGGGTTTTTTGCCATCAGCAGAGGTGAGTCACATGGTCCAAGCCTAAGCAGAGGTGTCTTCTCCCAAGCCTCCACTTCTCAAACACATCTGTGCCACGGTGCCAGCCCTTAGAGTGAGGGCAGAAACATCTCACTTTCTGTGTGAAAATAAAATGAAGGAGAAATCTTTCTTTAGCCAAGAGTGCCATAAGGGAAATGTAGCTTGAAATGTGATCCTGATGGCTTAAGTACACATAGGGAAATAACAGGAAATCCACACTATTTTAATTTTGTAAAATTCATGGTACTTAAGCCGTGTTTGGAGTTCCTAGGGATCTGGCTCATGATTTGTGAATGTGTCCAAGTGGCAGTACTGTGCTGTTTCAAGTAACCCAGATCTCACTTATTCACATCATGCAGTTGCATGTTGCAGAGGGCTGTTTTCCTCTTCTGTTTTATCCTCTTCTTTTGTGTTCTGTTCTAGAGCTGGATTAACCTTATGTTTTCCACATTCCACATCTTGGAGTGGAAACTTACTAGTAAAGGCCCATTTTAAATGTAAAAAAATGAGCTGAACTTTCTCTCCATATATATTTATATGAGCACTATAGTAAAAATTATTGCAATGCCACGACATAAAATATCCTATGAATCACGAGTGGCTTTATAGTGAATTTTCTAGTTAGAATAAACTTTGCAATTATAGGAGAGATTTGAGCTATTTCACATCAACTCCTTTACAGCAGTGGAAAAGATTTCATTTGATTCAGGAGCTGTTGGGTGATGTTAGAAAGCTCAGTATTTTTCCTCTCACTTGTAGCAGTTTCCCTGTGCAGCTGAGATACTCCTGACTGTTAACCAGCAATCAGTGAGAGCAGTGTGGCTGTGGTCAGGATTCTCCTCTGCCCATACAATGGGGTTCTGCTTCTGATAGCAGGGAGGGTGGAGGGAGGAGTACCACAGCCACAGCAGCTCTGAGTGTTTGTTGGGCTCAGTGCATGGGGCATCTCAAACTTGCCAAGCTGTAGGAAATGAGTTAGGTCAGACACATCTCTGAACTGTGGTTTGAAGGTTAAAAGAAGACTTTAAAATGATTTTCTGGGTGCAGAAATATTGTAGTTTGCTTTGCTGTTGAAGTAGATTTGAAGTGGAGCCAAAAAAAATCCTATAGGCTATATATGAATTGGGCTCAAAAGAGAGACCACTTGTTCTTGTGGACTGACAGGCATTTTCAGTATTCTTGCAGCATGATGTTATTACTCAGTTACCTAGATTTATTTTGTCCTGCTGAAGGCACTTATTGGGCACAGGGGTAGATTTAATTTTAATAGAGGTTTGGACCTGGCTGTAGTTATAGTGCTATTAGTCTGGGGTGAAGGAGGGAAGTCAAACTCAAGAATGTTGCTTTGCCTCTTGGCTGCAAGCTTATCAAGAGGGAAGTAAACTTGCAGCAATAAAAGCTGTTCTTGACATTCCCTTATGCAGAGGAGACAAAGGTGATAATTAAATGGTAGTTACACATTAAAAATTCATAGCCAGAGGAGAAAAGAAAGGACACAGCAGGATGATGCCTGTCTGTCCCATTGGATGCTGCTGGCTTCTGGTATTTAGCTTTATTATGGACTGCAAAGAGTCGTACAAAGATTTTCTGCTTCTAACAGGATATGTGGTGTCAATTTTAATTATTTGTACAGTTTAGTTGTGAGATCATGAATGCATCCCTGGTTAACCTTTATGCTCCAATTTGGATTTCTTTTCAATAACTCAGGTTAAACAAGATGGTAGGATCAAATAAAGATGTAGGCTGAAACTGACTGGATTTTCTACTCATTCTTGTGCTGAAGAGAAGAAAATCTTCTTAGAAATATTTTAATTTGCATACAAACTTTTCTCTCCCCACCTCTTGCTAAATGAAGTGTTTTAGGAGAATGAATGCAAACTTAGACTGATTCAAAAGGGAAATAAGGACTGTGGTTTATGCACACATGTAGTTGGTTCTCCTGTGGGCTACTTACCGGCAAGCAGTAGTTCCCAGACCAACTAAAACAGTTCATGGGTTCCTCAGTTTCTTGGCTGTGTGTGGTTAAGGCTTGGAATAAAGGAGGGCTCTGGTGTGGGTTTGGGAAGGTGTTTATTCCAGTACAGTCCATGTGGCAGAGCAGAGTTTTGGGCCCCTGTGCCCCCTTTTTCCAGGTCGCAGCCTGGGAGGAGCAAACTCTGGGCCAGTGAGGGAAGGAAGGGGGTGATCCAGGACAGGGTGATACCAGGTGATTATTTGGTAACAGGGGGAAAAGGTTTTGGAAGGGGCTCAAAGGAGCATACCAATCCAGACAAATAAACAAAGTACATATACAACTTTGAAAACTTCAATCCTGCACCGCAACACACACATACCAAAGAGTTTTGTAACTGTACAATAACAAATACTTTGAAAAAAAATGAGCCATACTGTCACCTCCTGTGCAGTGCCATGTTCTGGGTATCCGTAGAGTAACACTACAGGGTTTTTGTCCACTGCCTGAATCAGGCCATGATAAGGCAGTGGAGAAGCTGCTGATGGATGTGTGATATGTATGGGAAGTTGTCAGGGGGTTGATGCTGACAAAATGCCAGCATGCTCACAGAAATCATTCACTCATTCTCTTCTGCTGTAGTTAAGCAGGGGAGGGGGAAAGAAAATATTTTGTTGGGATATTCATGAGTTGAGGTCAGGATTAGGAAAGAAATACTTTAGAGGGCAAAACAGGCTCAAAACTTGAAAGGTATAAAGAAAACTTTATTAACAGAATTAAAAGAAGAATAATGAGAACTAAATTAAACCTTTAGAACATCTTCCCTCCCCCACTCCCAGCCCTCCTTTCCTTCTCACCAACAATGCAGGGAGGAAAAATATGGGGTTTTTAGTCAGTTTTCCACTTCTAAAAATCTTTTTTCAGTTCACTTAGGGAAAGGAGTCTCTTTTGCTATGTCATGAAGTCTTTTCCATGGCAGACCATTTTCTGTCAACTTTTCCAATGTGGTTCTAATTTTCACAAGTAGCAGTCTAAATCCATTAGTGCTACTTTTTTGCTGTATCTGACAAATTTATATGACCTCCATGGAATATTGACGAAAAGATGGGAACTTAGGAAGAAATGGAGTCCAAGGAGGCTCCTACTGAGCTGTGCACTGCTTCAGTTGTTTGTCTGAGCTATCTTTAAGAATTACCCATGATGGAGACTGCATAAACATCTGAAGCAATGTGCTGTTCTGTCCTTGTGTTTAGAAATCTTTGCTTTGTCTAATCCTTTTCCTTACTGTTTCATACACAAAACACATGGGAAGCAACACGATCCCTTCTGTTCACCAGTCCTTTGCACACTTGGAGGTTATCATCACACAGCCCCTTCACCCTCTCCTCTAGAATAAACAGCTCTGGCATTTCAATCATATTTTGCAAGTCTCATTTTCTAGAAGCTAAAAGATAATGCACTGTCTTGATGGGCCACATGAGAGCAGAAGGCTGCCAAGTGAAATTCTGTGAGAAATTATTCATACTCCAGGATATGCTAATGAAATATTTCATAACTTCATTAATATGAACACCAGCATGGTAATTTTTAGAATCATGGAAGTTTGCATTCCTTCAGTGTGGTGCAAATAAAGTTGTTAAATTTGTTTTTTCTGAGAATAAGTGTTGTAGCATAAATTAAAATAAATAGGCTGAAAGTGTGTGTACTGGATATAGCCATCAGTGCCAGCAAACATGTGGCTCAGTGTTAAGCTCACCAGGGCACTGGGGGCTACAGGCTGGAAAATATCAAGATTCTGTTGGTATCAGAAATGCCAGGCTCTCCTTTTATCATAATCTCCATCCAAAACCTGTCTCTTTCATTGCAACCCTGTTGATTCCACTGCTGATGCTAGTTTTGAAGTGTCAGCTGCCCCTTTAGAAGGGAAACGAGACTGCTAGAAATGTTCTGTTAGGGACAACCAGTAATTTCTAATATTTTTTGCATTGACACAACTTGACTGAGGTACTGGTGTGTAGTTCTCTCCCTTCTCACAAGATTTTTTTCAGTGTTACCTGTTATGTTAACAATGCAACCTAAGACCTTCCTTTTTTTTTTGTTGTTCTTACCTTCAGACATCAGAGGAAGAATGAGATTTTCTAGCATAGCATGCAAATTAATAACATCATCTTTGTTTCAAGTGCTCCTTTGTCTCCTTAGTGCTTCCTTTTCCTCATCTTCTTTTCCCTCTTTTTCTTTCCTTGTTTCTTTTCTTCAACACTTCTAACTTCTGCTGCACAGCCCTCTGGGATAGCCCAAAATCTGAGAGGGATTTCATGGAGCCTTTTCATCATGAGACCTGCCAGAGATATATCAAGACTTCTTTTTCACCTCTTGAGACTGACAAAAGGACCAACAGGAATAAAATTTGATCTCTTTGGAGAAATGGAAGTGGATGAGTTGCTGCTCTATGAAGCTTTTTTCCCTTCTTTTTCTTTTGCCCATCCCACATGCTGTATGTGGCTGTTAGGTAGAGCAGGACCTTGGTATGTTCTCAGCCAAGAAGCAGCTGTCTCTGTAATTAATTTCATAACTCCTTTGATGCTTCCAGACAAGTGGAGGGTCAGGGAGAGGCATGGGGACAATCTCTTCTGATAAAAGAAAGAGGAAGTGCTTATTGTTGTGCTCTTCTTCTTGTGGTCTGTTAGCAGATGCTTACAGTAGGATCTCGTTTCTCTCAGTACAGACTTTGTATTAAGACATATTTGAATGTTATGTCCTGGTGGCTGGTGAGTCTGACAGGAACCTGCAAAGCTGGTTTCAGACTCAGAAATACTCTGATGTCTGAGGTGTCCCTTATGCCTCTTAATCATATGGTCTGCATCTATTCTGCTAGAGAAAAATGCCCTTACATCTCTTGCTGACAGGGTTGAACAGTCTGCTTTCCTTTTGGAAAGGGCTTTGCTATTTTTTTGAAAACTCTTGATCAAATAATGGCTGTCAAATTTGTTGGACACAGAGCTCTGGTGATATGTTTAGTGCAGGTTTCTTCCAGAGGGTGATGATGTCTGTGGCCAATCCAGCTGTCCCACACAGAAGAGCCTGGAGCTTTGTTTAAAAGTTGTTGCTGACTTGTTGCTGCTGCTTTCACAAAGGGATGGCTTTGACTTGTCCCCCATGTGTATCTCACAAAGAGAAGTTAGAGCAAGAAAAATCCAAACTATTTGAATGTTGTTCCTAGTGGGATATATTTTTCTACATTAATTCCAATTAAATATCCACAGGTAGCAGACAAAAGAATTAGAAACACATGAGGAGATTGATGTAGAGCTATGTAGCTGTTCCTGTAATAATTGATTTAGAATAATTGAATCATTTTCCTGTAGAAATCTCTTCTTCCGCAGAACGCCATTATATTTCCCACTACCTTTTGTTCCTTTAGTTAATAGAGCTATATAACAAATGCATATCTGCACTGGCAAATGCAGGCCATTTGAACTCTAAAATATTAATTTTAAATGTACCTATGGCTATTTTTAATAGTAATTTAAAATGATCCTAAAAAGCACATGTTGAGGTAATGAGATCCATAAATACTGGTTGGCATTATTGATTCACATGTATTGCTTCCGTAGATTACTTCCATTTTCCACATTTCTTTTCATGTCTATCCTAATCAGGAGGCTGGATTTTAAAGGTAGTTATTTATACTGAGCCTTGTGTAAATAAAATGAAAATAAACTTCTCCAGTGGGAGCAGAATAAAGCCAGAGCTTTTCATTGTGGAAAAATTCAATCCTTAGTTTTTGTTTAAGATTAGGGAAAATGTTTAACTTATTCTATAAGTAGGGATAAGTAACTTCCCCATTTCTAGAAAACTTGGGGGGGGCATTCATTATTTCTTGCAGTCTCTGCAGAAGAGCCTGCAAAGGCAGAAAGGAAAGACAGAAATGTGCTGTAGGAAGGAAAAATCCTTTTTAGTAGACACAAAGCAAACTGATGCAAGCTTGTCCAGGATACAACACATTATCTCAGCTTCTCTGAGTGAAGTCCTCCAGCAGCCGTTGGTACAGTCAGGACATTTGGGTTACTCCTATTGTCTTTCAGAGTGATATTCTATTTCTCATCACTCCCTGTGTCATTTATCCAAGCAAAACTCCAGCCTTATGAAAAGAAATACAAGAAACTGAGACGTCATCTACCTTGTGTTCATGGAGTGATTCCATTATACCCACTCATGTTTCTGCAGGGATACTTATTTTCCTGGCAGGACTCTTTGTTTGTTTTTGTTATAAGTAAACCTTTTTGTTACATATAAACCTTTTCCAAAGCGATTTTGTGATAATCAAAATAAGACATGGCGAAGGATCGTTAATACCAGGCAGCTGCCACAGGCACCAGAACAAGCTTTACAGTTGCCCCTTGTCAGAGCAGAGTGCATCCTCATTAGAAGAAGTGGATATGTTAGAACCACATTGTTAAAAGCTGGTCACTTGTTATTGGATAAATACTTGCAAAGAATTATCAGGTTGTACAGGGGTTCTAAAGTCTTCACTGGGTTTAAGTGCTGTCACATAAAGTGTCCTCAGACTTGCTTGTCACTCCCCCCTCTGCAGAATAGCACTGCAGACTGAACAGGAATGGTAGAAAATTGCTTTTTTCCACACTTCCCATCATTGCTTTTTAAAAGCATACCTGTGCTATGGTACAAATGCAAAAGTCAGACTAAATTCTAAGACTATATAGTGTACGTATTTTTTGCATTATTCATTTTTTTGGTTTTATTTCTCATACTTGTACACACAGAATAATATGGCTCAGAATCACCACCCAGTCAGAAGGTGGGACTGATGGGATGGGCAGTGGGGTGCTGAGTTACACTCATACCTGCTAGTGGAGTTCTTTATGTAAGGGGCATACATTTCATACAGAATGGGTGTCCTTTTTGTTCCTTATCTACTTTGAGATTGACAGGTTGAATTACTTACAATGCATGTTTTCCATTCATAAAACCTTTTCCTCAACAGGGTGAAAGGAAAACATAGAGACAAATCTCATGTGCAAGAGATGACACATCAGCATTTTGGTTTATTGGCCATTGATGATACAGTAAATCACTAAAAGCAGGTTTAGAGCCTAGGAAGCAGCACTATTGATCTCCTGGAGTCCTGTTGCCAGAAATTGTATTAAAGAGCTTAACACAATGATGTGTAGCCTCGTGGCAGCAACACAGCCAAGAACAACCTTTCCTAGAGATCAGAAAGCTGAGAGTCCTAGTGAAATAGTGAATTTACTGGGGGAGGTGTGGTGCCTCTTTGCTGTCCTCCTAGAGACCAAACTGAGTATCAGAGGTATTTGCACATTTAGGATTTCAATATTTTCAAAGTCATTGGGCGCAGGTAGAAAAATTCACATGTTTTCTTCTTTCCTTCCCTTCCTCCTGCATTTTGAATGATGTGGAACAAGGTTATATTTTTCTCCTTATCATCCATTTAAAAAACCTAAACTGTCGAAGGTGAATGTAAATGTGTAGTAAGATTTCAGCTAACTCATGTTTGGGATTGTCAGTATCAGAAAGGAATAGTTTATTGTAACTTATTATTACAATTTAATCAACAAAGTGTGCTATAACATGGTTGTAGATGCAGAATTAGACTATATCAGTGAATGGTTTCAGATTTACACTTGACCCTCTAGTAAAAGGAACTAAAGAACATTTTTAAAAAGATGTTTAGGTTTTTTGAGTTTAAAAATAAATACTTCACTTACTGTGTTTAAATGCAGATTTTTCAGTTATTTAGTCCTGTATGGAATTTTAAATGCTTAGATTTGAGAGAATGCTTGCACTGTTGAAGGAGACCTATAAAGAAATAGTGCATGAATGCTCACAGGATTGGAAGAGCATGAATAATGGTTCAAACTTTGGTTTAACAATTGAATGAGAAGCCTGCTTACCTTCCTAAGAATCATGCTCCATTTGTTTCTAAATGGACCTGGAGTTTCAGTAATTTGGGGACAGATTTTCAAAATATGTAGTCACCTGAAACAAAGCCGACAAACCAGCCTTTCAGAAGTTCAGTGTTTCACACTCCTGACTGTAGATATCTGACTTAAGTTAGATACCCCTTCAAGATATCAACTGCTGTCATTAGGCATTAGGGTCTATTCATAATGTCTCTGAAACCTGATTCTTAGTTACTAAAAAAAAAAAAAATCTAATTCTGCTTTAGAGATTGTGCCTGTTTAGAGATTCTACAAATGCAAGCCACAGGATTTCTGAGCAACCCTTTTTACAATCTAAGCCATATAAAATAAAGTAAGGATGTGCATTTTAATAAAATGTAACTATTTTGAAAAAAAAATGCTATTTTCTGGTCATGTAGTACTTAACTGAAACGGAATTGCTGCTGTTTCTCATGCCCTTACCCATGGAGAGATGTGTTTTGGTAGCAATTAGAGATGGACAGTTCCCAGAGGCACTGAGCTCTTAGGTGTTTAGCATTAGTCACCTTTCTGTTAACTTTGCAAATCACTTCATTTTTCAGAAGTGGATGGAACTGCTCTTAAATAGAGTGGGAGTACTCTGCTATTTTAGGTTCTTTTTACCTATTTAGAAGTTAGAAAAGAAACATGTACCAAAAGCAAAAAAAGGTTATGGCTAAAAAGTTAATTAAAATCTACTCTAGCCCCTCAATTAAAGCCTTAGACCAGTGCAAAAAGTTGTAGTGGTTTTCTTCCTGTGATTTTTGTCTTTTTTTCTGTGCTAGTGTTTCCTCTCTAATAAGAATGTGCCCTTGTTTTCACACGAGTGTCAGTTTTGTGTGCATTCATACAGCACTTCAAAAGTCATTCTGATTTATAAGGCAGCTGTCTCAAGCACTGGGACTCTTCTTTCCCATGTGCTCACACATCCCTTTCTACAGGGGTCAATGTAGCTACAGCATGATTGGAAAACATTTGAATCCAAAAATATGGCTCTGTTCCCAATAACTGCTGTGATTGCAAATCACATGTCAGTGACTAAAGCTAGAATTACTGCTCTGTAGATTTCAACACTTAATCTCTTTAGTTTTCATTTCATTCTGTGTCATTTAGAAAAAAACTCTGTATTTTTATTTAGAGAACAAAACCCTCCACATCCACACTCAAGATCTGCCTCTAATCATTGGAGAAATGGGAACTCTGATGGATGTTTGTGCCATTAATAATATTTGCACCTGAGCTTTTTCAGCAATGATCTGTGTTTGCAAATGGCTGAGTGCACTGTTTTAACCAGATATTCAGCATGTTTTTATTAGATTATTTCCCAGAAAACAGAATATGAAACAGCCATGAGAATACTGCTTTCTGAAAAATCCCCCCCCAAACTGAAAATGACCCAGTTAATCCTAACCCAACAACAACAAAACAAGTCCTTTTAGTAGGAGAGAATTCATGAAGTACCGTGGCTGGTATTCCAGCTTTTCCTACAGAAATCAGCAGAAGTTTCATGATTGTGCCCATTTCCACTGTTACATTTGCTCTCCTCCCCATCTCTTGGAGTGCAACAGCAGCTTTGGAATGCACATTTTTGGGTTGCAGGATGGAGGTGTTATTTCTGCTACAATGATTGTATTGTATTGTTTCTCCTCAGCTGAAATGCAGTGCTAGATTGTTCCATAGCTAGGTTAAATCCCTAGATATGGAGACCTCTTAACCATATGGAACACAGATTTGTTTTTTAATTTCTGTGGATATGAGTAAAGCTTTAGCATGGGAAGAGGGCACAGCTATGGGATAGAGACAACCATAATTCTCTGTTTATGCTGGGTTCTGTATCTTCTGTCTGTCCTACAAACTGGAAACAGACAGTAATTGTGTCTGTGGATTTTGTTATTGCTATATCCTCTAGTTCTGTTTCACTTGTTGTTTTAGATGAACACAAAGCTCTAGCCCTGGATTTACAGAAGCATGTTGTGCTGCTGATTGCTCATAAAAATGATCACAAAACAGTTCTGAGAAGCTTCTCCTGTGAGAGAAGTGATGTGTTTGCAATTTGGAAGTTAAGAACCACAAGGTAACATTTTAAATGGAAGCAACCAATTTTTTTTTTTCCTGAAAAATGATTGTATATTAGGCAGAGTCTCACTGAGGGAGCTTAGGAAAGGGTGTGTTTCTTCTGTGAGAAAAAAATGCTACTAAGTCTGAGCACTTCTACCACATCAAGTCAAGAATTCTCTTATGAATCTGTTTATAACTTGTGGAACACAGGATGCTTTTTCTGCTCTGTTGAAGGGGTGGAAAAGCAGTGGGAAGAGTTCAAAGACTTGCTAAGTTCCTTGAAGTTTGATGGAAACAAAAGTGTTCTGGAGAGATGGGACACATACATGAGCAATGGGTAGGAGAGCTGTAGTTCTGCCTTCAGGCATGAGAGGAATGATGGAGGATGAGTGTGAGGGACAAAGTACCACCTGTGAAATGTGTCACCTATCTCTGCACTGGAAATGGGACTGTGAAAGAGCCACTTTCACTGTTGTAAGGTGTTGTGCCAAGCTCCAAAGGTCATATGGGCTATTTATAGCTTTCCCCAGGAAATATCAGCTTAGGACTTTTGTTAGAGAAGGTGAGAAGCAGCAGGATCTTAGGTATTATTCCTTCAGCCACAAATTTTGTGTGTGCCTGTGCATTCTTATGGAAGGCTTTCCTGTTGAAGGGGTGGGATGTCTCTTATGCATTTTGTGTGGGAGAATTAAAGAGGAAAGTTCTCTTGGTGTGCTGTGCCCTCTTCACAGGGCAGTGTGGCAGGAAGGTGACCTGCAGCCAACTCCCCAGCCCAAGTTCTTCTGGTGACTGTGCAGTCCTAACAGCACTTGAAAGAATCACCCACTAAGAAAGCCCACATTATGTAACATGGAAATTGATGTGGAGGCTCCTCACTTTTATATCACTTTGAGCTGGATCACCAGCTGTCTTCAGAATTACATTTCCTTTTGAATGAATTTTGAAAGGTTTGGGATGTCTTTTAAAGAAAGTTGGAGATGCAACAGCCATGAGTAGTCAGTGTCTTTACAGAAATAAGGGATTCACATAATGGTACAAAGAATTAAAATTAGTGGCTTGCAACAATTAGAAGGGCATTTATTTGGCATTTTTGCCTAAAATTCTCTGTGATAATCCATTTTACAAATGCAGTTTCTGATCCAACATTTCTGGTTTCATAATGGATTGAATGCAATTATTGAGGTAGCTAGAGAGTTATTCAGATACAAAAATGAGGCAGTTATCCTGAGCTGCTAAGATTAACCCTTGAAAAAATGACATCAGTACAAAAATGCAGACATATTTTGTTGCCTGACTCTCATCTCAGTGCTTGCTTGCTTCTTTTCTTGTTCTCCCTCCTCCTTCCAAGACAGAAACACACATGTAAATCTTGGCTGAGGCACAGCTGAAGACTTTACTTTAAAATAAGTAAAAATTAAACTCCTTAATTCACCACTGCAGTCCTTGTGCATAAGCAAGATGTTTCCTGTTAATGTGGTATAAGCAAGCACTGATCCCTGAGGACATCACACCCTGTGTGTTTTTCCCTTTCGAAGTGTTTATGTTTTACCAGTCCCAAGGGAATACATAAACTTCTGGACCATTTTGTGTGGTGCCATTTTAACATGGTTTTACCTTTTTTTTAGATGTAAAAACTGTAGAAATTTCTTTGTGTTCTGTGTAAAGACCTAAGATCTAATCATGGTTCTCAGAGCAGAAGAAATCTTATGGAGATATTTCCATTGCAGCTTAGTTCCCTTTGACTTGTGTTTCGTAGGGAGAGACTGACTCATGCTTTACAGCTTGTTGGTAGGGGACTGTCCTTGGATGTGGGACACAGCCAGAGTAATGTCACTCTGTTCTCTCACAGAGACCTTGCCAAGAACTGGGCAGAGCAGACTCACAGCCTTCCATGTTCATGGGGCCACACACATTCTTGTTTTGACAAAGTTTCACTGCATAATGGAAACCTTAAGGTTTGAATCAGAGTGGAACAATCATTTTATTGTCTCTGGGTAGCATCTCCATGCCCATTCTGTTAAATTAAATGTGGCCTTGCTTTGTTTGGGCAGCATTAGCTGCTGTTTTGCTAAATGCCCCAATTTTTCATTCCTTTTAGTAACTATTAATCTGTGAGGAGAAGGTAGGAGGGGGGGAATTTAGATGAAAATTCTCCAGGAACACAGTCTCTTCCCTTAGCAGGAGAATACTTGTGAAAATGAATGAAAGACCTTTTGGAATCTCATTTGGAATTAAGATTATTTTCCTGCTGAGATGATTAAATTAAAATTTTTATGTTCATTACTCCATATACTGATGTGGTTTAAGATGATCTAGAATTAGTGACTATGCTTTTTGATAAATTCTAAGAAATCATAACTTAGAGAATAAGGAGGTTTTGTAGACATGAGATTTGAGGATCATCTGTGAATAATTAATCCACTTTTTTACTGCGTGAAACAGAGGTGTGCTGGGAGGATACCAACATCTTCACTTTCCTGTGAACAATAGTTCAGGGAGAAAAATGAATGAGTTAATTGAAATGCATCAGCTGCTACAGTAGAGTCACATTGGGTTTGGGGATTAAATTACCCTGAATTTAGCACTGAACAATAGATTTGCTGTCTAAACAATCCAGCTATGCTAAATTCTCTAGTTATTTCACAAAGTATTGTTGAACAGAGCTGTTGGCTTTCCTCACTTCAGTCCTTCCTTACATCTTATTTCCTGAAGCTGAGAATCATCAGTTTTGTTGCTGCTTCTTTATTTTCTTTCAGACTTTCTCTGTATTTCCATGCTGGAATTGTGTTCACCTCATCCTCTTGGATCTTATAGAAATAAACAAACTGTCTGGAATCTCATAATTTCAAATCTGTATAACACTTTTGACTTTGAAAAATTATAATTCTTTCTAGATTTCTCTGAAGCAAAGGTGATTGGAACTAGGCTCCCAAACCAACTTGTGTTAAACCACAGCCACAGCAGAATGGTGAAGGAAAAGAATCCAACTGGTGGCATATATTTAAACCAGCTTTTTCTTGCAGACATGTTCACACATGATCAAAATCTCTAAAGAAAAGCTGTCCAATAATCTTTGGTTTGGAAGCTTTGAACACATTTGTAAACCAAGCCCCCATCTTGATTTAGGTCCCCAGATTCAGTGGCTGGTTTTGGCAGCTCTCTGGGAGAGGCAGAAGGTTTTGTAAATGGGTTCTTGTGTGAGATGTGCTAATAATTGGTCTGAGAGGTTTAATCTTCCCATGAAAAAGTTCTCACTGCTTAAGTCATACAAGTGATTACTGGCTGAACTTGGGAGCCTCTGGGAAAAGTTCCCAGCACTCCAGTGGGGTGTTGGTGTTTTGGAGGAGTGTGTTCTGCTGTGATGGGACTTTAGTTGAAAGTGACTTCCAGCAATGAAAGCAAATACTCTGTTTTCTGACCAACAGCTTCTCTTTGTTAAAAGTAGCTCCTTCTTGTGCCACACCTCCTTGATGTTACCTAGAAATGTCAGAAATTTAGGTCTGTATAAATTGGGCACTATGCTGGGCCTGTCATTTATTGTGTAAAATATCTTATTTTAAATCTTCCTTATCTTATTTTACTCTTCCTTAATAAACAAAACCAAACCCAGGTGGCATAGATTTGGCAGTAGACAGCAAGAATTTAAAATTTCTGAACAGGAACAAATATATCTTAAGGGACCATATTTACTTTCATATAATTGTAATAATAATAATAAACATTTTGCTTTTATATTGCCTTTTTCCTCAGTAGTTCTCAAAGCACTATTTGAAAAGAAGTTTGGCATTACTGTACTGTCTTTACTGTGGGAAAACATATGGATACCATATGATCTGGCACCAAGATCACTTAATGGCTGGGTGGCAATTAGAGCCCAGCTCCCTCTTCAAGATTGAAATGCTATTTCTTCTCTTCTTTCTCTTGGTAGCTTTGGATTGCCAATGTATTTATTTAGGAGATGGCAACTTGACCTTACAGATTAGTGTCCAAATGCTTGGGGAAGGATGTTGTTTTTGGACCAAAGTTCATTTGTATCTGGAGATGCCAAATGTTTACAGGCCCAGGATTTTGTCCGACCCTTTAAGCACAAACACAGAGAGGCTGATGTGAGAATTAACTGCACTGCCATTCTCAGTTTGAGTTGCTCATTCCTGCCTTCTCTGAGACTTGTGAGCCTGAGTCTGAGCATCAGAGACAGGCTGAAGGGAGCTGTTCTGCTGGAAATGTGAACTGGCATAATAAATATTGGAGTGTTCGAGGTGAGAGTGAGAAAACTGATAGAAGTGGATCCATCATAATTTTGCTTTTTCATACAAGATGGAAACAAGCAGTACTTTTAATCCATTATTTACTTACTAGATGGTATCTAATTATTTATGCAATTTTCAAAGCCAGCAAAAGGCTCGACTAATTCCAAATTATAATTTAACTCATGCTGAACTCTTTGTCTTCCAGGTAAAATATGAGCAATTTTGATGCTTTTATGGGTAAAATACCTTCTTGTCTGTGAGAACTCTCATAATTTATCTGCTTAAGTACTGGAGGGAAAAAAATAAATTAAATATGGTACTCATTAAAATGGTCTTTTCCCCAGTTCATTTTGTGCTTTTTCTATAGATTCTGGAAGCTGTAAGAGGAAAGCAAAGTTTCTTAAGTCAATAGAGCAGTTTTGTGTCCCATCTAACGTTCCTCCTTTCAGTTAAAAAGCTGTTTGGACAGGTCACAAATGATTGTGGTCTGTTACTACTAATAAAACACAGTTATCAGTACAGTGACTTGGGCAAAAAATAATTAATTCTTTTCTTCTTGGAGATTCTTGGTGTGTATAAACATTGTTTGTAGCCTAACTTTCAAATATGTCAAATAGACTTAATGTACTCTTGAGCAAGAACAGTCTTGTAGTCCTTGATGCTGCTGAGATTAGTCTCAGGACTGCCTTAAATTACTGCAGCTAGTAGCTTAATTGTTTCCATGTAGAACAATTCCTAGTATCAAAGGAATTCTCAATTAGGCTAATTTTGTTATGTGCTAGAATAACAGGTTTAATGATAAGGGTGTTCTGCTGCATGTCTCTGTAAAGGCAAACATTTATTCTACCAATGAGCTTAGATTTGTTTTTTCCCACATCTTTGAATATTTGGGTTCTTATTTCCAGATTTCACCTGTTAGGGTTCTGGGGGTCTGGCAGGTTCTTGCTGCAGGATTCGAGCCACAGTCACACACATCTGCGTGTCAGGAATATCAGAACCCAGAACTGGGTCTCGGACCTGTTGCTGTTTAATGTTTGTTAGTTTTTAAGTGCAAAAGACACACCTGTGCTGACCTTTGAGAGCTGCTAAAAGCTGGAATTTTGTCATGACTTACATAACTGCAATTACCTGAAAAAGATTTTCAGGGCTCTACAGCAAGAAAATATTTTAACCATTTAATTCGATCCCCACCTTTTTTTTTCCTACCCTGCCTTCCTCTTCCTCCTCTTCTCCCCTCCTCCCCTTCTTTAACTACAGAACTTGAATGTGGGTTGACAAGTTTTATTTCAGCTGTAACCCTGTGTGACTGAAAAAGAACTGAGATATAAACTCCAGTGATTGCTTCTACAGTGGAAATCTTGACAGAACCATAGGTCTGTTTTAGTGGCACTAGGAAAATGATATTTTGGCTGATATTAGTATATGGTAAAGAATAGTCAAATTCTGATTACAAGAAAAAGTTCTATAAAGGAGTCACTTCTACTCCTGATGTGAAAAACCCAGGAGCTTAATTTTCATCTGGATTTTTGTGTATTCCAAAGTGATTTTATGTAGATCAGGAATAAAGGTCAAGATAACAGGAGCAACTGAAGAGCCTGACCTATTGTAGGGGGATAGTGATACATGTACTTATATTTGTCATCCAGGTGATTGTTTCATCACCCCAAAGGCAAGGAGAAGTTGCCAAAAATTTTTCTTCTTCCCTCTTTAACCCTGCTTTCCCAGTGTTTGTTTGGAATATTTTAAATGAATTCTGCACAAATTCAAAAGCAGTGGAGTAAAAAAAGCAGTGGCCCAGCTGATCTGGGCCCCAAATCAATTTGTAGTTATTCAAAAGAGAAAAAAATAAAGTTTATCTGGTGTTTTTTTTCTTCTCCATCAAGACAGAACTTTGGTTAATAAGTTTGTAACAGAATCTATCTGCAACCTTAGCCTGGCTGTCAGTTTTTGTCTTAGTATTTTAGAGCCATCTGTAAATCTTGGGTCTCAAAGGTCTACCATGAACGTGACAGAGAGTAGCATGGTATAAAGTCATCACCAGAGATCCATTTTATTTAAGGGATAAGCAGAAGTAGGTGATGGAGTTGTGGTGGCTGAGTGTAACGGACTGAACGTTTTTGAAGCTTCTCCTTTCTCCTTGTACAGACTTGAAATGGTAAAGATCCCCCCTCATCACTACAAAATGGTTCCAATGCCTAGTTCTCCCAGCTGCTAATTTGAAAAGAAATACTTTACTTCTAGGGAAATTTGTCTCTCTTCAGCTCTCATCTTCCATTTTTCCTAGTCTTTGCACTTCAGGAACCATCTGGCATCAGATTTCTTTCCCTGTTATTAAATGTTTTTTAGTCTCTTCTGATAAATGAGATATGTGGAATTTGTCAGATTTCTCACAGTAAGGTAAAACCTTATTGTTTTAGTGTCATGTTTGTTAAATTAGTACAGGAGGGGGCATAATGTTTTCTTGAAGGGACTCTGTGGTGAGTTCACAGGATTGGTGGATCTGTGCTTTGCAAGCTGTAAATGTGTCCTGTGGAGGTTTACATTAAAGAAGGCCATATTGAATTTGGACACTGAAGAAGGCTGATGCCTTCTACCAAACTTCCTTGATTAATCTCTGAATGATGTGCTGAAAAGAGTAGCAAGAAAATTTAGAAAATAAAACTCTCAGTGGAAGAATCAAATAGTCAGAAGTTACATCATATCTAAAATACAGATCCAATTTTAATTTATAAGCACTGTTGGCTGGCAAAAATTAGGTATTCAGAGGTTAGCCTAATTTCTGATGACAGCAGATTCTTAAGCAGCTGAAAACCTGCAATATATTTTGCTCATTCTGGTAGAGTAGGCTAATTATAAAACCATATGGGAGAATGTGGGAATACTGTGTTACACACATATTTGATGTGGAGTGATGCCTTTTAAACAGAATAAAAAAAAAATCACTGAGATTTCAAAAGACTTTCTTTTTCATCAGTCATAGATCAATCTCAGCATGGTAAGATGTGAAAGGAAAGTTCCTAAAGTAAGAAATGAAAATGGACTCATAGACACTACTGAAAGACCTTCTAGTAATAAGACAAACTTGACAAATTTTGACTGGGCAAAGAAAGAATTGAGTCAAGACTACTGAGTGTATGACAGTTGTTCAGATGGATTAGTGAAGGATTCAGATTTAACTAACTGACTAAATGCTCTTATGAGATGCTGCATTACTAATTAGTTGTTTTTTCTTTGTTAGGTTAACCTCCCCTTAATCCCCAACATGCTCTCAGAAATAAGTGAATTTGATTTTATTGTAACTTCAGTAGAAATTACCATTACATGTCCCACTAATTTTATCTGAAAGTTGTGAAGTGCTTTAGAGTAGCTACAATTTTTTTATATATAGTTAAATTATAATTATAGTCCATGTTGTGTTCTCATGAAGAAAAGGCAGGTCTGACCAAGAAAGGGGGCTATAAAGCTTTGTTGGCTGTCATTATTAATCTTTACTTACTTTTAATATGTATCTATTAGAAGCTTTTCCATTACTTTGCTGAGGGATCATGTCAACCTCCATCAAACTTTTATTTCTTCATTCTCCATTTGTTTGCACTTCCAAAACTTTTTTGGTTGCTTTCTTCCTCTCACGTTTTTTTCTTTGCTCTCTGGAATCACTCATGTTCCAAAAATCACCAGACTTAGCAGTAATGCTTTAGACTTCAAATGGCTATTTTATTTTTCTTTTCTGGGGGGAAATTGCCTGATTTGGTAGAGTTGAGAACACTGAGTTACATCTTGCCGATTTGAATCTGTACTTTTGAGGACTCTCAGTGAAAACAAGGGACATCACTAATTCAGAAGCCAAGAATACCTTTGCAAGTTATCCCAGTGTGTGGTTCTGTAAGTGACAGGTTTCCCAACTTGCAGACCAGAGCCAACCCCATTGGCAACAATATTGTTCTAGGGTAAAACAGCAAAAGTGAGCTCAAAACTGAGCCTAATTCAATTGACTGTCACGTGACAATGAGTGGTTTGAAGCATTTTGAGTTACTTTCTAATCACTGTCTGTCTCTTTTTAATAGAGTTTAAAGCTATAAAGAATGAGAACTAAAGATTTGGATGTCACTGTTTCTAAAAGCGGGCTAAAGTTCTTGGACTGACACCCAAAATCATCCTTCATAACGTATAAACTGAGAGATAATCAATGTAATGTTTTTCTGTTACTTATAACGCATCTAAAGCTGTTTATAAGTACAGGATGCCATATCTTACCACCTTGAGTGATGGCTCTATAGGCAGAGCAGATTTTAGGAGCTTTTGGAAGTTTTTTCATTATAAAGAGGTTTCTCAAGGCCCTTCAAAGACCCTACCATTCACATAATCCTTGTTGTCTTTAAATTATGATAACATTCCTGCTTGTCACATCACACAGACCATAATGAAAGGCAAAGATCAACCACCTGGGCCATTTACTGCTAAGTGCTAATAACTGCAAATCCAGCAGAAAGGCATTGCCACTTTAGCAGGGTACAACAGTGACTGCACTTCACAGACAAGCCCATTAGTGCCTTAATCCTCAGGAGTGTGAGCATGAGAAAACTTGTTCCTTCCAGAGTTGGACAATAATTGTGGTTGCTATATTTTCTCATTGCACTAGATATGTTTTCATTAACATTCTAGATGGATTTTTTCTATTCTGCCTTCTCTTGATTGACACCAGCTTTGTAGCTTCTCAGAGGATGGGTTGTATCTCAGCATTCAAGTTAGCCCTTCAGATAGTCCCTCCTTTCCTTTTTTTTTTTAATTAAATACAACTTTTTGAAAGTTGATGTTTCTTTTTACAGTATTTTCTAGAGGCTTAAAGCTTTAAGACCAACAACATTATTACATCAGTCAAGTGCCAGCAGGAAAGTCTCTTAAAAAAGACAGGAATAAAGTAATCTATAATCCACCTTGACTAATGTTTGTCAGACCAAAGAAAAGGAAAATGTAGCAAATAGAATTTTTAAGGACTGGGGAGGGGGGCAGGGTGGGAGGAAGGGGCATATTTAATAACGATCAGGACATTCAGAAGAGCTTAAAAAAGAGTTTTTTTCCAGATGTTGTAATGTGAGGAGGCCACATGCTAAGTTTATTTGCAGAAATTCATCTTGTGCTGATTTCTGTGTTATGGAAGGATCTTGTTTTTGTATTTCTTTCCGTAAACATCTTGATTTAAATATTTCATGTATAGCAATTGCAAATGGGTTGAAACGAGAATAACAAAGGGGCAGTTATGAAAAGTAAATTTGCATGTTTTGTTACGTATGACATATTTCCTTCTGTCCTGTCCTTTCAGAGAGGTAGACAGATGCCCCTAAAGGCTCTGGTCTTTGTCAGGGTTATGTGGAAGAAAAAACAAAAGGTGGGGCTGAGCTGGGGAAAGAGGACCATGAAGTATTCTGGCACGAATGAGGGAGCAGTGGTTGTGGAGCATTAGAAGGAAATAAGAGGAGAGAGAGAAGGATCAGGCCTTTCAGAAGCCCAGGGATGCTGAAGTGGTTTGTGCTGGTATTAAGGCTCTCTAACTGTTCAGTTGGGTGTTCTTGGAACAGGAAATGGAAAGAATCACAGTTACCATTTGCTTCAGAGCCTTTGTTTAATAACCAGGGCTGCAGGCAAAAGGTGCTGGGGGCTGCTGCAGAACAGAATAAACATGGAATTATGGGCAACCCTGCCAAGCATCCCTGACTGGCACAGCCTCTCTGTTGTCTGAATTCTCCCTAGGATGTTCTTGGCAGTGCAGTCCTGTGCCATTGCCTGTTCCCAGGACCCTTCCAGTACACAAGTGTCGGGCCTTGCCTTAAATCAAGAAAAAGAAAATTCCACAAATTTCATTTGCTGTGAAAATGCTAAGTTGCATATTACACTATCGAACACTAAGACTAGGCAAAATTAAACAATAGAGGGTATAACATGATATCCATTTTACAGAAATTAAGATGCCACATCTTGTAATTTTTTCCAAATTCTGTATTTTTATATCATTTACATTATAATAATAGTTCAGAATATTTTTAATACGTCAAATTCTTTGTATGATAAGATCTTTTTCTTTAAGGTATTTATTTTAATAATTTAATTGATGGTCACAGAGTAAGATTTTTTTAGCTAGCAGCAGAGCCACCTTCATTTAAAATGCAGTTAACTTGGCTTCAAAATCAGGTAGGTGACAAAAGGCTGCAAATTTCGCCCTTTTTGTTTTGTGTAAGATGTTGGTAAAAACGGATCTCCATGTCCTTTTTGTTTAAACAGCTCAAATGAATTCTGTTCATCTCGAATAAGCAGCACAGTACCCAGCAGTAGACACTGTGCTCTTATCTAGGGATATAGAAAGGCACAGATCATGTTGTGTTATTTGAAAAATGGTGTGTAATTATGGAAATAAAGAAAACGTTAGAAGAGATGAGCCTGTGTCACTTGTGCATATTCAGCTTTTGTTTTCTGGGAAATTGTTTGGGTTTCCTCAAGCATAAATTCTTCACTTGCAAGGTTATGAGTCTTCTTCAGAAGGATGAACCAACTTTCTATTTTTATTTACCAAGAAAAAAGGAGAAAATTTTCCTGTACGGTGGGCTTTCCAGCATGTTCAATACTGCATCCCTTACAAATTTTCCAAAGGAATTTAAGCTTTCAAATCCTGAACTAGCCCCCAAATAAACCACACAGCAGCTTTCTGTGCAGTTTTCTACTTCCAGGACATTACTTTCCAAGGAGGAACTTTCACATGTCACATTCGTGTGTCCTTTGCTAGGCTTGGCCTTGAAATTGTATTGGGGCATAAGATATATTTGATTACTATATTTTATGCTGCTTATTCAGTGCTTACAATAAATGTACTGGATGTTGGGCAGCTACTAATTGAAAATCTGGACACTTAGGAACCTGTTTATTCCCTCAGGAGGCACAGACTTTTAAAGCGAATGTCCCTTCTACCATCTGTGGCTGGCCTGGTTTATATCAGTGCTCTTCCTGAAGAGGTCTGGAGAGCTTTAGGAAGCATGATTTGGTCAACCTCTGCCTATTTATGGGTAAGGACAGCATAATCCTAAGCATGAGAGGTATGGAGATCATCAAGAGTGCTTTAATCAGTATTTGACAAAGAATTAGACACAAACTCTTGAGTTGAATTTTGATTTCCTCACTGAGAACTGTGATTCTCAGAGATGAAGTGATATTGTGGGAAATAATCTTGTAAAGGGCCAAACATTTAAAACCTAGTCCTGAAACCAGTTTTTGAATCCCAAAAGACTGCTGTTGTTGAATAAACAGTTGTAAAAAAACTCAATGGGAGGCCTTATGTTTTTGAGAAGTCTCAGATGTTGTGGCTTAAAAGTCATGTAGCAAACCTTCTTGTATGATGTTTTGTACCTTCTGATAATTAATGCATCCCAGCATAGCTCTCGTTAAATTGTATATAATTTGTGCAAGAGCCAAAGGATTTGACTTGTTCAGTTGGAAAATCCTACATAGGCTCATCCTAATTACAGCTGCTGTGTCTATATTTACAGTGTTCTTTAGAATTAAAATTTTATAATGCTACCAAGAAGTTGAGCATCTTTTTCTGTTTGTACTCTTGTGACATCTGAGGGCCCTTGGAGAGACCAAGGCACAGTGACTGATTACAGAGGGTTTCTCCTGGTGTTTGCTCATTGCTGTGTTGAAACAAATCTCTGTCTCAATATCAAGGTGGGATGCTGGTATTGGGAAAGGGAGAGCCAGAAAAACCCACAGTTTGGTAATTAAGATGTGACACAGCTAAGCTCAAGTTTCAAGGCTCAAATCAGACATAAACTTCCACATGGGCCCAAGTGCCAAAGTCTCTGGCTGTAGAGGGGCACACGAGTCTTCATGGACTTTGTGCTATTTTGCAATGAATTCAGTTCTGTCTTAATAGAGCAAAAGAAGGGCTAAATTATCACTATTCTACCTGCCTCCCCCACCAATGGAATTGTTTTCTACCTAGCCAATTCTCCAATTACTCTCCTGCTGTGAGATTCAGTAACCTGTCAGAGGTCTGTTGTATTGCTGAGCCAAGCTCTGTGTGCCAGTGCAGGGTATTAAGCCCACAGCAATTCCTCATCTGTCTTGCTGTAGGATGTGGTGTGTCTGATCACCTCAGGCGTACAATATTATCCATATTTTCTGAATTAGTAAATAAAACTTGTAAATAAACAATTTTATTGTTTAAAACAATTATAACAATAATTTTTTCCCACAGTATTTAGAAGATAATCCCTCCCATCCTGTAATTATATCAGCCTGGAATTCAAGCATTCCTACAGAACTGTAATTCCATACGTGTCAGTGAAATGAATGTGTTTCTGAAAGCTCATATTTTTGTGTTGGCAGACATTTGCCTTACCTAGGTGTAATACTGAACCTGTTCTCCAAGACAGAGTTAACTCCAGGGTTTGGTCATGAAATGGTCATATTTAAATGGGATACAGAGCTTAAAATGCCCTCATCTTATCAGTATTTCTTAGTGCAATTTTGTACTTGCGTTGTTTGCTCTTGTTAATAAGAATTTTCCTAAAGCTTAAGAGTTGAATAAATGAATATTTAATTTAAGTAGAATGGTAAACTATCCAAGGGTTTGTGAATGCCTGAGGTTATCCCTTGGTTACTGCATTTCTGAAAGTTCACTGTGAAGCACAGATTAAACCACAAAGCCTTTATTTAAATGTTGTGACCGGCCAAATAGACTCATCAGGCAGCTGGAGGGATGGGTTTAGATTTCTCTGGTCTGCTTAGAAAAACAGCACAAATCTCCCTAGCAATTCTTTACCAAAGCAGTAGGGGTGGAACTTCAGAATCTGTGCCTGCAAACAGAAAGTGATCACTTGTCTCTGACCAACCTGACCTAGCTGAAGATGTCCCTGTTCATTGCAGGAGGGTTGTACTAAAGGTCCTTTCCAACCCCAGCCACTCTGTTTCTATGATTTCCAACTCTGTTAGCAGTGCAATACCTCAGCTTCCTCTGTTGCTGTAAAACCAGCATGGGATAATCCAGGAGAAATATTATCTGGCTCAGCCAAAATATTTGTTGGGGTGGAATATTTCTCTGGGGGAGGTGTAGGATGAGAACACATCGTGCTTTAGTTCATCCATGAAATTAATTGCAGGCCTCTGTTGTTCTGATAGCACCCTTTCCAAAAGGGTGCCAAAAATCCTTTACTAATTCCTTCACCAGGCCTGCTGGAGAGAAGAGCTGGAAAGAGGAGAAAAAGGACCCATATGTAGGGCTGGAGAATATTGTTCTTCATAGACAATATTGTCCTTCATAGAAAGGATCAGACTGACACAATCAGAATGTCTTCTGTAAACCAAGTTTTGACCACATTTGCCTTAAACAGTACAGTGGTGTGTTCCTCTAACAGTCTCTGCTTCTGTACTGTCTTCGGGGTTTTTTTTTCCTCTGGTTTCTTCTTTTTTTTGGTGTGTGTGTGATTTTTGTTTTTCTTTTTTTTCTAGTCTATAAAGCCCAGCTTGGTGCTAGACTTTTTAGCTGTTCATCTGGTCACACGAATTAGAAAATGAGATGTTTTTTTCACAGTTAAAATATTACTTTGCTTTGAAACAACATTCTTGGATGAATTTTTATAATGCTTCTTCAAAATGTTTGTAAAACAGACATAAGAATGATTTTTTTGTGAGATCTTTATAAAAAATTATTCTCAGCATATCAGTAATGGTTTTTTTAAAATTTTTAGAACTTGTGTAAATTTACTCATTTTTAGTTTAGCAGTCTCAAAGTATTTTGTAGTAAACTTAATAACAAATGAAAAGATGCTCTCTTTCCCCCAGATGAATTGGCAGAGAATTTGGATTGTCTGTACAAATAATGCAATTTTAAATGGTACATTATGACCTTAATTTTGAATTGTAAGGCCCTTCATCCTCGGAGGATGAACAGCCCCCAGGCACTGGTGCAAAGGGGGAAACTGGAGTAAAGCTCAGGACTTTGGCAGTAAGATAACTTGATCCCTCAATCTCTGCCAATGAGCTGGTGTGATTTAAAGTTTCTACTCTGATTTTGTTTTCTTGTATGCGAAGCCAGGGTGGCCCAGAAGCCTGATAATCAGCAGAACCTGGCTGGGAGGTAAATCCCCTTCACAGACTGGCATCTCTGCACTGTCACAGCTTCTCAGGGAGATTACAGGAGAATGATGTCTTGGATGGTTAGTCAACCTTGACAGCTCTATGGTAGAGCTGGTTACAGAATCTATTGCAGAACCTGAGCGTTTCTGTTTAATTCTAAGCACGGAGACAAACCAGAGATACTCTATCTGAAACTTGATTTTAGCTCGTTATGGTTTCATGCACATGTCAATATTTTCTGCTCTGTAATGGTAATCAATAGCTAAAGAAAAAGGTAAATTTATATGAAAAATTATTTATCAAAACGTTTGTTGTACAAATTCTTCTTTCCTAGGCTTGCACGAGCAAATGATATTTATTGACTTTAATTGGATATGATTGCATTCTGTATTCTAGGCAGAACAATTTTTTGCTACTCTCTGCCTCTGTATTTGCTTTTCAAATTCAATTTTCTATACCAAAGAGAGTGAGAAGGCCATTTAACACAATGGTACTTACTTAGAATACTGATTATATAGTGTTCTCTGTCCGTTTCCCATCTTTGAGACATTTTATTCCCCAATGAACTATAGCAGTATTAAAAATCATAAACTGTAGCAGTAATAGACAGCTGATAGGCTTCATATATGGAAAAATAACTTCTTTCAAGTTTTTTCATCGTGATAGACACATAAATTAGGACTGAAATTAAAAATTCCTCAGGGATATTTTCTTTGTTAAAAAAAATGCCTCCTTACATGACTTGGCTTAGTTATTTTAGCTCTTTACTTAAAGTGTATTTCTTGTTGCAAAGAGCATATTAATTGATGTTAAAAAGTAGTAGCTGTATTGTAAATAGTTTGTGCTATGGTACTAAGTTATCATCTACCCTCTAGCTACAAAATTTATTGGTGTGCTGGGCCAGCATTATATACTGAAATGTTGTCACTTCAGTTATAGACACTGAAAATGGGGGTGAAAAAGCATGCAGGTTTTTTCAGACCCTGCTTCTCTAAGCAAATTCTTCTCTAACTCCATTTGCTGCTGCTAGGAAATGCTGTTAAAATGTAGGATCGTTGCAGAAAGTGTAATTTCCCATTTATGCTGACATGGGGCTCTACAGTGGACAGTGTCATAAGAAAGTAAGATTAGTTCAACAGTATATAATAGCCAGCTCCAGTGCAGGCTAAAACTCCTGCCAATAGGCTAGTGCCCTTTTCCTGCAGGGAAAAAACAAATCCTCTTTTTTCAATTCTCTTCTCAGGAATATTGTGAAAGTTTGGAAGTTTGGTACCTTCTGACTTTTTGATGGGTATGGAAAGGGAGAAATTGTGTAACGAGCTCGTTATCTTGGAGCCAATTTTCTGCTCTGATGGAAGTAGAAGGCCTAAGGTGCACATGGATTATTTCCTTCATGTTTCCTGGAAGGAATATATTGTCCACAGCAATGATTTGGGAGAAGGCAGGGCTGTAATTTCAATATAACTTCTTCCTGAACAAGAATGACTACAACCAAATAAAAGTCTGAAGTTGACTTTTGGTCAGAAATGTTCTCTTGCCTGCTGGAGAGTGATCAACAATTCCCCTCGCTCCATACAGCTTTCTGCTTCACAGTTTTCTGGGTTTCTCACTCCAGATACAAGGAATTCATTGTCTGACAGACAGCAGGTGCTCACATGCTTCATGGAGAGTCTGCAGCACAGGAGAGTTCCAGGATGTTCTCTCCAAGCCTGCTCAGGCAGGCACTGACCCGTTGAAGGCAGAGCTTTTTGAGATGAGTCCTCCTGCTGAAGGGAAGGCAGCTGCTTCCAGAGATCACCACTGTGTCTTTCTTCATACTAAAGAGCCATTTCTTTAAGCAAATGTTTATATTTGAGAGACTTTCCCACTTAGTTCTGCTGCACTGTAACAAGGACAGCACAAATTCCAGTCGTTTTTGAAGGGTGCTGCCAGAATACAACTTTGTGCTGCACAGCAGTTGATAGCTGGACATTCAATACTTAATTTTTACTTAGGTTAGATCCTTTGTTTGGAAATAGGACACCATTTCCACTATCAAATACTCTGTTTCTATATATATTCTATTAATCTAGAATTTAGTGTTGCTTTACATAATTTCCCTGTCCTGGTGTGATACATGAATGTAGCATAAGTATTGTAATGTTAACTCCTTTAGATTTAATATATATTTATTTTCTCAGGTTTTCAGGCTAGTGCAGCCCTGATTTTTATTCTGTGCTTATAATATGATAAAAACAAAGCAGCAGAATTGTAAATTTTGACCTTTCTGTCTTAATTATGGTGTGTATTATTTTATGCCTTCGAGCTCTTCTAGTTTAGGAGGAAGCTAACTTTGGTGGGGAAAGCTTGTGCCAAATGCATTTGACAGCTTAAAAATTTTCAGCCGATGACCTCAGATTCTGATGTGCATTTTTGTTCTGCTGTGTAATTATAGCACCAGAAGAAGGGTGTACAATATGCTGCTGCTTTCTTCCTGCAGTGCAGTAGAGTGCATTTTGCTTAATGATGGAGGAGTGAGATTTTACACTGCACCAGGAGCTCTGTCTTGCTTTTTGAGCAAAGCAGAAAATAACTGCCTTGTATGTTGTCATAGAAAAGAATCTGAGTCTTTATTTTAGTACTTGACAAGGGACCTCTCCAAAATGAAGTTATAGATTCTCGCCATGGAGTCACTGTGTAATTGTGTGTGGTGCATTTTCTTAGGTTTATAGAATTAATACAAACATCCTAATGCACCACCATCTTAGCTTGCAGATGAATAGTATTTTTCATTCTGTTAAACCACCAAAACATAAAACCACCAAAATGTCTGTACTGACGACACTTTTCACAGCTTCTCTGCTTCTGTCTTTGTGCTGAGTAGGTACAACCCAAGGAGAAGATACAAACAAATGATTCCCTGTGCAGAAATTAAGATAGGAAGGATATCTGAAGGATGCATGCCAAACACTCTTTTTAGCTGTTTAGTTTGCTCTTCAGCTACTGGTGAGTTGAAGGGATGAAATTAGCTGGAACTAGAGGATGGTGTGAAAAAAAGACTCACCTGCTCAGGATCATGTAGGAAAAAGTTTAGACAAAAGCATCTTGTTTAAAACAAAATGTATCTATCCAAGCTAATCCATGTGGATAACACATTTAGGGTTCTCACTGACAGGAGGTCATAGCCATCTGTATTTGATTGAATAACATTGTATCAAAGTCAACATGCTGAGGGCGCACCAGAAGTTATCAGAATTATCATTTCAATTAAACAGATGGCTGAGGAATCAAATGAAGAGCCTTTGAGTGATGGCTACAGAATCGATAATGTCTTTTTGAGCTTTATTGATTTATCTTTGTCCAGGCAGTGGAATTGATTTATGTCTCTAGCTTTATTTTGATAAGTCAATGATAGCTCAACTATTCCTAAATTAATGTCTTCTTTTTGTGGGGCTTACATTATTTTTTCTCCTAGTGAAGAGACAGAATTTTACATCAAGCCAAACTGATTTTACTAAGTAATTCTGTTGCTAATGGGGTATCATAAATCAAGCAGAAGGATGGTCTCTGCAGTTTCATGTGGAATGGATGACTTAGAGTTGTGGCAAAGGCATTTATTTATTTAACCAGTCTGATGGTATTGCATTTTTCCTCTTTGTGCTAACAGACTGGTTGACGTTTGCAAGCAGACAGGATTCTTGCTGTGAGGAATGCAGTAGTGTGAGGATTGTAATGTCTTTCCACAAATAACAGGGAAAAAGAAGAGAAAAATGTCTGTGTGTGAGAGAAGAAATGGGCAGTCCAGCTCCACAACTAAGCTGCTTTTGCCATATGGTGCATTCCAAACGTATGTGAAAGGACATAACACATGGAGCTCAGTCTTGTGGTGTGGGGAACAGAGCCTGGTGTGGTACCAGATTGCTTCTTGCAAATCCAGATAGCAATGCTGGTTTTGGTGCTGTTAGAAATGTCTATATCAGTAAAAGTTTTGTTTTCCAGGTCATTGAAGTATTGGCAATAATTTTACAAGCTTGTAAAGCAAGCACTTCACAGCTGCTTGCTTGCCTTTTACTTTACTTAAAGTTCCTAGGAATAGTTCTTGGGTTTTTTCCTAAAAAGTAGGAATGAAAAATAGCACCAATAACTAAAACCTTCCCTGCTATGGTCCCTTTTCTGCAAGTTTTTTCAGTACCAAACCCAGGTAAATTGTTCAGTAAATACTGAGTAAGTGGAACCTGTGGCCAGATCTGATGGTAAATGAACCTGGGAGTTCTGAAGCAACCAAAAGTGATGTTTGAGGCTTAGATTTTTACTGGGCTAATAGTTAGCTCATAGTAGTTCTAACAGGACCCAGCCAAGCTGTGCCTCCCTGCTAGCTCTGGCTTAGTGGAGCAGCCTTATACAATGTCATATAATATGTATATCATAATTTATCCTTCTGGGGACCTTCATGTATCAAACAGAACATGGCTACAAGTCTGTTCAACTATTTTGATCTGTATATATTTTTTTACCAATGAGAGGAAAAAGTAGTATTGAAATGCAGTGTGTTTGGAAGGAATGCCAGGAGACCTGGGTTGTATTTCTAGCACTGGCTGATGTCAATAATCAGGTAAATGACTTCATTTCTTTTATCTTCATCAGTGATTAAAAGGATAAGTGAGCCCTGAATTGCTAAATCCTACCTATTTTTAAAATTCCTTTAGTTTAGGTGGTAGCTTAGGATCTCAATTCCTTTGAGCATATAGGTCCCTCTCTTTAATTACCTTTATCAGGGAAAGCTCTGTGGTTTAATTTGTGCCAGGTTTTTTGAAGGTCATAAATTCAAAGCCCTGTTGTTACTGAGTAGGCAGAATACAACTGCTGTGTTTAAAAAAAAAAATATCAACTTTCAAGGCTGGAGAAAAAGCTAGTTATTTGACCAAAAAAAACAAAATAAAGGAAAAACAATACATGGACAAACAACAACAACAAAAAATTTGAATTTGAGAAATTAGAAGAAAAAGACATTTTTCCACCAAAATACAGGGTTCTTCAGGAAGTCAAACCACTGTATCTTTGGTTGATTTTTGATCATAATTATAATTTTTAAGTGGCATTTGAGATTTGTGTAACTCAATATTCCAGATTAGATTTTCTGTGAAATCATAAACAGATAACTCCAATCAGATCTAAATTCAGCAGGAACATTGTAGATAAACTTGCATATTTAAAAGTTCCTATAGTATTTAGTGCTCTCTTGCTGTTGAATGCTGGTTATTTATATAGCGGATACGTAATTTCTTTGCTGCTTGGGACAATAAATATATGCAGACATACAGACAGATGTCTTTAAAGTTTTAGTCTTAAGAGACTCAATTAATGATAGTACATAGATTTAGAGGGAGATATTACCCAGAGGTGTAACAGGTCTTGCTAGGTTTTCTTTTCTCTAAATGCACGTGTTTCTGCCCAGTCAAGTCCATGATCTGAAAGTCCTGCTGCCTTCTGGGATCTCAGAAAGCTAAGTAATAAAAGGCATTTAAACATCAGTTTGAATTAAGGGGCCCACTTGGGATGGGTGTGCGTGTTTGAAAATCTACATTGAAGAGATTTACAATGCAAGGAAAGCCATTGTGCAAACCCCCTTTTTTATTACAACACTATAGGATGGTCAGTCAGTTTCAACTTAGGTAACATAGTAAAGTTATGTAGAAACACAGTAAGAAAAGGAGATAAAAGCATTCCAACTGTCATTCCAATATTACCACTTCAATCAGATTTTGAGCACAATGTAACTGTGCTGATCTGTGGTTCATCGGTGTCAAGCCATTGTCTGGCGTCAGCATCTGCATAGCTGCTATTGTTTTACTGGAGCAGCTGCCACTCAAAGCTGTGATGGAGTAGGTGGAAGGCATTCCAGAGTTACACTTGCATTGTGCTACACAAAAGAGACCTATTGGGATAACTCCCCCCACGTTTTCCTTTTTTTTTTTAAACTTTGCATGACTTTAATACAAGAAATCTTTTTATTTGAGATATTGGGCAGGCTGATAAGGAGTATTCTGGAGATGAAAATTACAATACAGAAATGTCTAAAGATGAAATGATCTGTGTGACAGAGTATAGATGTACAGGTTGTACTTCTCATCACTTCTGGTAGTGGGTGGACATAAGCAGTCTAAACTGAAATCTCTGGTTCTTTATAGAGATATTTCATTCATATATGACTGCTGGGTTATGCACGAAGGAAATTAAATTTGTTCACGTTGAGAGAAAATGAATGCAGGTTTGTAATCTTCTGTATTCAGACTATTAGAGAAAGACAATAGACAGTTCAGAGGATGGCAGCTGTAGGGCTGAATAAAGGTGAGGGGTCAGTGTTCAGCAGTCAGCATGAGGTGGCTGCAAGGCTAAGGGAAAACGTTGTAGGAGGAAACTCTTTACTATGAGGGTGGTGAGACACTGGGGCAGGTTGCCCAGGGAAGCTGTGGATGCCCCAACACTGGAAGTGTTCAAGGCTGGGTTGGATAAGGCCTTGAACAACCTGAGATAGTGGAGCTGTCCCTGCACATGGCAGGGGGTTGGGACTGGATGAACTTTAAGACCTGTATCAAACCCTTAACATTCCATGATCTGAGCACTGGTGTTGGTTAAAATGAATGCTCTCTAGAGATCCTTTCAACTTCTGCAGTTCTTTGAAAAGGAGAATCAGGGAGGCTTTTCGTTTTCCCTAATGTGCCATGCATTTAATGTTGACTTTAATTTTCTGTTTAATTTTAGTGCCTTTAGGAAGATAAGTTTTTACTTTCACTTAGTGCCTTGCTGACCACAGTGATCAGCTGGGGAAGGTGTGTTTCTCTTCAGAAGTGGAAGGGAGAACTAACATCCATAATTAGTCTCTGATAACATATAGTGATTAAATATTTTTCTCTGAAAATAAAAACCCCTAAAATTTCAAGGTGTGCCAGTGGAAGAAACAGTGCTCTTTTGTGTCTCCTGAATATCTCTTGTAGGAATTGAGCTGGAAGGAATGGTTCATTAGCAATGACTGTGAAGCACACACTGAAAAGTTTCTCTAGACCAACTTTGAAAAGGCAAAACTTCCAGGATTTTCTCTTAAGAGAGTAAAGGATGCAATGCATTTTGAGTTGTGGTCCAGGCTTTGCAAGTCCATTGTTAAAACAGTTCTTGATAAAATGCTAACAATTTGAACAGAAGGGTGATCAATCTCTCTCAAAAAAAAAAACCAAAAAACCCTCTCATTATAGGATTTCTTTCTGGATTGGTATCTTCAGATTGTTCAAATACTGAACAATTTCTTATTTAAACATTTAGCTTCAACAATGTGCTCAGTTAGTAGGTTACAAGGGGCCTACTGAATTGGCAAGAGATTTTTTAGTGAGTTCTGTTTGATTTATGTCATATGAAACCAGCCAAAGGTAGACAGGAAGGATTATATTATGCCTAAACTTTGTTATTAAGGTTAAAATAAGTGGAATATTGAGATTTCCAGACCCTTCATTCCTGCTTTGTGAAAGAAAAGGATGCATGTGGTTTAAATTTGAATTTTTTAATGGGAAGAACAGTGATCTCTGCAGAAATTTTAGCACCAATGGTTCGATGACCTTTGCCATAAACCAAAGGAAAAGAAGACAAAAACATTCAGGAATTTTTTCCCAGACCACCTTAATTCTGTAGGAATGGAATCACATTCTCCAGTCCAAGCAGTTCATTTGTACCTGCAGTGTTAAAAGGTGATAAATGATGGGAGCAACAATTAAGAACCTGCTGTATTGAGGCTGTACTAATGATGTATGGTGCTGCTGTAGGACCACTTGCTTAATTTTATAGTTTTTATATGTTATCTCTTACAGTTAATTTTCATGTTTCTTGATAGACCGAACTGGAAAAATGGGGTTTAGTTTGTTTCCCTGCTTCTTGTGATACATTTGTCATTTGATTTCTATTATTTTGGGCACTCAGAGCATTTTGGCACTTCTAAACTTATCTCACGTGGTTTTTGGGAGAGACCATGGCAGTGCAGAGATTTATATAAAATTCTATAGGTTGGAATGCTTCAGATTTTAGATTAATGCCATTTTGATAATAAAAGAGTATTAGAATGGTCAATTTTGTCAATTGTAATTACTAATATAATTTCAGTCTCATGAGAGTGTATGGAGATGCGAGGCCTTGAAAACCATATTAGTGTGAGTCCCTTATACAATATGGATTCTAAGGTGTTAGCTCTACCTCAGTTTCACTGGGAATGTTAAAAATAAACCACAATGGAATCTTGTTGGTGAGATATAACGTGGACTAATGCAAAAGAATGCATACCAGAAAGTACCATTTGTACAAATGCAATATTGGATCAATTTTAACTTCACGTGGGAAAGACATGAACATTTCTATAGGCACCTCATTGTACCATGGGGACCATAAAAACCGCAGAGTCCAGGCTGATTTAAAATCATAAAATTGAGACAAGAGCATAAAACATGATAGCACTATTTATATGGCAGTGTATTCAGTCTTTCTTTGAATAATATGGTCAGTGAGACAGCCTTTTGCCAAGACCCTGAAGTGGAAGACAGAAATCAGAATGGATTGAAACAGAAATGAGGATGTGTCTGTTGCTGCTGCTTTCTCAGTTACCTGTTCCTGTACAGAGCAGGGACAGGCTGAGCTCCTGGTGCTGTCCATCCCTGCTCAACCACAGGGCCATGGCACAGCTGTATCACCCTGCTGGAGCTGTTGCTGTTTCTGGCCTGTTCCTTCCACTTCTGTGGAGTCTTGAAGTGGTTAATAGAACTGGTTATAAGGGGTCAGCAGCTGAGCACGGGTCCTCCAAAAATGGTGGTGGTGGTAGAGCAAAGACAGGGAAGGAGAGTGAGGGAAAAGATGATAGAGAAATACTTGAACAGTGAAGGCTGCCTGACTCTTCACCAGGCTCTGAAGCAGAGTAGTAGATGAAAACCAGGTGCATTAAAACGGAGAAAGGAACCAGAAGTACTTGCTTACTCTTTGGAACATATTTCATATGCTTTTGAGATAGGTCAAGGAGGGATATTTTTATTGTGTTCACAGAAATTATCAGGGTTTTGTGCTTTAGCTGACATTAAGAAGTTCAGCTTTTCTTGCATTGGGATGGTATGCTTGCTTCTTTTAGAAATATTTGCACAAAAGCCCAAATCTGTAATGGTTGAGTGATTCGTATTATAGTCAGTCCCACAGCTCACTTCTAATTCAACTGATGTTCTTTTCCCACTCTGTGCCTGTGTCTGGATGTAGAACCCAGTGATACTGCTGATAATCTTCCTAATCAGCTAGGAAAGCCCACTCCCCCCAAAAATAATGCAGAAGTATTCTTTGTTAAAAGGATATTACCAAAGCAAGGCAGGAAGAACTTCAATAAGCAGAGAGCTCTGTTCCTGCTGCCTGCTCACTGTTATGGTGCTCTGCAGAGTGAACCCATGGGCAGGGTTTATATGTGGGAGCCTGCAGGTGGCCAGCACAAGGCTGTTTTATAGCCACAGCTGGCATTTCAGCCGTGGCTGCTGCATTTTGGCAAGCCCAGGCTCAGCCCTTCATATCAGTGCTGGAATCAGATGTGCAATCATATTTGATTTTTTTTAAGGATTCCCTGCCTTTACAGAATGCAGTCTTGGCAGGTGTTTACTGTGGTGATTTCAGGCTGGCTGCTGTTTCTGATCTCTAGTCCTTATTCTTACAAAGTCATTCAGAGTGACTTGAAAACATCAGCCTCTGCTTTAACAATGTGTCCCTTATTTTGAAGGGGTTAATGCAAGCTGCTCTACCGAGGCCTTCCATAGCAAGACAGATTCATTGCTGTAAGTGTATTTGTGGTGACTTGCAGGTGACTAACTGGTCAGGGATTATATTTCTGATTACCCCTTTGATTTAGTTAGAATAAAAGCACCAGTGACATTGCCAATGACCCAGATGTTTGAGAAAGCTGTAGATTAAGATATTGAGGTCTGTACCTCCAAATCCCACAATATTACATTAACACACGTTCAGAAGCTGCAGAATTGGATTTAAATCCAGCTCTTGAACCCCCTCCATAATCTCATTTTGTGCTTGGAGTGGTGAAAATAATGGTAATGTAGCTGCTGCAAGAGTGACTATGTGAGCTTTTTTCACATTAGAAAGCCTTTTAATAAAGTAAGAGTGCCTTAAGTGCAGAAAAATCTTTCCTCCTTTCTTGCAGATTTGATAGCAATGAAAAAAATTTGGAGTATTGTAGCTCACTGTGGGCTGGAGATTGGTGGAAAAGTGTTATGGTCTCTGACTCACAGAGAAGTACAAGCTTCACATATTAAGACCTCATTAAAGATTGATGATGTTTACATTGTTCATTGTTACTTTCAATTTTTGTTGCACACATGACTGTCAGGTGGCATTACAGATGAAGATCAAGCATGAGAGCAGCAATTGCATCAATTTCAATTTTGATTCTGGAAGTTTCCTTGAAAGAACAAGGGAAAAAAGGTGACAAGAAAAATAGCTACAGGTTTACAAGGAAATCCTGAAGTGGGTTAATGTATCCGGTACTGAAGTTGCTCAGCAAAGGTCATTAATATGAGTAAATGCAGTGGCTTACAGCCAAGCTCCTTTTGCCATACTGCACACTTGGCACACTTCTTGGAAATTTGATGAATGGGCATCAGTGTAAGAGAATGGACAAGTAGTAGTGTGCACTGCAGGCATGCTCCTGGAGCAAAAGGGCGAAATAAGACAGGCTTTGTTGTGACATACATTGCTGATTTACCTCTTGGTGGTAGAATTAGAGAATGAGGTTTCCAGTACAGGTGATCCTTTTCAATGCTAATTTACCATCTGCTAGGAACAGGTGGTGTTTCCCTTTGAACATGTTTCTATTGTACATTAGTGAAGGGATGAATTTCCATTCCAGGACATTTTGTTCGAAGAAAAGATAATAATCTGCATATTTTTCAATGGGTGCAGGAACCTGCCAGAGAATTACAGTCACGAGTGGAGGGATGGCTCATTTATAGTAGCTGATTCAGTGGGAACACAGGAGTTTTATTCCAAGAGATCTGGAAAGTGAATTTCCCAGTATTATCATTGGTTTCTTCCCCTGCTCATGCTCCAGATGTAGTAGTCATAAAAGCTTTTTTTTTTTTTTTTTTAGTTCTGTATCCTGAAATAAAACGCTGAGAACAAGAGTGTGGTTTAGGCAGTTTTTCATTTGCAAAAAGAGGCAGATCTCTTACAGGCAGTTATTTTGCTGGTAGAGGATGGATGAAGATATATGGAAGATGAGGATATAGAGGATATATGGAAGGCAGAAATAAGGGTTATAGATCAACTGTGTAGTTTTGTGTTACAAAACCTGTGAGCACAGAAAGAATTACCTCTGAACTGTGTACAGCCAAGGCCAACTGCCCAAAATCAGGTCTTGCTAAATCTGGTAGTTTTTTGAGGCAATTACCTTTTCAGCAGTTCATGGCTGTTATGAATCATTTCCAATAGCTACTGAAGGGACTAATGTTTCCCCTTCTTTCTGGAAGACCTTGAAAAGAACAAAAGAATGCCAACAAAACAACCCCAAAAAGCAACAGACATTCACACATATATATATGTATTTCTGTGCTAAATCGTGCTTGTTTTATGGCCACCTCCCTCTGAAACAGAGGGTGGATTGGCTACGTTCAAGAGACAGAAAAGTTAGCAATAATTAGCATGAGTTAAATGATGGCTTCTTCCTCCCCCTGTGTGGGTATTTGGGCAGAGGAGTATGAGACCAACCTGGTGAGCATCTCAAGTGTACACATACAGCTCAGGAGCCTTGCTTGGCTTAGCCCTATCCAGTTACTATTGTTTTTTTGTCACACATCTCAAGTGTTGAGATGGAGTTCCAGGCAGCATGCCCGAGTTGACAGCTGATCTGAAGAGCCCCACATACCTCAGCAGCACATCTCTCCTTCTGCCCATGCCCTCTGCTCTTCTTGAGGAGAGCAAGGGACTGTTGCCTTTGGATTCTGTTTGTGCCTTGGTAGTTCATCCTTTCAGTCACTTCTAACATGGATTTTCTCTCCAGTGAGCAGAGGTCAGAAATGCAGCTATAAAGGATAAAAAGCAAAGCTTGTAGTTCACCTCCTTCGTTCTTTTTGTGTATCACTTTGGATTAAGTTTAATGCTTTGCTTGTGACCACAGCAGACTATTTGTGCTAAACAAAAGATGTTTAGTACAAAAACCACTAGAAGTTGTCTTACTGAGTCACTCTGTGATGTGGGTAGTTGCTGCTAAAGAGCAACAAACAAGTAATCTCTCAATAGAAAGAGGTGGCAAAATTTGTTCCCTTAGTGCTGGTGTTCTGATCTATTTTGCTCAGAGAGCAGTTTAAGGCATGAGAACAAGATGGGTTATCTTCTGAGACTTTTTCTTTGTGTTGGCTCTCATAACTCTTTATATTCCTGTTGAGGAGTAAATGATCAATTAAGTGATAAGACCAGGTAATTATTTTAACAAGGATAGAGAGATATGCACTAAACTTGAAAATGGTCTGCCATTAGTTTGATAAATGCAGTTTTCTTAGTACATATCCTCCCTCCTCAAAAATGTTAACATATGGAGATTTTAAACCACTGCTGGAGAAATCCAGCAAGAAAAAATTCAGGAGTAAAAATACAAAGGACTTCTTACTTTTATTTTTATTTGCATCACCCTTAACCGTATGGTAACATCATTTGTGTCTAATCAAGTTTTTGATCAGTGCCAACAGACTGTGGGTATTAAGGAACAGTGTTTATATAAGCACCAAAAGCCTTGCCTTTTTAAAGACCCTTCCTTGTCATTATAGAAGGTGTCTGTGATCTAGGAGGCTGCTTTTGTCCTGCAACTTCACCTCTGTGAGCTGATGAGGGGTCAAGGGGTTGGGACATATTGTAACTCTGGCATTCTCATTTTTGAAGAAATGAGTTCTAGAGAGAGTGAATGGAGGCAGGAGCCACCATCTCCTGCTGGAGCATTTGATAAGCTCAACTTGTACCAGCTCCTCAAGGCCAAGAAACTCCATTTGAAAACAACTATCTCCAAAATGAGGCCTTTTCCTAGGCATTTAAAGTCAAATTCTTATCTGAATTAGATATGCAGCATTCAATGCTCACATTAGTTTATTTTAATTTTTTTTTCTTTTTTTTCATGTAACAGTGAGACAAGACTCTCAACATTTGTATCAGGACCACTGGTGGAGATGGAAATAATGTGGTTTAGTTGTAAATGTTTAATTCTGTTTATATGGGAAGGATTTGCTTTTAATGAAAATGTTACTGACTTTTACATTTTCCTTTTCCTTAATTTTTTTCAGAATTACATATGGTTTTAGTATTCTATACTTTTTGACTAGACAATTAATTAAACTTTTAATAGCCACCAAAATCTATCACTTGCTTTTAATTTTTCAGTCTAAATATTTGCCTTGCATGACTTATTCAACTTTTCTTCATCAAAGCATTTTCATTTGTTTCAATTTAATTCTTTGGCAGAGAATTTAATTTGGTATTTCTATCAATATATTAAACAAAATACTGCATGATGATTAAAAATAATTTAACTATTTTTTATTTGGGTTTGAAGGAAGTATTAAAACCCTGTTATGTGTGTAAAGTTGTGGAATATGGGGTTATATTTGTTGAAGTTTTTGAGGCTTATGCTCACCAGAAGGCACTGTGCAGGGGCAGGCTGGGAGTGAGGAGGGAGTCAGTTGAGTGACAGCCAGAAGTGAGATTGTGATTGGCTGGAGGAATGCATGAACAGTGTATGAGCGGGAATCTGATTGGGTGAGAGGACGTGTGGACAGTGTTGAGCGGGAAGCTGATTGGGTGATAGGACGTGTGGATAGTGTTGAGCGGGAAGCTGATTGGGTGATAGGATGTGTGGACAGCGTTGAGCGGAAAGCTGATTGGGTGATAGGACGTGTGGACAGCAGCACTGCAGCTGAGCCAGCCAGTGGGTGCCCTTCTGTTAAGTTCTGTGAGGCCTTGGTTTGGTTTCAGTTATGTCCAGTGCAGATTAAAGGTATAAAAAGGGATTTCTGCAGTAAAGGGATCTTCTTTGGATGTGTAAGGAGGTCGCTTTGTTCCCCATTGCTAGAGAAAATTACAGACCACTTCAGTTATTTTTTCCAGAGTTGTTGCTAAATCCTCGAAGTGTATCGATGTCCGTGTGTAGTTGTATTGGATCTACTGAATGCATTGTGCAATCCCAGACAGAGCTTTCAGAGTGAGGACGAGTCTCCCATTGTGATGGAGATACTGTATCTGGAACAGCATCCAGACTTTAAAGTGCTGCAAACACCTAAGAGCCTACTGTACCTTTCTTAAACAGTATGGTGGAATCTATTTTTAAGTTCATTACCTTCTTCCAAGGTGAAATCTTTTCTGTGTGGGAAAAGCTTATCTCAAATTAAAGAATATGTTTTCAAGCTGCTGTTACCAGGATACTGAGGGAAGTGCATTCACTCATTCAAATAGCATCAATAAGTCTGATGAGACCCTATAATACTAAGTGCAGTTACACTTCTATTTATGTCTTCTGTTTGACAGCATCAGTATCTGAATGCCCACTATTGATTGATTAAATAAATGTGTAACAAACTCCTTTGCTGTCAGATTTTTTTAAATAGAAATCAACAGTGTGACTGAAATGCTCACCAGCTGCTGTTGCCTGAGGTGGTGTATGCAAATGTCTGTGCCTGGGCACTTTCAATCACTTTTTGCAAAATACAGTGGCATCAGCTGAAAAACATGGTTGGAAGGAGTTTGAAATTCTGTGAGGGCTTTTTCAGACTTTTCTAGATGTGGCTTATGTTATGTGAGAAGTCACATAAGGAGATGACTTATGAAACCCAGAGCATGGATTCCTACTGTCTTAGAACTGTTCTTTGTATTTAATTTGTCTAGCTTGTGGGTCTTGGACAAGTGTTCTCAAAATTAGTGGTTAGGAATGACACAAACCTTGGGGAGCAGAAAATTCAGCACATTAGAGACTGTTGAAGCCAAAGGGAGTTTCTCCATTGACTCCAGTGGAACTTGAATCAAACTGTTGGTGTTTCTGGGATGCTGTTGCTGGGATGCTGTTGCTGGGCTGGCTAAGGTCATATGCTCAGAAACTCAGATTATTTGTTTTTATTTCTCTTTCTTTGTGTGTTTCTGTTTCTTCTCTGAGTTATTGCTTATATCTGGAGGTCTCCTAAACTTGTAGTGGAGTATGGTTTCAGCAGTTGTTTGGTGATCTCTTTTTTGGGGCTGTGCGAAGCAGTTTCATGAGACAAATCACTTCATTTGTTGTGCTTGACAGTTATAGTAGTTTATTTGTCATGGAGATCTAGATGGGGCCTTATTCATTGCAGAGACTTATCCTTCTAAAGATGCTCATTTAAGCACTGTCTTGTGCTTTTGGTATTTGAAATGGATCTGTACCAACTGAAGTAATAAAGTATTTCAGTTAAAAGACTGGGAATTTTTTTCTGTATAGAGACATTACTGACAAAAGACTCAATTTCCTGGCATGTTACTGGCAATATTTTTTTATGTTCTGGAAAAGTGTGTTAATATTGGTCTAAAAGCTCTAGATCTAAGTGTTATATTATACACAGTATATTAAATTGTTAACAAGGAGTGTAGTAAAGCAAGGAATGTGTCACTTTCCTGTCTCATGGGGGTATTTGATTCACTCTGAAATCCATGATACAGTGCATTAAAATACGTGGCTAATTTTTAACATTTACCTGAATCTTTTATGTAGCTGTGCTCATTAGCATAGTTAAAGAAACTTGCTAATGAAGGAGCCAGTAATATTTTTTTTAAATATTTTAAGTAGGAAAAATTGCATTTAAGTGGTTTTCTCATATGCATGTAATTTTGCTGGACTAGAGTTTTTAATCTGTGGTTGCAATATCAATGGAAGGAGTGTGTTATGTATTTTCAATTGGTATGTTTCTGCTCACTTCAGTTTTGATGAATTGGCACGTACTGAGAGGAAACACCAGATTAGGGGCAGCCACCTTGCAAAATTTCAAACTGGATTGACATAGCAAAGCAGTCACGGTAAGAAGCAGAAAATCACCCCAAACTTCATGGGACTGTCCTGTAAAAGAAAAAAAATTAATTAGACTTATCCAAAAATACATCTGAAATGTATTGGTTTTGAGTGTAACTTATCTTTAAAGGTTATTATCTAGGCTGCAATACCTGACTCTGTGTTCTGTGCATTTTCGGAAGAGTTTGAGCCTGGCTCATTGGCTGTGTGTAATGTGTCACTGTCCTGTAGCTGCTACACTGTGGCAACTTTATGGTTTCAGTTTTTTCATTAGGTGGATTGCTTAATTCTTTCAGTTTCTTGGAAATTTTTTCCCCTCTTGGTTACTCGTTGTCTCTTTGGTTTAATTAATAGTAAAAGACTTCTCTTTTTCTAAATCTGTGCTTTTAAGGAGTGTGTGTGTTTGTATGCAATGGGTGGAGAGAAAGGAGGGACTTGGTATCTACCAGATGTGCAGTATTAATTGCTGTCCTGATGCACTTATTGTTGTTTTCAGAATGTGAACTGGAATATGTGACCCAGGTAAAGGCTTGATTATCCAAGACAGAGATTAGCTCAGAGAATTGAAATGAAACATAAGGAAAAGGCTGTTCATCTTAAGTAAATAACCAGGTTAAAGGAAAGGCAGCAGTTGCTGTCAGTTTGGAGTTGCAACTGAAAGTAGTGCAATTGGTTATTGCTCCAGTCAGTGGCAGTGGTACAATGCAGTGGTGTGTTAATGAGCTAATGCTTCCACACCAAGACTTGACACTTGTGAGTCCCAGAACTGTTTTTTGAGGTGTAGTTTCCAATTGCAGTGCTGCAGAGGCTGCAGAAAATTGTAGGGTGCTTATGAGGTTTGTGATTTAAAGAATGAGGGGGAAAGCTCCTCCTGAACAGAAGTACACTTGGGGTGAGTAGTCTGATGTCCTGGGCCTGAATGTTGCAGAACAGACTGAAAAATGGGATCTTCCACAGTGTTGGTGTGCTGCGTGTTTGGTGTCTTCTTGGAGAAAGTATCTTCTGGATATATTATGAATGGAGTGGTGATAGACCAAAGGATAGGAAGGTGCAGTTAATACCTTTTTTTCTGTTAACAGCTGAAGCAGTCCAGAACTCGAGTCCATGGGAGAAGCAATATCCTGATCAATTCTTCCACCGTATCTCGTGCTGTCATCCACATCCCTTTTTGGGTCTCATCACCCCAGTTTCCAAGCAGCACATGCAGTTCTCTGTAGCAAAGCAGAAATTAGAGCAGCCCAAAATCTGGACTTGCAGATTTCCAGAAAGGAGAGATATTTGCAGGAAATGTTGAGGCCTGAAAACTGGGCTTGGTCCAAATTGCTTTGGCAGCACTTTATTACCAGCTCTTAATATCTCTTCACATGGAGCAGCACAGAACTGGTGGAGCAGCTGGTGATGCTGGTTTGGGATGCAGCAAAGCTGCCACATCTTGTGTGGTAGGAGTCAGTGATTCTCCCCCATAAAACACATTCCTCAGAGGGAAGTGAAATTAGCAGCCTGGCTAATTGCTTCGAGGGTACAACACCGGGGGGCACCAATCAAGGGGCAGCAATGCTGAACAGGCAGGCACTGGAGGACAGTTAACAGAGCTCTTGTTACTGCAGAGCACAGAAACTGGCTGCTGGCAGGAGCAGAGAGAAATGGAGGAGAAATGGTGAGAATATCCATGAAAGGGAAATGTGAAGACTAAGGAACGCTTTGGGATTCTAAGTTCCCTGACCTCCACTGGTAGTTTTAAGCTTTGTAGCTTTGCTATTATTTGTCAAGGCACTGTTTCAAGGAAGATACCAGAACTGTTGTTCTTCTGTTAAGGTTGTATACAGAGCCCTTTTTCTTGTCTCTCTTCACCCTATCACAGATGTATATGTTCTTTAATAAGATAAATTAATGTTTCCCATTTCAACTCCACTTTTGTAGATTTGAGTATCTGTCTTTGCTTGGAAATCTGATAAATGCAGCTTAATAGTTGTACAGTGTCTTTAAGTCAAATAAAAAAATGTTTATAGTGAATGAAAATCTAAACAAATGTTGAAATGGATGAAATACAGAGAATTAAGCTTATCTCTGTTGGTAGAGTGTAGTTTACAAGCAAAAATGATCATTCCTAAATAGGCAGATGTGAACACGATCTCAGACTAGGAAGATCCAAAAAACATAACACTGCTATTGCTCTTTAGCTGGGCTAAAATTGGTCTTGCTTCTTTGCACACTTTTATAGGCCAATAATTTCCACTAAATTGCCCATCCTATCAATTAATGTCCATTACCAGGATAAAGGCTTTTTTTTTTTATTCATTATAATGTGGCTGTGAAAGCTGCCAGATTTTCAGTAGCTTTGTCTGACAGTATGAGAGTAATATACTGAATATGTTTGACTCATTCACATTGTCTAACTTGCTTGCTCTGCTGTGTTTGTTTGTTTTCTTCTTTTTTTCTCTCATTAATCTTATAAGCCTCTGTGGAAATGGAAAAGGAAAGGGCACTGTAGCAGCCCTGGCTGTTATACACTGAATATACAGTGCTTTTCTCATGACAGGAAATAAGGAGTCTGGGAAAAGGGTATTACCTGGACCAATAAGATCACTGCTGATACAACTCATCAATTTGTTTGCTTTAAATTTCTTAAAGCTTGTTTGGTTGATTTATAGGTAGTTCCTTGTTATTACCTATAACCTTGGAGAAAAAACTGACTTGTCTGAATAATGTCCAGTAAAGCTGCACTGAGGCACAAATGCACTGCTTGTAAAGCTGGCTGAAAAACTTTCAATCATGGAAGTTGTCCTTTTTTCTTGGCTTTGAGACTGTGACCTTCAGGACATGTACTCAGCAACACTTGGGACAAAACATTTTGGAGAGACAGAGGGTTCAGAGCTCATAGAAGTTTTTGATCCTACATGTCCATTTATCTAACAAAAGCAGGTGGCTGGATAATGCCTTGGTTTCTGTTTGCATAAGAAAACATCTGTTCTAAAGATCCACTGGTCTTCATTTCAGCGAAGAAACCACAATTTTGGACAAAAAGGGCTGCAGAGGCTCTGATGCACTGAAGCTGTTTCTGAAAGCCCCAAGTGCATGACTGTGTCAGCTTCCTCTACTGAACTCTCCAGATGCAAAGTGCCTTAATCTCATTCCATTAGTCATTGGTGGCCAGAATTTACTCATAAATGAGCTAAAGTATAAATCTGTGAATACAGTGATAGCCCAGAAAAATCCAGTATACCTGCATGTGTGTATACATACATATATAAAGTACATATGTATTTTCCAATGTCTTCAATCTATCCTCTTGCCCCAGCATCAAAATTTCAGTGATGAAAATATTTCCATGTCACTCATTCAATTCTTGAGTTTGCCAAAAAAAAAAATAAATTAAAACTGCTAAACTGCTAATAGCACTTCAAATGCATTGAGTGCATGTGTTTGTTTTCCACCCAGAAGTTTGGATTCCCTGCACTTAAGTTTGAGAAAGCAGGAAAAAAGCTATGAATGATCAAAAGTGCATAATTGTGAATAACAGCACTCTGTTAGCCCTCACTGCTGTGGAGACAGGAATAAGAATGTTGGTAGAAGTAGGCAAGGAACTTGTCTCTGTATGATACCCCCTCCCTGTTTTCTTTGGCTGTTTTTTTCAGGAAGGTTGAAGTATCACCCCCTGTGATCAGAAGAAAAACATTTGCTGGGAAACCAGGACCTGGGGAGATTTGTTAACTGGCAGAAGTCATATTTCTTATGTCATTCTGGTGTCTTTAAGTAGAATCACAGTCAGTCACTTGGCATGTCTGAAAATAGCACATCTTCCTCCAAATGCATATGACTTGTCTTTGTAATGTGGGAGAGAATTAGTGCATATCAATAACTGTTCCAGTGAAACTTTCATGTAGTTTCATTGGGAAGGGCTGGAGAAACATTCATTAAATTGCAGTGGAAAGCCAAGGTATTTTGTTACCTTTGACTGGGGCAATAAATTGTAGTGGCAAGGAGTGAATGGAGATAAGGCATTAAGTAATGTGTGCCAGAAAGAGCAGAGTGATACCAGTGAAGCTTTGTTTTAAGCATTGCCCCGGATGTAATTTCAGTGACTTTCGGTGTGCATTGCAGCATTTCCTAGATAATTCCCTTTATCAATTGCAGAGTGAAAACCCCTTTCAAACAGTCCCAGTCAGATAGTATTTGACCCCATCATCAGGCTCCCAACTCTATTTATAGTGCTGTTTCCTTTTGCATGTTTTTGTAGCTGATCTGTAAATGTGGCTGAAAGCAGTGTTTTGTGGCTGCTGGAGAGTCACTGATGGCACTGGGGTGTTTCTGGGTGCAGATGGCAAAGTGAGGTCATTGACATAAAGGAAATTAATGTAAATGAAAGCAATTAAGATGTTTTATCATGGGAATAACATTTTCTCCCCTTACTGTAGTGATGAAAGACCTGTGCTTATTTACAGCTCTTGTAACTCATAGTATGCTTGTCCTTTAGTCCCAGCACTAAAAACAACTATAATCCAAGTAAGTTGCTCTTTCTTAATATTGTTTTAGTTAAGTCCTTTGCTTGTGATGAACATGTTTGTCCCTCATGCATTCCTTGACCTGGTTAAGCTAAATCAGAAGGTTTACAATGGTATAGTCTTGAATAAATGTTCAACCAATAATGCTGAAGATTAGTTTTCTTTCAACCTATGTTGTCAACTGCATATGACAATCCAACAAATTCATTCAAAGAAGAAATATTCAATAAAAGCCACATAAGAAGCATAAATGAGTTGCTAGAAAACATCTTTTTTCTTTTCTTCGGTCTCGTTCACATTGGTGATAGATTTTCTAAAGTCTTCTACCAAGGATGAGAAGGGGGAAAAAAGATCTCTAAGTTGGTTCTTGTCCTCAGTTAAAATGAGCTGACACTGTTTCTTATCAGTATTCTGCTGGGGCACCCAAGCCTGTTCATTTCTTTCTTTAACAAATGATTGATCTGGACCTGAGAATTGAGGGAACCTTGTAAAGTGCTAAAGCAAACAAATGGAGATAGAGGGATTGATTGTGCTCTGCTGCAGTGATTTTATGCAAGTGTTTTTTATCCTTAAGAGACTTCTAGCTTTTGAATTGGAAAAGGTTTATACAGGCTTGAATCATTAAAGCCTTTATTTACTTTCAATTAGTGATGTGCTGAACTGTTCAAGGGAAAGTTCTGGGATGGAAAAACGTGGTGTATCTGCATATTGGGACGGTGGTAAGGGGCAGCTTGTTTTCCAGGTGTTCCACAGCTTTTGATGAGGACTGGAACTGCAAAAGCTAAGACTCGTAGGTAGAGAGTTTGGGTAGCAAGTGTAAAACTGTCCTGTTAATTCCTTAATAATTGTTTCTGAGTTCAGTTGTGGACTGGGGTTTTATAAGAGTAAAGCAATAGAGAAAGAAGTGCATCATGGAATGGGTTAGATTTGACTGCTTCTTTCCACAAGTGAGTTGTACAGCTGGAACTGAGAGAGGTGAAATATTTCCCCCTTGCTTTAAAGGAAAGGGAGGTGGTATCCTGATGTGTTGTAAATAAACATTTAAATGATTCATACTCATGGATTTCATCCTGACATGTGAAGCTTCCAAGCAGATCTTGAGTCTGATTCCTTCTGTCTCCAGAGGGGTTATGAGCAGGTATTTCTGATGTGATCTCCCAATCTTTTAATTGCTATTCATTAAAAAGAAAGGGGTTAAAGCAGTGGTCTCATAAGGATTTTAATACCTGCTATTAAACGCTATGCTGCAGTGTTACCCGGTATATTGCCTGTCTGTGGTGAGTTCCAAGATAAAAATGTTTTACCTTAAACCTTTTTTTTAGTTCTTATAAAAAAGCAGCATAAGAGGTAATCGTCATCAAACCTTAACTTGATTTTAAAGATCATTGCCCTTCACTGCTCAGCATCAGTCCAGTGTTTGTTAGACCACTTGAATGAGTGATATTTTAAATCAAAGTTTATTTAACTACTCTTAACATAATAATCAACAGGCAGTCAAGTCAGTGAATTCAGGGGATGACTCCCTCAGTCTGAAGAGACTACCACAGATGTTTTTCTAATTACTGCAGTCATGTTTTATAAAGCAGAGGATATTCTGTCAGAAAGAATCTGGGATTTAAAATATTGGCAGTGTTTTCCAGTGAGGAGAAGCAGAATTTGTCATGTGTCCACTGACCTAAGTGGCCAAATAAACGTACTTAATTTTGTTATTCAGGGTGTCATTCATCATCTTTTTGATGGGGGAGCTGAATTCTATAGTAGTTATACATTTTTCTAGAAGAACTTTTGTTCCAGGAGCATTTTCATTCCACTGATATTCTTTCATCGAGACCTTTATCTAGAAGTTGTGTCAAATGTAACAAGAATTCAGACTGAAAGCAGTTTTTTTTTCCTGCCTCTTTTATATATTTAAAAATATCATTAAAACATATGAAATAAAATCTTCACTTTATCAAGTCAGTTGCTGTTTTCCTGAGTATTAGTTATAGCAGTAAAAGCAAAATCTCTAAATTTATTTGCCAGAAAAAGCAGAGAGATCCTCAGGTACTGTTTCCCAAGGCAGTGTGCTACAAATCTGTGTCAATGTAGCAAGAAGTAACAATAGACACATTTTTTGGTTGTTGTTGTGTGGTGTGTTTTTTTTGTTTTTTTTTTTTTTTTTTTTTTGTGTGTGTGTGTGTTTTAAATTGTTTATTAGATTGGCTGGATCCTTCTTCTCCTGTAGTCTCACAATGTTTGGGTTGTGGTTTTTTTTTTCCATTTCAATTTTTTTCTCCTTTTCCTGAGAAGCTGGAAGGCTTTCTCAAGCAGTAACAGCACAAACCACAGCACAGTGCTGCCACTGCAAAACTGTTCACAGGGACAATTAAAGTACAGGATAACTGAAGGTCAGAGCCAGGATGAGAACCTAAATTACTTTACTCTTCCTACAAAGCTGCAATCTCTTGACATTCTTGAGTTTACAGTTTTGCTAATTACTTCCTAACTACTAAAAAAGAAGAAATGGTTGATATTGTAAGAACTTTCTTTTCCATTCTCCATTCCATTGCTTTCATTTTTATTATGGCTATAACTGTTCTTTTCCTTCCATTTGCCAAGCCTTGAGAAAGTGTGTTATCCAATTTTCTTCTTCCAATATCTACTCTAACAACTAGACCAAGGAAAATTTGGCTGCGGTTTTTTCCCTCTATAGTACATTGAAAAAAATCATTCCCTTCTAGTTTTCTTTATGGCAAGTAGTGTTCTTTGTGTTGTAGTTTTCTGTCTGCTTTTGTAGCCTAAAATGTAGGCATCACTCAGATTTCACTGCTTGAACCTTCCAAAGCCCTCCAAAATTCCTGGATGAGAATGCCATGCAGATAAATACAATCTGCACAGTGCCCTTTGTAGTAACATTTTTTGAGCCTTTCTTTGTGTAACTTCAAATCTGAAACCATTCCCCAGAAATTATATGTTTTAGGTAGGTGGGCTGCTCTTAAAACTTTCAGTGAAATGAACCCCAGAATGAATTAACTTCATGAGTAATGATATGGATCTGGATGTGAATGGTGGATTAAACCATGAGTAAATTAACACTGACTTGCTGCTGGAAATGAAAGTGGAGCTCAGATTCATCACACAGTGATGAATTTTTGAGGACTGTGTTGAAAAGCCAGTAAAAGTATTTTGGTATCAAGTAATGAGTGAGGGAGTTTTATGTATTGTTTTATACTTACTTGCATATGCTAAACAGCCATGCTAAATTTTAGGCTGCTCACATGCCTTTGCACTAAGTAAAAATATTTCTGCTACAAGTGCATTTTTGAACTTTCTCTAAGGAAAGCTATGTTAAATTGTTCCCAAATTATTGGTGCCTAACATCCTAGAGGTGTTGTTTCACTGTTACTGGTATGACAGACCTAAGAAAATGAGTCTAATGATCACAGAGTCATAAATACACATTCTCAAGCTACTTGAAAGCCAATTCTAATCAGTTATTGGAATGGGTCCTGAGAAGAAGCAGCTTAGATATGGCCAATTAAGGAACATGGGCAATCTTCTAAACTGAAAGGAGAGTTATATTTAACAGGAAAAGCTCAAATTTAACTGGAGATCAGATCACAAAGGATTGATAAAAGCAACAGATAACAAATTTCAACTAATCTTGCTGATGCAGGATGATATTTCTTACTGTTGCACAGCTGAAGTTGTATTTGTAAAGCAGTGGGGGTGCTGCATGTTGTCACCAAGTAAGTGTTTAAATAAACCTCCTGGGAGTGGCTGCTCCCTGCCTTCCCTACTCTGTGTCATAGGGAGAATGCACTTAAAAAAAAGAGAAAAAACTTATGTAATGTTAAATACTGGATTTTGCATAAAACCACGTTGTGAATTTTATACATTTCATACCTTTATGTCATGCTACATTTGTGTTGTGTTAGTAATTTTACAGTTTTGCATCAAGTTCAGCAGTGAAGGTGGATCATGGAATCACAGATTTTGTAAGGTTGGAAGGGACTGTGGATCTCCTGGTCCAACCTCCATTGTTCAACTCCTGATTTATCCAGTTATGTAGTTAGTTTATTAATATTTTATTTAGTATGCAGTATCTGGCTGAAAATCATGATGAAATGGGGAGATGTCATGAAGCTGCAGAGAGGACAGAATTGTTATTTCTAAACTGTGTTTTTGTGACGTGCAGCAGCTGTTGCAGCTCAGGCTCAGCACGGTGTGTGCTCTGTGCTGCCTCCTGCAGAGTAGCAAAGGGCTTTAGCTGAGCTGGTTTGGTCTGTCCAGCCCTTCCTTGCCTCTCTCAGCCTCTCACCCTTGTGCCCAGTGTGCTGCTTGTCTGCTCAGGGCTGCCCAGCTCTCTGCACACCACTGTGCTTTGCCACACGGGCACTTCCTTAAATATGTTAGAAGTTTTCTCTTTCTGTAAATTGCATATTGCTGCAGGAGTAGAGATGTGCCACAGGCTGCCAGCAGAGACTAATTCTGTAGCACTTTCATGTTCTGCATAGTCTCGAGCTATGTATTTATAAGTCAGAATTTAAACAAGCTAACAAAAACTTCTTCTCCCCCCAACCCTCACCTACTTGTCTCCCAGTTTGGGACAAAACCCACAGAAATGTTACCAATAATCAATATTTGAAGCCTCTTTAGTATGACAATGACAGAATTATTTAGGGATGCTCCAGTGTCGTTTCACCTGGAGTAATCTTTCCTGTGCTGTGCTTTTTGTGCAGTGTCAAAGTCCCTGTAAGGTTAAAGTGCATTTCAGGAAGTTCTTACTGATAGTACAGGGCTGTTGAAGCAGTCAGCATGCTGAATTGCAGGACTACCTTAGGAAATTTCTATTTCAGAGAGCCAGAATTTGCCAGAAATTTAGTTTGATCACTCTCTATTTTAATAAAAAATAATAGCACTGTTTTGTAAGTGGTTTCAGGTTGTTTCAAGAACTGATTTCAAGGAGGAACACCAAGGAAATGAGGTTTTACAAACAAATTACCATGAATGTCCAGAACATGCAGTTCAGTTTCACATTCTTTTCTTAGACTGGCTCAATAAAAGGAGCAGAACAGCCTCCTGACAACAAGACTCACTTAAAGTCTTTACCATGGTGATGTAGGGGATCTGATAAAAAGAGACAGGTGCTCTTCTGAAGCTGTCTCACACAGATGCAGCTCTCCAGTCATGCTCTTGCTTTACTGTATGATTCTGTATCAGTTTTTCATTAGGGTTGTTCCTGGGGGTGAGCAGGTCAGGAATTTCAATTCTTTGGTTTGGATCAGGTTCAGGTCAGCGAAAACTTTTAGTGACCTGACCCAGTCATGAACCAGAGATAGTCCCAGAAGTTTCCCCTGAGATGGAAACTGGACTCCTGATGATGTTTATCAGCTGGTGACACAGTATGGCTTTCTAGATAACATATGACATTGTGGGGTGCTCCTGATTGCAGACCCTTGTTTGGATAAAGAAAGGGCTTTTTTACTGAATTTGATAAAGTTGCTAGCCAGTCACATTGTCATTTGCTTCTCGTTCACTTTAATGGGTCTGGGGATCTATAATTTTTACAATGTGTTTCAAGGCTTTTATCTCTGCTTGATCTATTTTTAATTGTGGTGTTTTGTTTTTTTTAAATTTTATTTTCACAGCTAATTTGCAGATTCTCAGAGTATAAACTTACCATCCAGGACCACAATACCATATGCCTTTATGGTTCCATTGATTAGTTTCACCTTATTACCTTTAAATTATTAGGGAAAAAAGGAGAGTTCCTATATGCCACAGGTCACATAATTGGGATTAAACCAACGAGGATAAGAGCTGGTGTTCCCTGTTGAGTTAAACAGAGTTAGAGATTGTGTGCCTATAGTTGTGTTCACTGCTGTATGATCCAGCTTAGTCTGAACACAACTATTTTCCTTTTTCCTTGCTCTCTGTTGTTTTTTTTCTGCCTATCCCATTCCACACCTGGGTACTTATTATTTTCAAGGATCTCCTCAAATGTTTCACATATTCTGTGACATAGAAGGATGAGTGATATTCTGTGACATAGAAGGATGAGTGAGGAGTTGTTAAAAATACAAGTAACATTATTCAAGGCTTAGACATCAAGAGACTCTCTGCTTTTAAAGCTTCTCCTTGCCAGACAGATCTTTGTACCTGAGCAGCTGAATAATCTTCATCCTCATGATAACTTAGCAATAGTAATATTGCTACCAAAATTATTGTTATAAAGTGAAAATGCATAAAGAGGCTTAAGCATTTTTTCCCGGTTAATGCTCAGTTCCTAACTCTTAATTTCCTGTTAATGACAGCAAGAATATAACAGGCAGCATCTGTTGGTATGGACTTTTGCTTTGGGTCCATTGTTCATTTGTTTGTTGATTTTAAGCTTTTTTAGAACAATGGTTTGTTTGCAGCTGTCCAGTACAGCCAGTTCAATTGGTTCGCTAACAGGATTTTCCCTCTTGTACAGGTAGTGCTGACCTGCAGATCTGTGCACTCTCTAGAGTGCTGAGTGTCACTAGCAGACTTGACTGGAAGGGGAAATTGTGTTTCACTCCCTAGGCTTGAGGATATGCCAGGAGATGAGCGTTCATCCCCTCTAAATGACTTCCCTCTTCTTTTTCTTCCTCACATCTTCCTTCCCATCTGTGTGTGCTGTTTTCAGTGGAAGGCTTGTGACAGAGACTTCACTGAAGTGGGAGATGCCTCCCTCTTTTAATTCAAAACAGTGAAGAAGCAGAGGTTGCTATTATAATTCACACTTCATTTAGAGAGTGGGACATTCAGCCTTCAAACCCCCAACTCTACAGTGAGCCCACTACAGAGCCCACTCTACAACTCTACTGAGCCCACTGCAGAGAATCCCCACAGTGAGAACTGCAACAGTTTGTGGGGCAGGGAAATCAAGGTAAAACATGGCACCAAGACTCCCATGTTTAAAGAGACAAAGGGAGGCACAAGAGCATAAAGGGGGATGTTTTATTTCTTAATGAGATTGCGTTGCCACAACGTCAAAAGATTGATTTGCCTTATCACAGTTAACCTCATTTGTAACCTCTTTCCCTTTAAATTAATCCAGATCAGACAATAATTATGAAACCTCTAAGATAAATAGAGATGGATGCTTTATTAAGATAAATGAGATGAATGTTTGAGGGCAGACCAAGTTTCATTTTGAAATGCAGCATAGTTTGAGTCTGTTCTTTCAAATGGATGCTCTCTTCCGGCTATTGTCAGAGAGTTGAGTGAGCATTAAATTAAGGAATGAAGGCACTTTGGGTGATAAATATGTTCAGCTGATGGCTCTGATGCAAGATATGTGAAATTGTACCTTCTTGTAATGTTTATTATTTAATAGGCCAAAGACAATCAGGTAAAACTAGCCTGCAGTGGTACAGGAGAGGTGTTTTGAGCAGTGCTTCTTCCTGTCCAGCAGTAGTCCTGCTAGTAGCTGCTTCTCTTGGTGCTTCTAATTAATAAACTGAACTCAGAGTTATTAGATTTCTAACCTGATTTAAGGTCATTCATTTTGTGAAAAGTAGTTCTGGAGAATGTGTAAACCAAGAACTGTCTGTATAAATATTTGTTGGGATTTCATGGCTTTCCTTTATGGTATTTCTGGTTTCTGAGCAGCTGTAAGTCTGAGACATCTCTCTGTCCACAGGTCAGTTCAAAGCCTGCTTCACTCCACCATGCACTAGAAAGGATACACAAACTGTGTGTGTGTGTACTCTGAGGCCTTTCTGTCTGCTTGGCCAGCACAGTTAATAGATTTTTTAGGAGTTATTTTAAGGCTCTGCAAGAACATTGCGTTGCACATTGGTTGATTTTATCCATTTATGACCTACAAAATAAATTTTGTCTGAAATATACCTCTCAAAAAGACATCCAGTCATAGTAGAAAACATCAAATGGTGGATGATTTCTCGTTAGTTTCTAATTTCCCACTGAAACTGTTTATTTGTGTTAATCTTAAAAATGAATTTTTTCTGGCTTCTTTCAGCCATTTGTTTCCCCATTATGACTTTCTACTGGATTAAAGAACTATTAGGGATCAGGATTTTTTTGTACTGTGATTGTCATCTCTGTCTCTTAGATGAACTAAAAAAAATAGTTGAGTCTTCTACTGCAAGATGCTCTGTTTCTTTTGCCAGCCTCTTATTTATACCTTTTTTGTAATCTCTTCCTTGTTATCGGAGTAACTGCACAGAGCAGCTTGATGTTTTTACTTTACAAAAATCCACTGATCTGCATATTATATAATTAGATGAACACATCATCCACCCAAAATGACAACATCCCAGGTGTATGCAGTTACCAGAACTGTGTGGCCAGAAATTTCCCAGTTAATGTGTTTGAGGCTGGAGGCTGCTATTCTTGGAAATGAGATAGCCTTTCTATGTTCCAGAGCAAGAACAATGAATCTCATTCTCAGGATCTGTTTCAGACATCTCTTTGTGAGAGAGATTTTCAGCTGGGGTAAGCCAGTGTTGGTCTGAGCTCAGCAACACTGATTGAGGCACTCAGCTGAACACCTGAGTGTAGGAGCTGAAGACCTAAAATGTATAGGGAATATACGCATTTTTTGCATTACCTTTTTAAAGAAAATTGTGGCAAACTTTAATTTGTCAAGTGTAATACTGACTGGTTCTTCTTCCAGAAACAGACTGACATTGGATCAGTAAAATACCAGACTGGGTCAGATCTACCAAATTGTTTCTCAGTATAACTTTAGCTGCTGTAACCTATGGTTTTGCATTAGATTGATACCCTGGTGACAGGTTGGGTGTTTGTCTGATGGGGCACCAAGCCAGCCAGAGCAAATTGCTGCTCACCCCACCTGTGAGGTGCTTGAGTTGTGAGGATTCAAAGCTGTTGAAGCTGACCAAATATGTATATGTATTTGTATGTCAACTTCACCTGTGTAGATTAGTCTTGCACAAAACCAAAAGGTTTTCTGATTTTCCAGCACTTGTCCTTCATTCTAATTTCATGTATTATTTGCTGAAAAGTAGCAATATCTGAAGGGAAATGCTGTATATGCTTGTTGTGTCTGTTACGTGGTGTTATTTCCGTGTGTGCTGAATTCGTTGAATGATGCAGTTGCTGGGGCATTTTCCTTATATACAGCCAGCTAGAAAGTTTATTGTAATAGGAAATTACAAAGGGAGTTTTGGTGTTAGTTTTGGGGTTTTTTTGGGTTTTTTTTGAACACGGATGAAGGCATTTTTGTGTGTTCTACATGTATTTTTTGTATGATTGGAAGTTCTGAATGCTTTTGGATTTCAGCTATTAAAAGTGTCTTGTTTTCAGCTAACTGCAGTGACCTAAAACCTCTGTGTACAGAGCGACTGAATTTGGCAGATGCCTTTTCCCCTGAAATATGCTTAGAGTGACTTGGACCCACACAGTTTAGGAGTCTCATGTTTAAATTTTATAAGAAGTAAAATTGAAAATGACTGGTTTTGGTTATTCTCCATGATCAATAAATAACAGACTTCATGAACCACTGGGGTGTGCTCTGGGCTGGGTGAGAGTTAAATAAAATGACTCTCTGTTTGTGTAGCTTGTTTGATTTAACTTCATCAGCATCCTGAATATTTAAATTGAATCTTTCTACGCTAAATTCATTATCATTAGGTAATCCAACAAAACAGAAAACGTCAATCAAGTTTGATATCTCCTCCCAGAGGAACTACAACAAAAATCTTAGGGCAGTAGGCTATATTACATCACAGCTTTTGCTGGAAGTGAACGTCAGTTAGTTGGGAGCAACTGTCCCAATTCCAAATTCAAACACAGGAATTGGTATTCCAGGGTTGGACTGGGGGTCTTCTGTTGTGTTGTGTTTTGTTGCTTGGTTTATTTGCTTTCATTTTGTTTTGTTATAGGTTTTTTTGGGGGGTTGGTTTGCTTAGTTTTTGTTTTTTTTTTGATATTAACTTATGAGTTTGACTTCCTGGAGGGCAGGGGTCACACGTGTGGTTTGAATTAAGAGATCAGGATTTGAGTTAAAGGCCTCTGGAGTCAATGAAAATGGAGAAATCCTGATTTGTTCAGAATTGTAGCTGGCAGAAGCCCAGTGCCAGGCACAGGGACTTGGGCACAAACGATGGATCTCTACTAGGGTACTTTCCTAAGCATAGATTATGATTTTTGTGGAAAAAATATTTGTGTGTGTTCAGAATATAGGGCTGATTTTCCTGTTTTAATTATGCGTAATATAATTTTTTTGGAAATGGGTTACTGAAATGTACTATGATTTTTGGTGATATTTAATTTAGCACTGCATTTAAGGCTGAAGTGCCAGTAAGAAAGGGTTCTGGTTTTCTAAATGGAGAAAGGTAGGCTAGGGTCATGAATAAGTCTAGAACAAGACTGGAACTCAGATCTTCAGCATTCAAACCCTGAGTGTGACACATAACCATGTTTAATTTCATGTCTTTTGACTCTTAGTATCCTAAACTTTCTGAGCAAACGGCTACTTTCTACTCCACCAGGTACATGGCAATTTTCTAGATGCTACTGTTAGAGTTGAAAGGCAAATATTTGATTTAGCCCAAAAGCAGTGATTGGCACAAGGAGACTTGATGTCAGGTGATTGCCAGGAGTTTGAATTTTTACCTGTGTTTTTCCTCAAGACTTCCTGTTCACACTCTGAGCAGAGAGCTTTAGAAGGCACAGCAATGAGAACCTCAGTGACTTTTGAGTACAGTCTATTTGGGTGCCCAGAATATTGGAAGAGTATTTCAGTGTTTGTCAAAGCAGCTTCTGTGGAGGTTATAAAAGCAGGTTGACCATTTCACAAATGTGTAGGTGAATCTTATGGTGCTGTTTATTTATTTTTTAATTTAAATTATAAAATTTTGATGCTTTTTTCCCAGCCTATCCCATTGATGGAAATTTGCCTCTCTTACACAGAGAAGTATTGGAATGTCTGACAGCAGCACAAGAAAAGATAGAGGGAGATCATGTGGTAGAAGTGGCTTTCATCTCTGAGTCAAGGGGATGCATTTAGTTTACTCAATTCCTTCAGGTCCAACTCAAAGTCTAAACGTCCTGTCCATCAGCATGAACAAGTGGTGTGAAGGCTGTAAAGTGCTCCTTTCACATGCAGATCAAACATGCCCTTGTCCAGAGCAATCTGGACTTTACTGCTTTTTCATTTCCCCCTAGACACAGATTCAACATATTTGGTGTTACAGCTTTACTTTTTTTTTTCCTATGGATATTACTGGATCAACATATCTATTTTTGCTTACTACAAAGAAAATGTAAATTTCCCTTCAAAGAAATGCTTTTCAGTTTATAATTTTGCAAGCTCACCAAGAAATATGTACGCTTGTGGGTACATACCAAAAATGCACCTAGAAAATGTGGGCAAAGGATTTACTGCACATGTAGAAATGCTTCACGTAGCTCTGAGGAAAACAAAGGCATTTTTCAATTTGCTCTGTGACATGATGTAGATGTAGGAGTTCGTAATAATGCAGAATCAAAAAAGGAACCACCTGATGTAGTGAAGAACGTTCTGGACTATACACATTGAGGCAGAAACAACTTGGAGGAATTAAAGGTTTTGAAGCTTGACCATAGATATTACCCCCCGTTGCCATCTTTTTGCAGTGTTACATGCCTCTGCTAATAATATATGATTGTGTGGAATTTATATTCTGGGGTTTCCTCCTGGAATAGCTGGAGTTCCTGAGCTCTCCTCACGGTGAGGGCAGTGCAGGGCTCATATAAAGCACATACAAAGCTGTGCTGCCTGCAGAGTTTGCTGTGTGCTGCTGTCACTCCCACTGGGGATTCCTAAGATCTCTTCTCTGGGTCCTTCACTGACACTGTTGTTGATGTGCTGTGCAAAGGTCTTTCCAGGAGTAATGGAGATTTAATGTATTAGCAGCAAGTTATAGAGGTATTATTTCTTTAGTTATTCACCATAAATGGTGTTAATATAATTTGTTATTGGTTATGTTTGTGCTGTTCTGATTTTGACCATTGAGGAGGCCTGACATTAAGTATTTGAGTAATTTCTCTGCAAATTTCTCTGCATTTCCTTTCAATGGACATTTTACAGTGCAGGAGGCTGAAGAACTGCTCCCTTTAAAACGGTAATGTTTTCCATTTACTGAGAATACTTTTCCCAACATTTTTTTTAGAAAATAAGTTTTGTGTTATTGCTGAGGTTTATGTGTAGTCTGGGTACAAACTTCCTTGTCTTTAGAAAGAAATCTAAATGGGGCCAGAATTTGGGATGCAATAATATTTCTTAGATTGTAAACCATAGCCCTGTAACAGAAGTGAGGTTACTACCAGGCCATGAAACCTCAGAGCTGAGTCATGTGAGGCAATAGAATAAAGCCTTTAACCTGGAGAGGAGCTTTAGAAGGTGCTGTGTTGAGTAACCTCGTCTGAAAAGTGGTGAAGTACACTTAGGAGAAATGTTGTCAGAGACACACATGGCAGAGGTGGCTGCATGATCTCATAAATGCTCTGAAAACCCTGAAGTGATACATTTCATTTACATTTTCTTTCACTGTCCTGTAATGAAAACTCCTGTGTTAAAAATTCTTTAGCTGTACTAGGGGAAAGAACTGCTTTATTATGAAGAAAAAGAGTAAATTCACTTTGTTTTTAACATCTCTTGCTATGGAATATTAATTCTAGTATTCGAGTCCCTGTGCTGTAACAAAAGATTACCATCAATGTAAAAAAAAAAGTTTAATTGGAAAAGAAAAAATGGAATTGGTTAAATTTCAGTCAATTAAGTTAAATTTTGTATTATGAAGGGGGTAGACTGACTTAGATCTTGTAAAGATTCATGTGTGGTAGGTAGTAGAACAAAGTTTTAGAAGAACAAATGAAACTGCTTTTAACTGAAAGCTGAGGAAAACAGCTGGCTTTTGATTGGCACCGTCAGGTCACATAATGAACAAAGAAGTAAACCAATATTTTCAGAAGAAAAATTTGAAAATTTCCCATTCAGAAGTATCAAAGAGCAGCTACACTGAGCTGTGTTGGGGTCAATGCTACAAAACTTGATCCTTCCTCTTCTCAGAGCCTTGTGGCTCTGCTGTGGGTGGGAGCTCTCCATCAGAGCCAGGCAGAAATTGTTTGTGCACCACAACCCTCATCGCTGTTCTTTGTAATCTTTTGTGTTGGAAAGAGCAGTTATGAGAAGAACCTGTCTCTTACCTTACATTCTTCAGACAGCTGAGATCAAAGAAGTGAAGCCAGCTCCATGGTAAAAACCAATTCTCCCAGGAATCCAGTTACAGGGCACATGGGAATGGTTCAAAGCTGCCCCGGGAGAGGTTTACACTCAGCATTAGGAAATGTGTCTTTACTGTCAGGGAAGTGAAACTCTGGAAAAGGCTTCCTGGAAAGGTGGTGAGTGCCCCAAGCCTGTCAGTGTTTTGGAGGCATTTGGACAATGCTCTCACTAAAAGGCTCTGTCTTGGTCAGACAACTGGACAAATGTCCATCGTGGGCTCCTTCCAACTGATATAGTCTATTCTGCTCTTTCCAAACAGTGAATGTGGCTAAACCAGAAGGGTGCAGCCTTCTCTGTGTGCAATTTCACTCAGCTTGTTCCTAGAACTGTGCCTGAGGCTGTGTGGGCTTCATGCAGCAGCCTGTCAACATTGTGGGTTATCCCTGTTGGCATGAGAAATTTCCCAGCATTAATGCTACTTGGGACTGTGCTGAACTATTACCCCATCACCCCTGCAATAATTTTCTGCTCCATGAAATGTTTCTGAATTGCATCACAGCAGGTGTTTATTTCCTGCCCTCGTGTTGGAATGTCTCAGGATGGCGTTGCTGAGATGTGGGCAGCTACTACTGCATTCCCTGGGAGCTCCTCAGAGCTGTTCATCTCATTTCTGGTGACAATTGCTGTGTTAGGAAGCACTTCCTCTGTCCAAGCAGAACACTTAGACTGCATCCAAAAATCCAGAACAGAGGGGTGTGGGACAGCTGAAAAATGTTACTAAATCTACTTGATCAGTATTACTGCTTTTATAATATCTTGTCTGTATACTGGTTTTGCCAGTGGCCATGTTGCTGATCCTGATTAGGAAGCGTCTCTTTGTGCTAAAGTTGTTAAATTTGCAAATGATTAGAGGGAATGTCTTTGGGAAGTGTACTTTGGGAATTTGTGTTTCACAAATTATAGACCACATATGGCAGCAACTGGCAATAGATTCAGAACTTTAATAAATCCAAGCCACACAAAACTTGCAATTAATAAGAACTGCTCTCATGAGATAACATTACACTGCTTCCTTCAAAATACAGTGCTTCTCCCAACATGGTAAGTCATGCATTTACTGCACTTTCATTGAAACTGTTCCCAGGTGGGTTTAGTACAGTCTTCCAGCTAATTGTAAAGGCGTTATGCCTCATTCTCCTCTGACTATGTCACAGTAAAAACCCAGGAGTAACTCCACCTAAAGCGAAGAGATTACATAGATAAAAATTTTTGTGAAGAGGAAATGCAAATTAAATATTGACGTAAATATACTTTGTCTGGGATAGCACTCAGATTGTGACTAAATAAGGAACCACTGCCTTGGATATACAACCAAACCAGGAGATGTGACTGACTGGCTTTGGCTGGATCATACACAGCTGAGAACAGAGAAATACTAAAAACTCTTACACTGAAAAATTTAAAGCAAACAAGAATGTTTAGACATATGTGTTATAGCAAAATGTAGTTAAAAAATGGGTGTTCTCAATTTAGCCAAAGCTAAACAGTTTGTGTGACACTACTTTCAGATAGGAAAAATACCATTTCTGCTGGGCACAATAAAATTTAGATGAATGAAAGGGTTGATTTAAGTGATCCTTTGCCTTACATATGTGCATAAACTAAGGCATGATGAAATCTTTTGTTAATTCCTTCTAGCCATGAAAATGTTTCTCTGAGTTTCTTTCTGGAGAGAGATCAGAAAACAGTTATTTCACAGGAACAAGGATTTCATATTGGGCCACACAGTGAACCGGGAGTTCAACAAAAATGATTCCAATATGTAGCTAATTTTGTATTTCCATTTAAAAACATCAGAATTTTGTTTGTCCCTCAGATGAGGGAGGTGTCCATTGGACATTTTGCTGCTGTTGAAGTGGATAGAGCCTTGTCCATTGGACACTGCATTTGCACAAACCTTTCCAGTGATTTGGTCACATTTCAGATGTAAAAAGAATGATGAGCAGAAATATTTTTGGCTCAGATTTTTGAGGTTTTGTGTAGATGGTGTCTTGTTATGGTTACTATCTTTTGAGTTCTTGGGGGCTTTGAAAATCTCTTATATCTAAAGAGGTCTAGATAATGCTAGCATTCAGGTGCATTTGCTGCTGCTGAAAAAGAGAAGTTGCATCTGTGCAGAGGTTAAAGTGGCTTCATTCCCCTAGTGGATTTCTCTCTCCCCACCTTTTTTTTTTTTTTTTTTAATTCCTGTTGGTTTGGCTATACAAGCCAAAATAAAAAAGACATCAATGATTTTGAACCCCAGCCTGGGGGAGAAGAGCAAAGAACATATTATAAATGGGCAAGAATAAATAGTGTTGATAAAAACAGTTTTGTGCCTGCTTCCTCATGTCCCTAAATACATTTTTGTACAATATGCTAAAATGTGGGACAGTGCTGTTTTCCAGGCTCTATGGTCTCATATTGCCAGTAAAAAAAAAATCTCAAAACTAAATGAACAAGCAAACAAACAAAAACAATAATAAAATCCCCCAAATCCTGGTAGTTTTAGTCTTTCATACTTATCGTTTGTGATGTGGAAATTCAGGCTTGTACCATTTTTTCTTCATTCCGTAAGGGAAAATTAAAGGGTCAGGTATTCTCCAGTCTCATGATTTGCAAAGATTACTAAAATAAAGATGACACTTCACTGCATGCATAATTCGACAATGTCTTTGACACAAGTTCCTGCTTCACAAATCACTTCCAGTTTTGTCTGGTTTAGTCACTATTCACTAAACAGCTCTCCCTCAGAATCAGTAGCTCAGCTGATTTTGGGTTTGCCATTTCTGAGGTTCAAGCTTTTGATTGCCCACACCACACAGACAGTGCAAATCTTTTGGGCAGGACTGTGGTAATGTTTCAAGAACCACATCTGGGACAAAGTTCTTATTTTTACAAATAGCAAGTTATTTGCAAGTGTTGTTGAGCATTGATTAATCTCTATAATTCTGTTGTTGCTGGAAAACTTCTTTGCTGCAAGGGCCAAGGAAATTGAACAAATGAGTGTATCCAGAATAAGAATAAATAAATAGGAAAAGTTTTTTTTCAGCACTTGAGCAGATTTCATTGGTAGCAAATCTCTTATTAAAATATTGGCCTATTTTCTTGGACTGCTTGGTTACTCAAAAAAACCCCTAACATTTAAAGCAGCTGGAGCTCTTAATCACATTCTTAAATGATTTTACCTAGAAAACCAAACAGGAAACCAAGAATAGAACTTCTGGTTTTGGGGCCGTGTTTCACAGGGGCCTATAAGATGCCATAACTCAATCAAGGAGTGATGTGTGGTGCCCTACTATTGCATTACCTGAGTCTTTGCAGAGTTTACCTTTGTCTGTCTGAGTCCTAGTTCAGGTTTGTTCTCCCTTTATGGCAGAAACTTTGGCCTCTTTCATCTTGTTTGTGACTTCAGAGTCTTGTTAATGTTTTCTAAGTTATGTCCTGTGTTTTCTGAGTTAATTTCCTAAAAATTTCTCAGAAGTGGTACTTTTTAAATTCTGAATGATTTCTGCTTTTATTTATTTTTCCCAAGTTAGTTGAAAACATTTTACGTTTTAATTTCAAAAAGCACAAAAAACAATGAAATCTATCTCTGCACTGAGTTTTGATACTGCATTTGCTCCTTATTCTACTCCCTCTGACTTGAGCTGACTAACCAGTTCTTGGCTTTGAGCCAGAACTTTTTGGATAGATAACCAGCATCCCCTCTCCCTGCCCCTGTCTCTAGCTAGTCTGCAGCGTGAGTATGCATCTGAATTGCCAAACACACATAAATCACATCTTAAGGCCATCTTTATTACTTGCTGCTGCTTCCTTAGGAAGTGTATCATCAATCAGTGTTTGTGAGCCCATGTCCCTGTCACTCCTGGGACTGCTGGAGGCACAGAACAAGGAGCCTGCACTTGGAAAGGCAAAGGGTAAACCAGGAAGGAGAACTGCTACAGATTCTGCTGATGGAGTGGAGAGAAGCTGAAGCAAGTAACAGGAGTGTTGTCAGATCAATGATATCCTTGCCGTTTTTCCACTCGTCAGCTGGGAAGGTTTTGCACTCACAATCAGCCCCAGGCAGAGCAGCAGTGGTGCTGAGAAAGAAGCTGGGCCAGTGGGCACTGGGCATTTCTGTGCTCTGTGCCTGTTGAGCTCACTGACCAGTTCCTAAATTCCCTTCAGCTCCTGAGAGAGCCCTGCTGCACTCCTGGAGAGGCTGTTCTACCCTTGGGCAGCTGATAACCAGAGAGTCAATGTCAGGTGCATAGCCACTTGTTAAATTGCCCAAGGACCCACGAGAAATTCCTCTCTCCTGTTGGATCTGGCCATGTGGGGAAGCATTCTTTGTGCAGAGATGCCTGGCAAGAACAAATCTTGGTCCTGGAGTGCAGAACATAGGTGGGAGTGGGAACTGCCTCTCAGTGCTCACTCTCCATCTGCCCAAAATGAATAGGTTCATTGAAACAAGGGAAATAGTGTTTGCCTTTTGGAAATGTTCATGTGTGGATAGAGCTGCAGAGAATTTCTCTCAGTCTGCTCTTGTATCACCTCAGGCTATGTTCTGTCAGATATTAGGAAGTCTACAGAAATTTGGGCTGAGTCAGTGTTATGATAAGAGACAGTCAAAGAAAATTCTTATGGGAAGAAATACAGATGGTTTTGAGGCATTTCATTTGAATCAGTTTTCATTCACTCCTCCTTACATGGAAGCTAAATAGCACTTTTGCTGTTAATTATCAATAAGGCATAAAATCAACCTGGAATATTGGAACAGTTTTCAATTGTTATTTAATTTCCAATTAATTTATTATCCCTGTTTTCTGTTCAGTTACCATGAATTGTCTTTTAAACCCTGATTGCAATTATTTTTGCAAAACCATAAAGTATTACTATTACATTTCTATTGCATAAATACTTAGAGAAATTCAGAACCATTATCTTTGGCTAGGAGAAGTACCAAAAGACTCGGAAAATCTTGGTTGAGATTCTTGTGTCCAATTGAATTCTTACCCCATGAAAAAATCTTGCTCTGAAATTACAGAGCTAGGTAGAGAAATCTAAGATTTTTCTTTTAGGTCCTGTTCCCAATCAAGAAGTATATACAATATTTTCAAGGTATTTTGACACTTGTCTTGATGATCCTTGCCAGAGCCCAGGAGTGCATGGAAAAGAATTAAGAAAAAATAAAATCTGTTAAGGGGACAAATGACACTTTTCAAAGCTGATTTAAGGCTTAGGAAAAAAGTTAATTTTTATTTCTAGGTTTTCTCGTCTCTGTTTGGTGGCCTCCCTTCCTTTTCTAAAATTTATATACAGAGATGGTTTTAACTTTTTTTTATTGTATAACTGGGTGATGTTGATTCAGTTGCCATGTATTTTGATAGATGAATTCCTTAGTGTTCTTCAAAGTGTTTAGGGCCATCTCTAGTGTCAAAAAAAGTACTTACGGAGGCAGAACTTAGAGATGTACTGAGAGTGATGAGTAATGGGCATAGAATTGTTTGAATAATGACTTCTTGCTTCCTGACCCTTCTAGCATCCACATTTTTGGCATGAGAAGAGGTGTCTGAAGTCTCAAATAAGAGAGACTTTTGGCTGACATTTCCCTCTAAGCTTATTCCACTTCGAGTGTGTTTTTGTGACTGCATTCAACACGGAAAGAGAAACTGTGTAAGGTTTGATGTCACATCTTATTTAGTGTCAGTTCAGAAACTCAGAGAAGGAATTCTGTACATGCAGAGGTTTTTAGTGTATAGTTCCTACTGATAATAAAACAACTAAGGTAGAAGAAAATGGATATTGAGCATGAATGTCAAACTGAAAAGGTGAAAATCCACATTTTTGCATAAACTGTGCTGGGAAGTTAGTAGCATCTTACTTGTTTTTGAAATTGCCATGAAGTATTTGTTGCTAAACAGGATGGGTTCATTTTAAGGTCCATTAATTTTAGCCAATAAAAATTTGTCTCAGGAGAAGGTGAAGGAAATAGCTTGGAAAAAATAGAAAATATGAGCAATCTGTCACTTGTTCTTACATATTAACTGTGCATAGTCTGCATAGGAAAGTTGAAGCTAAGGAACACTTTGCTTTAATTGGGTGAAAATCTTTAGCATTTAGATGAATTGGTCTTTGTAAAATAATACAATGTGTGTTTCAACATGTTTAAGGGAAATAGTTTAAAGCTATTAACTTGATTCAGTAATCCAGAATTAAGCATTATTGAAGCTATGTCAGGGACTCTGGATCTTTTATTATTCATCACATGCAGAGAGGCTTATGCCAGCAGAAATGGACTTTATTTTCCTACCAGACTATCACACTGGCAATTGAAACTCAGAGACAGCACCTGAAAACACTACTAAAGGCTCAGTTTTAGTATCAGAATTAAAGATGATTTCTGTGGACAGATATGCTGGAAGACCTCTCCATTCTGGCTGTGTCATGTAAAATGGAGAGTGCAGTTTATCCTAAAATAGTTTTAAAATTTTCCTGTCTGTTCCAACCTTATGGTATAATTCTTCAAAGAAATATAATTAAAGCATGTGCACAATCTTTATGAAGGAAAACTAAAATATAGTTTGAATGAGCCCATTTTTTAACCTACTCCTGTAAAAAAAGTATCTGCCTGTTTTAGAAATGAAAACTTATTCTTGAAATAGACTTAATCTTGATTGCTTTTTTTCAATATAAATGATCTGTTGAACAGATTTACTTATTATAAAAGGTATGAAGGGAAGTGCTGACCTGCTGTGTGTCATGGAACTCTCACTGTATCTGGCCACTCATTTTCAGCAGCTGAGCACCTTGATCTGTGTCCTCGCCTTAAGTCTTAGGGATACACATTTAGTTGGTTTCACTGATGTAGACTTAAATTAGCTACCTTTGGAAGGAGAATGGAGACCTTTGGTGTATTTGGATTTTGTTGCTCTTTCTATTGTTGAGGATGTTGTCATTTTTGTTGTCTTTTTTATTCAGGATGGTCTGACTCTCTGCACTGGGACATTCCACAATCAGGTTGTGTGCTGGTTTGCAGTAGATGTGTTGTTAACTTGCCTGCTGCCCAAGGAATCCTCGAGCCTTGTCTCCAACACCCAGCAGGGCAGTCTTGGGAGAAGGGAAGTATTCAGCACAGAACTGTGTCCTGATTGCAGTTTTCACTTTAAACCTCCCCCTTTTCTAAATCCCTTATCAAAGTTGGTCAGTCTCTTTCCAGATTTGTCCCTGAGCCTGTAAGCCTTTAAACAACCTGAGTGTTGTTTTCATACCAGTGACTTTGCTGACTTGGAGCACCAGGACTGCAGTGGGAGTGCTCAGGGAGCAAGAAAGGGCTGCCATGTGTTTAGCTGCTGGCAGACAATTAATATTTTCAAACTCTGTTTTTGCTAATAAATATGCAAATTTGTTGCCATGCTGAAGCTGCAGGGAAAGATTGACTTAAACTTTGTAGATAGTGTTTACGTTTTCCTGAAAGTGAGATTCCCATTCCCCATGTCAAGGTTATCTTTGTGATAGCCTTTGAAGGAGTCAGAGCACTTGCCAATGGATGGACGTTCACAAGTTTGACAGTCTCTGCATTGATCCTACTCTTGCATGAAAATGGCTTTATCAGGCCTATAATTAGAAATGAAATAGTCTTAAATGGTTTCCACACAGCTTGACTTTCAAAGAGGTTCCAGTTTCACATAACTTCATATAAACAGGGAATCAGAAGATATAACCAGATACCACAGTTCCTGCTTACTAATTGCCATAAAGCAGAGCCATCTGCTTTATACAAAGTCTAGGTCAAATAATCCTTCTAAACTGTGACCTTTGGGGCTCCGTGGAACTCGTTCTTGATTAAATAAAACCTTCATAGGAAGTTATTGGGAAACGTGCTACAGATTCAGTCTGAGCAGAGAATGTAACTGATTGGATTTCTATATAATCTTAAGCAGATAGTTCTGAGTCAGTCTATCTTTTGAACTTTTTTTTTCTTAACCACATTAATCTTTCATAAAAATTCAAGTTACAAGTGAATTATTTCAATTTTTAAAGTGATTCCTCATAAAAGTTAGATTAGATGACAAATGAATGATTTAGATGTAAATTCATGACAGTTAAAGTGAAGTTTCATCTGTCTAAACCAAGCTGAGAACCTGGGCTGGGGAAGTGAGGGGCATCCTCCACCAAATGCAGTTGCCTGACCTTGTTTGGAGGGCATGTGCACAGTACAACATGAAGCAAAATAAAGATGACTGCAGCTCAACAAATGCAGCAGAATATTTGTAATTCCTCACATCTATTTCATTATGACCAAATTTCATATCATGGATGCCTTCAAATGTCTATCTTTTCCATCATATATTTTATTTAAACATTTTATTAATGATATTAAAATAGTTTATGTGATTAAATAATCTGTTCTTTTGCTCTTGTTTTCTTTTGGCATTTGTGACTATTATTTTTGGCTGTCTATCTTCCACCAAGCAATTGCCAATTATTCACTGCCAGATTCAAAATAGGAGTGCTATTGCCAAAGCAAAGAATACATTATTTTACAGTTACACAGATCTTTCCAGCTGAGGATCACAACATATTTTGTAACCACTAATGAATTTAGCCACTTACCACCCATCAGACATTCACATTGATGCCTTGGGGGTGAGAAGATAAGGTGTGGAGTGCAGCAGGATGAGATCTGCCCTTTTGAGGGACTGGAATAAGCTAGCACTGAGAGGAGGCACCAGAATGCAGCACACAGTACAAATGGGTTTTTCCATCTGAATTGAGAGAGCATGGTCTGGCAATCCAGACAATTCCACAAAGGCTGGGGTTTCTCTGCCAGGTCCATAATATCCTGCTGCTACAGCAAACAAAGAAAAGCTGTATTGTAACTTTTTTCTCAAAGAAAATGTATCCATACACATGGTGTTGCATGAACGAAATAGATTAATGTTTTGAGATAAAATGGATTCTGAAACTTGGTAGCTCCCCTCTGGTTCTGTGGAAGATCCAGGGAGGAAGTCAGTCAGGGAGAAGACCCAATTATCTTGGCTGATGAAACTTCATCATGGTCCTAGTGCTCCTCTCAGCAGCTGGAGTGGTCAGCAGTCCTCATGCTGGCTGTGGTCTGAAGAACCACTTGGCATTCTTAGCAAAATGCTGTGAAGTACTGCAGTGGAGGAGAGTTTCTCACTGAATTAGGTCATCTATCATGTCTGAGGACTACTGACTTCTAAATTTAACCCATCTCTGTAAATGTCCCTCCAGCATCAGGATCGTAACCCTAACCATCTCCCCCAGACTGTGGTATTTCCACACCTTTGAATATCCTTGTTAGGACCATGCTGGCACAGCAGCCAAGCTCTGCACTCCACATTTCTGGTGATGTTCATTCAAGTAATGGTAATTTCTTTCCAATCTGCAGTGGATGATGGGTGCCCTCCAAATCCTGAAGGGATATTGTTTTTAGGAAGGTGTTACTCATGTTCTAGATTGTGTTTGTAGCCCAGCCTAAATGTGTGATGAGAGTCTACCTTTCTTTGGTCTCAGTTGCTGCAGGGACTGATGTGGCTGGTGATAAAATGGTCTTTTCTTGGCTGCTAAATGAGAAGTTCCTCATTGCTGTACATTTTTCAAATTGGCAGAGAGACAGTTTTTGCTGTGGGAATCACCTCATATACCCCTGATCAATTTATGTAAAACACTGAATACCTTAAGAGGCCATTAAGTGCAGAATTTTGGTGGATTGAACTGTCTGTGTCATTTTATTAAAGAAAGAGAGATCTTAAATTTGATATCTTATATATGCTGTGAGCAGAGCAGCAGTTGGGGGCAAACAGAGGCTGTTTTCCTTGAAATTCAAAGTGCAGTAGCTCAGAGAAGCATCTGTATGCATTTAGGGAACCTGAAATTACCTGGATGCCTGGAAATTTTCTTGTAATTATCTCAGAAAAGAATTATGATATATCACAGATAATTCTCTAGCTCTTTTGTTCCTACTTCAATAAAATGAACTAAAAATCTGTTGCCTCTTTTATTTCTTGCTGGGATTAAAAAATCCCACAAAAACCCCAATAAAATAACATTCTTTGAACGATCTGATTGGAAAGTGTGTGTGTATTTTAAAGATTGCATGTTTTAAAGGCAAACAAGGGAGGGCTGAAATTTACTACAACAACTTCACTGAAAATTATTCCCTCACTCAGATCAAAGGCAGAAAAAAATCACAGAAACATTTGGAAGAGGCAGCAGTGCCAGAACATGATTTTAACTATTTTGGGAAAGCAGCTGCTTCTCTCTGACATGGACTTCAAATGTAGGCTATTCTGTAAGGTGGATTGGCTCATTCAGATCATTCCCTACAGCGACTTTTTCATGGGAACATTGACTAGCATGGTTTTTTGGGAGAAGCATTTATTTTGAGCTAAAGAGAAATCTTTCTCCTGTGCAGTTAAACACTTGCTAAATAGCAGTTGACTTTAACCCCTGAATGCTTATTCCCAAATGCTCAGCATACAAGGGCAAGAATAACGTAAGAATATGACCTGATTTTATACTGAAATGTTGCTTTTGTGTAGCTAAAGAGATGCAGAAGACTAAACTGGAGGTGCAAAGCAGTGCCAAACAGTCACTGCTACTTTAAAAAGCTCCCTTTAGTTACAGAGAAGAAATAAAGCTGAACAGAATGTCACCAGATTACTATCTGCAAATTCCAGAAATAGAAAAATTGGATAAGCCCTGGTTATTGGACATTCTTCATTTCTCTTGGCTTAACGTTTGTTCTGGCAAGTGCAGATGATAGGGATGATCTTCCCCCATCCCTCCTGGATCTCAGAGTCAGGAATCACAGCTGGTTTCAGCATAGACCCCTGCATTAGAACTTTCTGTGCTTGACAGGCTGTATTTGGCAGCATGAGAGTAATATGCTTGCTTTATTTGATTTTGCATTTGATTGATTGCTTTTAATACAGTTTATTTTCTTTCTTGTGGTTTATCTGTAGTTCTTGCTGATGGCAGCAATATCAATCTGTACCTCTTGTCTTCTATGGCTGGTTTCTATAATTTTCAAAATAATTTTTGAATGAAGGCAGATTGCTGCATCTTGTTTAGGTTGGATGTTATATCATATTAATGTTATATTTTTGATTCCTAGCAGCACCTTAGAATATGATAAAAATATTGTAGCTGGTTCAGGATACAGTTGCAGACAGAAGGCTTCAGAGTCTTTGTGATTTACTCTGTGTTTTATGATGTGACAGGATAACGTTGTAAAGATTTCTGGCGTTTTGTTTCATAATATTTTTCCAGCGGCAAGCGTTCACTATTTTTCTCAAATGGAAAAGTTCCATCTTCATACCCCTTTTCCTTGTTTCCTCTTGGCCCCTCTTCCCCATTTCTGTTAAGAATCAGGCTCACTGGTCCCAGGCATAATTCTGACTGCAAGATTCCTATCCATAATGGCAGGAATCTGAGCACATCCATTAGTGTTTCAAACAGTCTGATTTCTTACTTCTTTTGGCAATATTCTTTGACTTCCTGTCTAGCCAGAATAGCAGCTTTTCTTCTACTGGTGTTCTTGAAGTACAAAACTACTGTCCTGAATGACTTTGTGATTTCATTGGTTGGGCACCAGGCAGGAGTTGAATTTGTGCACCTCAAATTCTGCACATTAGCGGAAGGTGGGTGCTCACAAACAGAAGGGACTGGAAAACAAAACTCTGAACCTGCTGACCAAGCTGAACAGGGAAGAGAATTTCTCCCCTGAATACTGAGGGATACTGATGAATACTGAGGGATTTGAATAGAAATATTCACAACTTGGTGAAATAAGTATGAAAGGTATTTCCTGTAGAACAAAGCAGGATGGATAGTTGGACCTGTAGAGGTTGAACTGTAGCCATGGCTTCCTCAAAAGTGGTGTTACTATAATAATATATGTGCATGCATCGTTGCCTGGCATTGGAAGAAGGAAGAAAATGGTGTTTCTTGAACTGAATTAAAAATCTATCTATAAGCACTGGGATTTGTGATTGAAAGGATTCAAATCCAAGCTGCACAGATTCTTCCATTGTTAAGTTCTCACTGTTCTTGTCTAGATCTCAGAGCCTGGTGTTCAATGGAGAATTCTGTGGTTGACCCTCAGGTATCTCATTTTCTTAAATAGCTCCAGGATTTTTGACATCATAGTGTTTTTCACACATCTCTTTACTTGAGTTTGACTAGTTAAAAAATATCTTGGATATTTTGTTTGATCTAAATTCCCAGATGTTCCCATTGCAGGTTAAAGACAGAGTTGCATGACAGCAATACTTATTTCTTTAACCTGGCCTTTCCGTGCTCTTCCAAACAAATCCTGGTTGATGCCAGGAACACAAGTGGGGTAATCAGTTAATTAAAAGCAATGCTGGTCAGGTGTTGAGGCAAATGAGCAAACAATTCATGCTTCACTGGAAAAGGATGCTGTCTTTAACGTTTCTGAAGAGAGGAAAGAAGGGGAGTCCTCTAAGCCACCTGTGAGCCTTGGAGTAGTAACCCCACAGCAATGTGGAGAACACAGAGCAAGGCTGATTGAAGCAGTGAGTTCAGTATCCTGTATTGCATACATGTATTCTATACCTTTAACTGACTCCAACAGTGGTTCAGGAAATCATTATTTAACTTAGCAGAGATGCCACATATGTTACTCTATGGGAGATGATACGAGAAATAAAAAAAGTCTTGTTTGTATGGCCCTGTTTTATCACTGAATCCCAGTGAAATCAAGGCGCTTATCTAAGATCCCTAAATGGATACCATTAACAAAGCACAGAGCACTATTACTTGTCTGTAATCTCCCAAGAACTTTTGTTTTACTTCAAAATTTGTCTGTTACCTCTGTGCCAACTCTCCTACCTGTGAAATGCTGCTGCTGCTGCTGTATAAATGGCTCCTAAGGGGAATTTTTGCTAATAGGTATTGGAGGATTTTTGGATGTTTGTGCTGCAGCTTTATTTATTCTAATTATATCTGACATTTCACAAGCTGCACATTCGTTATTTGATGGGCAAAACATCAAAAATAATTAGGCCAAATGATCACACAAAGCCCAGCAGAAAGCTTTTTCAGGGCATGTTAGCTGGTTTTTATTAATAATTATCCTCATTAAACTTTACCAAACTGTCATCTATCTCACTGCCTGCTCATCGTTATGGAACTCCTAAACTCAGGTGAGGATTTGAATTTCCCTGTGAGATGAACAATGTTTACATTTGAAAAAAAATTTTTACTTTTTCAAATCTAACTCGCTTCTTCCTTCCAGCTCCTTTTGCTTCTGACTGGAAACAGCTTTAGGTTTTCCACGGTGCCAGGAGAGGTCACTCTTTCTCTTTTGTCCTGCCTGGTTCAGGCTCTTGTTTCATCAGGGTTCCTCTTTCCTTCTCGAGTAAATTGGCACATTCCTTGAGCTACTGTTTGGATGCTGCCTGACACACACAAAGAGCCCTGGAAGGATTTGCCTGATATCTATATGGAAAACTCTGAAAGAATTTTTTGGCAAATGAGATTGTATCTCCAGGTTTACATCAACCATCTGGTATAATTATAACAAAAGCCCAGAATTCTGTTTAGTTCTGTTGCAGAACTATAGATGGAGGTTTTAAAAAGCAGAAACCAGTGGATACACCACTTAATTGAAAGGAATGTTGATAAACATCAGTGTTTAAAATTCATGTATGAGTGATAGAGTCTTCTGTGGTGTCCAACAGAGGAATAATAATCTCAGTAGAAATTGGTAAGAATTGTTCAAGTAACTTCAATTTGAACAAACCTAAGCCAAACCCAAGACCTCCATAATATCTCATTTCCAAATTTGTCAAGGAAAATTATTCATGGCTGTGTTTTCTCTAGAACAAGAGCTAGAAAATCCTTGTGATATAGTTCCTGATTAACAATCTGAGCAGGTATAAAAAGGAAAACATATTGATAATTTGTTTCAAACATTTCTTTCATCCCTACATAAAATAAAATTCAGTGGTCTGGATGAAATGACATCTTACCCAGTCCCTCATGCCCCAGTTCAAACCTAATATGAACCAACACCTCATATTCAAAATAAGTGTTCAGTTTCCCTGCTCTTAATTTTTTTGTTCCCATTTTTGCACTTCTACATCTCCAGTGATATAGAAGCAGGGGAAAAAGCATCAACAACCCTGAACCAGACCACTGTAAAACTGGCTAGTGACACAGGCTTGCATGATTTCTGCTGGGCTGGAAATGCCCCCAGACCAGACTCTCTCTTGAGGTTACTGGTTTAGTTCTGCAGATTTAGGAAATTTAGAATTGCATCCAAATGGCAGAGTTCTTATTGACACTCAGCAGCATTTATGAGATGTGACTCTTCCTGATAGTATATATATATTTATATATATAAAGGAAAAACCCACTCTGTATTAGTGTTCAAATGCTTCTTTAGCACCTTCTTACCTAAATAGGTAGGATTCAAAAATAAATGGAAGCTTTATAACTTTTTTTTGAGAGAATTTGCTACCTTTCTCCTCTACTACATTTACACTTCCTTTCTAGTAGGTTTTTTAGGATTTTTTCTTAGTTGTTCCTCAATATTGCCAGCTTTTGTGCCATGATGTGTTCTGGGACCAGCTGTATGATGGTCCTGACACCTGCTGGGAGTGCATGATGTTAACTACAGGATACTGGTGTGGTGAGTTTGTCTAAGCACCTGACTCTTAGGGTCCTGCTTGATGGAAGAAATGAAGTGTGTATTAAATGATGGAAAAGAAAAAGAGATTTTACAGCATACAGAAAATGTGCATAAATCATTCTTGAATTTGGATCCTTTGGGGAAAGGTTCCTTTTTGTTTTGTTGTTTGCACCTCTGAGTGAAGTAAGAGCTGTTTTCTGAAGGGTCTCCAAGTATGATGATGACAGAAATAATAAATAACAAGGCCATTCTCCTCTCTCCATGCCCCCATTCTGTTGTCAAGGGAGCAGATTATCAAAAGAAAACTGAAAGTACTCCATCACACCAAGTTCCTGGCAAACTGGAGCCGTGGCAAAGCTGTCTCCACCAGAGGTGTGAACAAGAGGAACACACAAATATCTGCTCCCTACTCGACAGGGCAGGTTCCTCATCACAGAAATCACAGTGCCTCTACTGTTATATCCCTCACTCTCTGTGGGAATATATGTTCAGCTTGAGACTGAGAATAATCCTGCACATGGAATGCATGTTTGAACAGTGATCTGGCTTCTCTGTTAGCCCTTTGTTGGCTTTAAACTTCTTTACTGCTGTGGGAAACAGAATCATGGAATATGCCCATAGGTTGGAAGGGACCTCAAGAATCATCAAAACCCAGCTCCTGGCCCCACACAAGACCATCCCCAAGTGTCACACCATGTGCCTGAGAGTGTTGTCCAAACATTTCTTGGACTCTCTTGGGCTTGGTGCTGTGACTGCTTCCCTGGGGAGCCTGGTCCAGTGCCCAAACACCCTCTGGGTGAAAAACCTTTTCCTAATATCCAGCCAAAATATCTCCTGACTTAGCTTTGTGCCATGTCCTCAGGTCCTGTTCCTGGTTACCAGAGAGAACAAATTGAATAACTACTTTGTGGCCAGATATATGTATCTATCCAACTCATGTTCCTCTATTTCCTGAGACATGGAGGAACATATTCAGGTTTAAGTTAGAGTAGAAAGTTGTGCATTAAAGAATATTACCAGAGGAGTATCTATTTTTCAGTAAATTTCATTATATTGTTGAAAAATCCGCCCTGTAATTTCTAGGTAGAATTAAGAAAAATATACCATCTATCCTAATGGAGAAACTGTCAGAATATCATAACTTTGCTAATGCAGAAACGGAGTTGTAACCTATCTTTGGTAAATTTGTTTCTGAAGTCTAACGAGGTTTCTCTTTACTATATTTATTTCTGCATTACTTCAGAAAATCTTGTTAAGAGGGTACTTTCAGTATTATTTAAAGTGATAATACTTTTCCTGCAGTACTGAGGACAGGTTTGAGAGATTGGGGCAGTAAAAAGAGCAGGAAAGAGAGGTGTTAACTGAATCATTTTCTGCTCATTTCAATGTATTTGCTCATGCAATTTGATTTCTTTGTTCACATCATTTACTTTTCAATATTAGAACATGTTTCCCATCTTTATACATGTGTGATATCTTCCAGTTTGGGGAAAAAAAAAATGTATGTATCTTTACTTTTGTCATGTTTCAAAATGCCTGCACTGTTGTAGGTCATCCAGGCAGTGAATTCTCTACAAGGAAAAATTTTTACAGTTTCTTAGCATGTGGTACTGCAGATTCTCTTTGCTTTTCTTTTAAGGAACATCTTAATCTTCCCTGGGTGCAGTTCAGGGAGCTGTTCTTTGCTGCAAGGCCTGGAGTCAGCAGTGTTTCCTCCTGTTACCTCCCCTCCTTCAGTGACACCAGCCAAGCCCCTGCTGTGGCAGTGCTGCTGTCAAGCAGCTCCTGTCCAGCTGCAGATGCTCACAGCTGTTTTGTACAGGTTTAACCTTGTACATTTGTTTGTTAAAAGAGAGCATTTGTACTGCACTGCCTTTGCAAGAAAAGTCAGACTGACACATCCAGCAAACCCAACATTGCCTCAGTCCTTGTCTGTGGTATTGTCTCTGGCTACTTCCCTCCTCTGGCAGCCTGGAATAGAGGGAAAATATTTAAATAAACTGGCTAGCCATTTAACTAATCTATCAGTGGCTCCAAAGATGCTAACACCTTTAGGTGCATGAGACATATTTTAATTCGATTTAAATTGAAGAATTAACTTCTTCATTTGACACTAGATCAAGCAAGTCTTACAGTGTGTCTAGGGATGGAACTGCCCCAGGGTCACACAGTTCAGAGCTCAGACCTTGTGCCAGCTCTTGGGATATCCACAAGTGCCAACTCCTTGGTCTGGATTCTCAGATGGGAGCATGATAGAATAGACAGGATTCACACTCATTTACAGCTTAAAGAAACCCAATGTAAAACTCATCAAAAATAAGATTTTTTTAGGTGAATCAGTTCATTTCTTTTTCCTCCTGGTGAGGCTTTTTGTTGTTCTTACCCTACCCTACCCCCACAGATAACAGCAATAAAAAAATATAAACCAAACCCTACCATGTTTATTGCTAATTGGAATAAAACTTGAAATATTTTGGGAAGCAAAATCTCACAAAAAATTCCTCCACAAAGCATGCTAGCATAAGGTGACTAAAATCAACTTCCAAGTTTAAGTGTTTCATTTTCTTTTCCTTTATATTATAACACAAGATGAAATTCTGGTAATTTTGGGAAATTTGATAATAACATGATCAAAATGATGGCCCATCCAGGTAGCATTCCTAAAGCAATACTACTGTCTGTCAGCTGCAGAAAGAGCCAGTCTCATTTGGGGTTTGCATCAATACAAAGTACTGCTACATTTATATATGAATACCAAATTTACAAAATTGTGTTTCCTCATGTGTTTTTCTCAGCTCACTTTTGAGTTACTAATCAACAAAGAAACTGCACGTACCTCATGTGATTTTATCATAACTTGTGAAAACATTTAAACATCAGCATCTTCATCAACAGAACTAATATTGTACTGCTTTGAAGTTATCTGAAGAGAGAAACTATTTACATGGCAGTAGAACAAATATGTCTTTAAAAGCTTGACGTACTTTGAAACTATAGTCCAGAACACTCAGATTCTTAAATAAAACCCCCAGGGATTTAAATAACACTACAACAGGGTGGTCTTTCACAATTTGGTTTCTCTCTTCTTTTGCTTCTCAGAGAATTCCATTTAAAGGGTATTTAATTGAGGACGTTTTCTTTACTGCATTTTTCCTTTTCTTTTTTTAAAGGTTTAGAGCTTTCTTCTGAGTGTTTTAACTTGTAATCAAGAAATGTGTCAGGTCTGTTGCCAATTAGTAGCTCATGTGAAAATGGATTGAGTCTTGGGAAAGATGGCTAAGTCTTGTAAAACAACGAAACAGTCTGTAAAAGAGGGCTTGGGAACAGAGGTATGGAGAAGCAGCAACACCACAAATTATTAATGAGAAAAAAAACAGAGAAGAGGAGCAGGAGTTTACAGAGCTATTAGGTACATTTGTAACATTTATTAAAGGTTTATTCATATCAGTTTATTTTAAGGAAATAAGTTCCTCTACGTAGCTCTGAGTAGTGTTTTCTTCACTATAAACAAGATCCCAACTTTGCAGGCTGGTTTACGCTGTAGAATATCTCTGTGTGTTGGTTGAGGAGAGAAAGTGTTCACAGCCCTCATAACAGTGCTGCAAACTCCCTTGTGCAAACTCCAGCTATGCCAGGGGAGGGAAATCTTCCTCTTGTTTTGTCTTTTTTTTGTTGTTGTTGTTCAGGAGAAAGATGCAACTCTGCTGGCACACAGCACCTTTATGTGCGGGCATCTCCTGAAGCAGCAACAGAGGCTGTTTTGTTGAGACTTTAAGGTAGGAGGAAGTTCCCTGGCATAAGCTAATAATAATAACAACAATAGTAATGTCTAGGGAAAAATCAGCCTGGAAAGGAAGTAGGTTTTTAGACTCATATGCTGTAGATCTACAATACATTGTATAAGGGTTATTCTTTCACGTAGAACAAAACTGTGTCTGCAGTAAAGCGGGAAGGAAGTTTAATTTGATTGTGGTGCAGAACGTCAGCAAAAGACTTCGTCAGATGTGCTGTGAGTTAAATAAATGCATGAGAACAACTGACTATGGGGGATGCAGAAAACCTTATAGAAACCTGTCAATGAACAGGATGACCAAAGCCAGTGTGTTCAGGACTATGGCCCTGTCTTTGTGCTACTGTGCAGTAAATTAGATTTACTGCAACTCACTGGGCTTTTTCTCCCAAGTTTCCCCAGCTGCCACATTTGCCATCATGGAGCAATACCCTTCCTGCCAGGAGCCCATGGCCAGCACAGCCCACCTGGCTCTTTCTGTGTGGAACTGGGTTTCCCACACACTGCCAGGTTCTGGCATTGCCATTTGGGGGTTTTCCACACATCAAGCTCTCGTGACATCCTGATGCCTGCATGGACTCCTTTATGCAGCTGTCCAGTTATTTTGCCACTGTTTCACATGTTGACCTGCTGGGAAGGGGCACTTTTTGATTATTGTTAGCAGTAGGAAAGGATTATATTTGTGAACTGAGAGTTTCACTCTAGATGAGATCAGATACACCACATGTGGCAGACAAATACAGTCTTGGCACATCCTGCCACACACAGTGATCATTCTGGTTGTGAACAGCTTTCGTGAAGCTGAACAAAGGAATGGAGTTTCTGCCTAAAGGTGAATTTCACCTAAGAGGAAGGCAAAAGAGTTGGAGACAGGTAGAGAATGGGAGCCAGAAGCAGGAGGGCAGTTCAGAGCTGTTCTGGTTGAGGGGAGCTCCCCACGTACCTCAGGGAGGACCCCCCACAGCTGGGTTCTGGGGACAGGATCCGTGGGGATGGGGACACAGCCCAGTGTGGAGAGAGGGCTGGGAGAGGGACCCACCACGGGAGATGCAGGAGCATGGCACCAGAGATGGGCAAGAAGGAAACTGAAGCACAATTGTCACCTCCCTTCACTACATTTCTGCCCTTGTTCAAAGCTGAAATTAACTGTCTTCGGGAAAATATTTTCTTCCTATCATTAGTGAATGATAACTCATAAGAAAATACTGAAAAGCAGGATTCTCAGTTGCCCAAAATCAATTTTCAGGAGAAAAATTAATAAAAGAAGTTTATAAACATGTTTTAAAGCACTGTAAGAGGGAGTTTAATTCTGATTACTCCCATTTCACATGCATGAACTTTGTTATTGTCAGGCAGCAAAGACAAATTTTAGACTCGTTTATTTACACCATAAAAAATAAATTTAAAAACACTCTTTTCTTTGTTAGAAGGTGAATATGTAGCTTTGTAAATATATTTGAATCGGATTTAAACTTTACATGAATTGAATTGCTTTGTCACTGGAAGACTGCAAGGAAAATTTAGAAAAGTACAAAACCCCAGAATAATTCTAATGTAGGCAAAAGTTATTCAAACATTAAAAGTCAAAACCAGGATGAAACTTTAACATTCTTTTAAATAATTATTCTGATTTTCTGTCAGTAATATTACTTCTGTGATCTTAAAAACACAACAAAACTATGGAGGTGGGGCTATCTTAAATTGTTATGATTAAATAATAATAAATACATTAAAATACATGTATGTGCATGTATTAATACATGATGTATTAATCTGAATAATTATAACATAGTTTCAGTGACACCAGTACCACTGCAATGACCTACATAAACTGACAGGTGGATTGCAGAATCCGATTAACTGTGCCTAATGTTGAAAATGTGTTGGGTTTTATCTTCATAAATAGAGCCCTTTTTTCCCAGTTAGCAAGAGCTATAGGGTATGTATAAGCCTCTCAAGCCAGCAAATTGCATGTTGAAAATTTACCTTAAACTCTATTATAGTTGTGAGTGGGTATTATCTGATAAACCAAACTTGCCCTGAATTAAGGTAAAGATTTAGTAGTGTTTATGTGATAGTCATAGAATAACACCCAGTATTAAAGCTGTAAATTAGAATCACAGAATTGTTAGGGTTGGAAGAGACTGCTGCATCCTTTCCACAAATTCTCATTTTTCATTTCTGTTTTTCCTCGGTTGTAACATTACAAATGAAATTCATTTTTTTTTAAGGAGAGGTGACAGGATGGGACAGAGGGATCATTTTGGAACAATCTGAAAAGTAAAGTACTATGAATATGTAGATGAACTGTGAATAAAGAAATATGTGAAATGTGAAAGGCAAAAATACACGCTGGAGCTATGAACAGGGGTAGAAAGTAGGGATGAAAGCAATTAAAGTAATATTAGATACAGAAAGCAATGTGGTGGGAGATGCAATATATTTGTTTTGTGCAGCCCTACATTTGTTGCATGGTTTAGTTTTCTCCCTCCTGTTCTGCGGAGATCAGTTCTGAAAAACTGTTGTCTTCAAAACAGTGAGAAACTGTAATTTCTTTTCTTAATTTGTATGTATATGGCAACGGGGAGGTGTAGTTTGTTTAGTTTAACCAGAACTGGACAAGACAGTTTATTGCACAAGCTAAAAACCCAAGTTTCATTCTGCTGTTCTGCTTTGGTATGGGAAAATTGTTTTTCCAATGAATTTACATATTGGTTTTTCTTCACCTATTTAGTGCTTCTTGTCTGTTGCAGAATTACAAGTGAATAGAACAAGGCAGCCTATTGGCTTATATTTGACAATGTTTGTAGGACTCTGTGTTAAAACTCGGGAGTTCCTCTGTGTGTGACAAAGTTAAAATCCTGTGTGATTTTAACGTCATGAGAACTGCAGCATCATGGTCTGTCATATTCACTGTGAGAGCCAGGTGAAAATTGGGCACCTTCTGTCTTCAGTGTTCTGCAGAAACACTGTGTGGTTTATTTTGTGGTCTCTAAATCTCTTCCTCTGGACTGCCTTATAAGTTAATAGTTTGAACAGAAATAATGTTTTGGGATCAAGAGAGGCTGTCTTTTTGAAAGGTGTTCTGTTTTTGAGGGTTGGTACAGAATGAAGGAATCATACATGTCTGTACTTTGTTACAGGTGCTCTTTTCTGTCTTCATAATCTATAGATACGTGTGATCAACTTTCCAAGATATTTTTCCCAGGTTAAGTATTCTGTTTGTGAAACAAGGACTCTTGGTCATTGTCTCTGGGCTTTTCTTGAGTAGCAAAATGAGTTGGTCAGCTTCTACAATCTTTGATTTAAAATTCTGTCCTAGGATCTAGAGGGGTTACTGTGCATTTTTGGTTGATTAGTAGAATGAATACAGATTTTTTAAGACACTCAATCTAAACCCATGTGATAAATTGGTAATGTATCCCAAGAACATTCCACTTTCCAAATGGGTACATAACTGTTTTCTTCTGGATATTTTTGCTGCATCTGAGCTTTCAACAAAATGAAGAGCTGAGAGCTTCTTTTCTCTCTCCACTCTCTGCTCTCAAGAACAGTGGCACCATCTTTTCTTGATGGGTATGACAATGTCAGTGAAAACGGTACAGGTAAAATAAAATCCTGTCTACCATTCATCCCAAACCAAAGAGAAATCAGTGTTTTGGAGAGCAGAAGAGTTCATGAAGCCTGACTCATTGAATATTTGTGACTCACAGTTGATGCCTCTAGTGTTTATTGGAATGAAGTAGTGTACTCAAAACTTAGAGAGGAGATAGAAGGCTTGAACAGATGCACCAAAAGAAAGGCTGAGACACATTTGTGCACATCCTGTGAGCATGAGTCCTGTTTACCTGAAATCAGAAATGAAATTAAACTCCAGATGAAAAGGCAGGGGAACAAAGAAATAACTTCAATCTTTCTATCAATACAATAGCAACATGAAAGAAATCTCTCTTCCAGCTGAACTGTCTGAACATTTGAGACACAAGCTCCCAATCACATCCCCCAGCAGGATGTAGAGGTGGTGGGAAGTTCAGCTGCCAGGATACCATAGATACATCTCCCCTCTACCCCCCCTCTTGCCAAAAAGAGCAGATAATCCTCCTGGTTGTTCTCAACAAAACCCCTCAACACAGTTGTTCCTTGAGCTGCCAGGCCTCCCTCAGCACAGCTGAGACATCCTTTGTCTTTCCTAACCTGTGGTGTTTGCAGCTGTGTTTCAAGGAGTGCATAATCCTCCACTCCACTCAGGAAGAGGAATGTAGAGGTAATGACATAGATAACTCTCACTTTATCTCTTGGGAAGCCATCCTCTGCAAACTGCTTCCTTCCTGCTCCTGGTGACTGAGAGAGGTTTTATGGGCCAAATGATTTTTGGCACTGGCTTCTCTGCTGACAGCACTTCAGGAGTCATCTTGATATCCAGTGAAGTGTGAGCACATGAGCCAGTTGTCAGAGCAGTAAAGTTAAGGAAACCCCTCAGATCCTGACTGGAGAGAGTCCCCTGGCATTGCCACATTGCTGTGGAATGAAGGTCTGACAATGATTGGCCATGAGCTAAAAGGAACAGAAAATTTAGGACTTTGCAGTTGTATAAATAAACTTGTTTCTTTAGCTCTATGGTTACGGTCTATAAAAGTCAGATAAAGATTTTGCTCGAGTTCCTAATGATAGTCTAATGATTAAAATGTCGTGAAATTCAGCAGTGGAGAATTATCTGTAAATAATAATTCACACTGGGTTGGTAGAGATTTTCCATTCCCTTGAGGGGAAGGAAGGGAGGAACACATGAGAATTACAAGTTGGAGCTAAGATAGGCAAGGCTGCCAGTAAAGAACCACCAGGAATGATCAGTCCTGTTCTTTCCAGACAAGAGAGGAGTGTGACCATCATGGAGACAATGGTGGGCAGAGCTAATGGAGCTTCAGGTAACAGAGGTGCTTGAAAGCAGATTTTACCTAGAACTAGGTGTGGCTGCTATTGTGACATGAAATGGGCTGGATAGAGCTAATCACAGTTGACTTGCTCTGAGTTTACTCCAGTGTAGGTTTTCCAGGAGCAGGCAGGAAGATGGTGGGATCATTTCTGATACAGCTCACAGCTGGAGATCAGCTCCTCTGAAGATGCCCTGTGTGAGAAGCACCTTGTGTAGGTCCTTCCAAATGATTTTAAACTAAATGTCAGGTTAGCTGATCCAGTTATACTTTTATTGCTGCCTGGTGGCACTGCCTGGCGGGATGGATAATGACATTGCCTGTTGGGATGGGAAAAAGGCCTCTGATATGCTTCTGTGAAACAGAATTTTGTTGAAGCACTTTATTTTGGATTGCAAATGTGAGCTATTAATTTCTCTCTCTTCCTCTTGTATGGGGAGAAGAGAGCTCTCAAAATATTTCCAAAAGAAATTAAATTGAAAAAATACAACTGCAAAATATTTTGCATAGCTACAACTATGCACTTGAACAAAAATGCACTTACAAGCTCTACTAGCTGGAGTGCAGTTTCATAAAGAGTAGGCTTCTAGCTGTTGAATTTACTATTGCCTTGATGCTGTGATTCAATTTGGTTCTCTATAGCAGCACATCCAGGACAGTTTAAACATTTTCATTTTTGTTTCTGTTTATAAACTGCTCACATGTACGTATTAAATATTCATGGTTAATACTTGCAGGAAAATATTGCTAGATAAATTATTGATGTCTCAAAATAATAGTTTTTCCATTTTAATGATTAAATTTTTTTCAATATGTGATTTATTTTAAATGGTTTTTATACTGCTGATTTAATTCTTAATTCTTTATTCATTTTGGGATGTAAGATAAAACTTACCAGGAAACACTGGATGAGATTCTGATCTCCCAAATGGATTTGCAATCTTCCACTTTCATTATCTTCAGTGAAATTTTGTTGCCATGGCTGGGTTGCATCTTACATCCTGACTCTATCCTTGTCTTTAAGACAGGTTTGTTATTTGTATGTGAGGCTGTTGTGTATATTTTAGGAAAGGGGGAGGTTAATGGTGAAATGCTAATGACCTTCTCCAACTAATCATAACTTAATTCCTGACAATACTTGTATCCATTTTGGATGCTGGTATTTTAAGCCTAAACTTCACTGAGACGTTTTCAAGGTTATGGATGAATTCAGCTCAGTGTTTCCACAGCAAGTGTGAAAGTGTCAGTTTGGAAACAGCTTAGGATCAGCCTCTGCAGCCCTTAGTTCCAGAAAGAAGTGTTTTACCCTGAGATTGCTTCCATTTTATTTAAATAATGGTGACAAAATTGCCACTGCACTACAATAAAACAAAATATGTTTGAAATTGAAACAAGAAGCACAGAACACTTCAGGTATTTGAAGGTTTTAAACATTCAACATAAGATTTCATGAAACAACAAAAAAAAATTGCTGTGTAAAGTAAGTCTTCTTCCTACTAAAAGCAACAACATAAACCAGACACAAAATCCAGAATAAAACACTCTCAAAAACCTGGTGTTATTTGCATTCACTTTCAGCTCTTCCCTGCTTAGCTAATCTGGTGGCATCACTTGTGACACTTATCCATAGGGCATAAAATAGCAGTTTGCCACCCACCTTGAGCAGGTTGTTTTTGAAATGTTTGAAGGCAAAACAAAAAAGTACCCTGCCATTAGAGGCAAGCTGGAATTTTATATCCACTTTTTTTTTTTTTGACAGTTATAGTTGAAGCTGTCACTTTTTTTTTTCAGAGCCTTTAAAATGGATTTTTTTACATGTGAACATGAATACATTAAAGTGGAAAAAATCCCTGCAGCTTTACTGGGTGCTAGTTGACACCTGGAGACCTCAGTATTCAATGCACACACAGAACACATGTGATTAAAATTGCAATTATAGCCCTGTGTTAAGCATTTGAAAGCATAAATTAAAGGGGATTGGTAATCTTTTATATTCCTAGCATTTCCCATTTCCACACATTCCAGCCCAGGATCTATGCAATCTTTAATTGGAGCACTGAAGGAATTGAGGCAGCAAATATTGTACAGCTGTTCTTGTGATGAAAAGCACAAAATGTTTTCAGTCGCATTACCCAAAATGAATGGTCTCCAAACCAGATTCTTTATTTTTTTCTTTTTTTCCCAAATATCCTTTTGTAAATCCAACTGGCTAAAAAGCTTCTCATATGAGAAGCAGCTGAGATAGCTGACATGGGTTTGCCTGGAAAAGAGAAGGCTCAGGAGGGAATCTCATAATTTTTTACAGATATCTGATGGAAGGATGTGTGGAAGATGGAGCTAAACTGTGCTCAGTGGTGCACAACAAAGACAAGGTCAGAGCCAATGGGCACAAAAAGAAGCAGAGGAAACTCTGTCTGAACATAAAACATCCCCTTTTTTACTGGAATGGTGATTGAACATGAGACAGGTTGCCCTGAGATGATGTGGATTTTGTTTATTCAAAACATAACTGAGAAACTTGCTGCAGTTGACCCTGTTTGAGCTATAGAATTTTACAAGATGGTTTCTGGAAGTCCCTTCCCAACCCCACTATTCTGTGATTCTGGGAAATGTGGACAGGATACCCAGATTTTGTAGCTAGCTTTGAAAACTGTCAGTGTGGTTTCTTATACATGGGATGTGTAAAGTATTTCCTGGCCATGAGATTTATTAAACTTGCCACTAAGACTTTGTATCAGGAAAATCTATTTCTAAAGCTGTCTCATGTCCTCCACTTCATAAAACACACCTTTATAAATACAGAGGCCACATATACTGTAGGAGAAGGGAATACAGGGGACCTTGCCCCTGAGAAGTAACAGCTGTGTTAATTACCCCATTCAGCATCACCCCTGATGAGTCACAGCTTTATCCAGTAAAGATAAGTGTGATAAAAGGGGGGAAGATGACGAAGGAGTAGGAACCTTGAGGAAGAGGGAAGGAGAGGACCATGAAGAAAGATCCTGAGGAGAGAGAATCACTGGTGTGAGGTCAGTCTGGGTCTGCAGTCAGAGCCCGTTGTTGGAACCTGCAGTCACAGTCTAGCTGGGTAAAAGCTGCAGTCAGAGTTCAGCGGGAAATAACCAACAGTCAGAGGCTGCAGGGGAAACCTCCAGCAGGAGCTTGCTCCAGGCAGAGTCGGTGAATGTTTGGAGTCAGGATGGCTGAGCTGTAAAGAGGAATAAACCAGGGCCCTTTTCATGCTGTGATAAACAAGCAGTCTGTGTCTTGGCTCATTTCTACCCTGTAACAAGAGGGCTGCTGCAACAGTACACAACATGTTCACTCCAGGGACCTCTTGCTGTGTTTGTATGCCATTGAAGTTCCCCATGTGTGAGAGCCAGTTGGGTCATGTTCCCTTCCTGGGCTGTAGATGAGCAGTAAAGGGTGGGCTGGCTGCTTGCCTTGCTCTGGTGGCTGTAACCTGGAACAAGTGGACTCAACAGGAGGGAAAAGGACTTTGTTTTTCCCATGCACTACTGAGGAGTGAGGAAGTGAGCAGCAATGAGATTGTCCCACAGTTCTGAGGGTCTCAGATTAGGAGGATTTTTATGTGGGTTGTGAAGAGTCTATTAGCACCCTAGAAATCTCTGCAGTATAAAATGAGTCAAAAGGAGCTGGAAATATCAGTGCAGAAGTAGAGCCTTTTCAAACATTTCTATTTTCCCTAGAAAATTTGTTCTAAGTAACGTAGAATAAAGTTTCACTTTCAAAACTCAAAAGTACTTCTGTAACTCTAATGAAAAGGTGGAGGGCATTTGACACAGCCAGTATAAAAGTCTTAATGTTCTTTTGAACCACAGAGCCTTGCCCAAGTTCACATCTTAGCCCACATCAATGCATTGTGCAAGTGATTCTTGATTCTTACTGTTCTCTTCTGTTTTTATCTTCTCATGTAACCAAATGAGCCAGACCTGTTTCCTTTTGTTGTGCCCGTTTCTGTGCAGAATGTGGAATGCAGTGTGCGTGGTACACATATATAACTGCCCTAAAATACAAAGCAGAACACCCAGAACAAGGTTTATGATTTTTTTAAAACCTGTCTAAAATGATGCATGTCAATACCCAAAGAGCAACTTCAGCAATCAAAAAATACTTAAATCTTTACCTTGATTTTAGGTAAAGAGCATCTTTTGACTCTTTTTTTTACTGGTTGTGTTCAATCAAAGCATATAAGTAGTCCTTTGCTGGAGCACTGCTTTAGCAAGGAAAGCTGCTTTCCTTGACTGTCACTGTGAACTGGTGCTAATGGTGTTGCATTGAGGTGGGATTGCCAAGTGAGCACGGCCCTGGGCTCACCTTGTCCTGAGCTCAGTGACCCTTCCATGTCCTTTAAAAGCACTGTCTGTTATTGCACTGCCTTTCAGGAAACAACTGTGCCCTTCATTTTTATGCATTTCTACTTATTCAGCAACTATGGTGTGGAACTTTCCAATTTTCTATATCCAATTAAGTCCTGATACTGTGTTCATTTTACTTAGTCTAGGTAATAACTTTGCAATGCTGTGAATATGAACGCAACGTTATTTGGATACAAAGGTAATTGAAAACTGTTTTTCATGAAAATATCATGCTTTCTAATTTCCTTTTGCTATTGTGAAATCTCTTAAATACACTGAAGAGGGAATTCCTCACTCTTGTCTGGTCATTATAACCTGAAGTCTGAAAGCTGCTCTGAGAAGACTGCAGTACTGTCCAATAATTAAATGGCAAGAGTACAGCTTTCCATGAAATATAATTTTGTTGTTTTACATACAATGGACAATTGAATTTTTATGGAAGCATTTAGGAGACTTCCTAATAAACTTTGCAACACCTGCTCCATTGCTGTGTTTATGGTTCTTCATTTTTCACAGCCAGATTTTTAATTCATCCTTACAGAGGTAATTTTTGAACACATGTGCAATGATGCTATTTACTCCGATTTTTAAATTATTTTCCTTTTTTTTTTCTTTACTCTCAACATTTATCTCCTTAGTATTATATACAGTTAAATTTGCTTTTTGGACTGTGCTACACAAGCCCAATATAGACTAGTTTAGGAATAATTTCCTGCATACCAGTCTCATAGTTTATCTATAAAGTTGAATGACTTTACTGTTTGTGTCAGGGCTATGCAAGGGGAAATAGTTTTTAAACTAGGATATAAATGTGTAAAGAAATTAAATTTACTCATATGAAAGAGGTATGTTAAAACTTCCTCACTATTAATTTTGCAAAGTAAAATATTTTAACAGGAAGGAGCCACAGGAACTTGTGCAGATTTGGAAAAAATAAATATGTATATAAATATGTATCTATTTTGTATACACCTGTGGGAGTAATAAATATTTCTCATTTCTTCTAGGCTTTTTCAGGAGCAGATACAACAATAGAATCCTTAGCAAACTGCATCCTACAGAAGGAGAGAGTGGTTAGTGAATAACAAGATGCTGTGTGTGGGGAAAGAGAAGGTGGCTATTCTTGGAAAGATATTTTATGTGACTCTCTTCCTCCTGTCATTTTCCTACGAGTACTTAGCATATAGGAAAGGGCTGAGCTTGGTTGCAGCAGTTTTGTACAACATTAATTGTTATCCATAAATTTCCAGCTTTAAAACACTACATCTGCTCAAAAAGTCATCCTTGAGATGCATTGTAATTATAGAATACTGCTCCTGGGGTTATAAAGAAATAACTGAGGGTTTGTTTCTTTCTGGAGCATGATGAGCAATGACATTACTGGATGTGGTAAGGCATATTTGTGTGCGAAGGATTTGGAATGAATCAATAGGAAGAACTGGGAAGTGCTTTGCAATGTGGATGGGATCAGGGAGTATCCATGAGAATTTTGTAGCTGGGCCTGGAAACGAAGACCAAGCAGATGGTTATGAACTTGTGTTGTCTGCTGCTAGTTAAGATTTTTCATGCTGTCTTGGAGGGGGGTGAGCTTCCTGGTTATATGTGTGGATGTAGATTTTGCTTTACTGTTCTATATTATTTGCTTTAAACATTGTATTTCATTCCTTCTGAGAGTGCTGGCTAGTGGCACTTCAACTATTTGAACACTCAGAGCTCCCACAGGGTGAATTTCTCAATTAATTTTGAAGTACTGCAGAAATTGTAGAGGAAACAGTATTGCTGAAGCTGGACTTGGTCTGGTAGTGCCAAAACTTTGGAGTTTCCTCTTTGGTAGCTTATCTGAGAAGGGGCTTCTCAAAAGAGACTCTCCCAAAAGCAGGGTAGTGTTACAGCAAGTGGGGATCCATGGTGTTTACAGTCCCAATAAGAATGTTCTTCCATGATAGGAGCAGAGTCCCCTAGAAATTTATTCCATCTATTCCTCCAAGAATCTGCAACTAAAATAATGGTGTCTCATTACAAAAATGTCATACAAAAAATTATCATCATGATAGTCATCAAATTAACTCAGGTATTCATTGTGTTACACTTGAGCTTATTTCTGGATGACTAAAATAGAATGAAACAAACATTATCCAAATGATAAACTCTTCAGAGCTTCCTTACCACAGTGTTCTCAAACTCAGTAAAGTACAAAAATTTGTCTAAGGAATGACAAACTCTTTAGATAACCAAAACTATAGTTTATAGTTGTCTTTCCATGTGGATTGATACCAAATTAAGAAAACATTCACCTGAGTGCCAGCTGTAATGATTGTGAATATATTTGAACAATCATTGTGGAAAAGACCAGGCTGGGTCATTGTGTGGTAAATTAAACAAAATGTATGGCTAACTATGTGGATTCTTGTTAAGAGCTTTGCTTCTGCCATACTGAGACTGTTTCTGGGAAATTGTTTCTGAATTTTAGATGTGGAGTTTAGACAGGGTTTGAGAATCCATGTGTGTGCCTACTGAGGCCTCAAAGCTACTCTTTACCAATCTCCTGCCATTACCAGATACATTTTCCACTAGACCAGGTTGCTCCAGGCAATGTCTGACCTGGCCTTGAACACTTCCAGGGATGAGGCAGCCACTTGTTTCATTCCTTTCTGGACAAGCTGTGCCAGGGCCTCGCCACCCTTGTAGTGAAGATTTTCTCCCTTACAGCTAACTGAAATTGACTCTTTTGGTTTGAAGCCATTTCCCTTTGTCCTGTTACTACCTGCCTTTGTCAAAAGTCCCTCTCCAGCTCTCCTGCAGAACTGTTGGGGTACTGGAAACTTAAATGCTTTTCAAATACCAGTTAAAAAGTCAGTGTAAACAAAGTTATTTCTTCCTTCCTCAATAACTCTGATGTTAATGAAGGAACTGTTAGGAAAAGGCCACTGCAGTGTGATGATCAAAGCTCTGCACGACATGTTTATTAAAGAAGTGATATTTTATTAATGTCTCTCAAGTTCAGCTTGTTGTTTTCTATGCTATTTTATTTCGTGTCCTATGATTTTGATTGCTCTTCAGAATACCTCTTGTACCTAAAGAATCAACACGTCCTGAGTCTTGGTTTAAGAGGACAATTTCTTATAGCATATTTTCATATAATACTTACAATTTGGATAGTGTTCATTTCTACACTATTTCACTAGTTCAAAGATATCAGAACTTCCTGCCAATGGTTTCTTTCTTGGATGATCTCTCAGTTTGGTTTTTGTCCCATAGGCAGAGCCATAGTTTGGCAGAAAAGCCAAGCACCTGAAATGCTTTAAAATGGGAAACGTCGTGCAAGAGGGACAGCTGTTTGAGCAGTTGTAAAGTAGTTGAAATGCACTGCTTTGACCCAATGGCTTGCAAAAATTGTAAGGATTGTAAATTAAAAGTCGCCTCTATTTTCAAAATGGTCTGGGTTCCTGCTTGACTTTCCCACTGATGTTTTGCATTTAGATCTCTAAGTTTTTTTGATTGTTTCCCCATTAGGGCAGTATTCTGTTCTCAATAAATAACTTTTTAATGTTTGAAAAAACAAAACTAGTAAAAATATGACACAGAGAAAGGTGTCTAAGCTGTGGGTCACAGAAGTATCTACATGCAGCTTTTTCCCAGGAAAAATGTGCATGAAAGTGCATCTACTTAAGTCCACAATGAGATTGAGTGAACTCAGCCCAGGCAGCTGAATCCAAACCTGACCTGAGGCATATGACAAGTACCACCAAAATATTATTGAAGCCCAGATCATTACTCCTTGCAAACAGTTCTATAAAGAAATGCAAAACTTCTGCAGAGATAATGGGAAAGGCATCTTATTCCCAATTTTGACAAAATATTTATTCATGTAATAAATTACGTGCAAAATGTTGTCTTTTGCAGGAAGTGGAAAATGTTGAGTAGATTTAATTTTGTTGCAACTATTTCATGCATTAAATGCTCTACATAAATTTCCTACCTTTAAATGTCAGAATTACTTAAGAAAGCATTAGCAAGACCAATGTAATTAAGGTGATTACCTTTTTGAACTGTGAAAAAATAATTAACCCCAGGAAGAAGTAATTTTTTCATTGCTTATGTGTACAAATCCTGGTTAGCTCTGTGTTATAACTTTTTATAATTCATTCTTGTACTGCTGTGTTTCTAGAAATATATTGATTTGTAGGATTTGTTTTACTGTGTTGGATGGAAGTGTAATGAAAGAACAATTTTAGGCATGATTCAAAGCCTCCTAAAATCAATATGGATCTTTCTATAGACTTTAGTGGGCTTTGAATCATCTTAAAAAATGAGGTAATACAAAAAGTTTTGTTTCTGACTATATTCATAGACAGACTTTCAGCATGTTCTCTGGTAATCCATTATTTTCAAAATTGCTAAGGTTACTCTTCTGCTGGAAGTGACCAGTTACAAACCTCCTGTGTTTATTTCTAAGTTCAGATTAGCCTCCACAAAGTGTTTGAAAACTGGGGCTTGAAAGCATTTCTCATTTTGAATCCAAAGAGCTAAGAGCAGGATTTATAGATATAACTGTAAAGGGAAATGAGAGTTGTCTTCTTGACTGAAGTAGTAGGATGAAGAGCAAAATGATTTCTCCCCATTTCTAAAAGAAAATGTAAACTGTTTTGTTTTATTAGACCACTGCTCTATCTGGTTGATCTCTGATGCCTCAGAAAAAGCATCAGAAAAAATCTGTATAATGGACAAGCATTGAATAATATCGTTTCCAACCTAAGGCATGCGTTGTCAGGCAGTCACCTTCTAGTGTGAAGACCGATGTGTTATAAATGATTCTTTTAGATAGTCTAATCACAGACATCTTTTAATCCTGCCTGCTTTCCTGTGTGTAATAGCTTGTGACATTGAGGAATACAATCAATTTACATACAGCATGAATGCGTGGCTAGGAAGGAATGGAGGAGGTTAATGGAAAACTCTCTTTGCTGCAGTAAGATTTTTCTTGTGTGAAGTTGAATAATCATGACCTAATTAACTGAAAAGGATGTGACTGATTTTTTTTTTTTTTTTTTTTTTTACTGTGTATTAATAGGTGCTTGTCTGAACCTAACTTAAAAAGGCTGAACGAGATCATGGGAGCCTCTGTGTGCCTTTGATCAGGCTGCAGTTGGCCTCTGGAAATGGGAGTGTGGTGAATCAAAAATCAGAGCATCTCTGGAATCCTTCCCCATCTCAAGGACAAATTCTATTTCTTCTAAGTCTCCTTTAATCTTGCTTCTCATCTTTGATAACACTTAATCTTGGCAGAACCCATATATTGTTGAAAATGTGTTTCTGGCATGAAATTAACAGTAGAGTTTAACTTAACAAATACCTCCCAGTCTGAATCACTAAATACAAGAGGATATTTCCAGTGTTGGTGGCAGACCCAGTCTGCTGCACCAAGATAATGGATACTGCATGGATTGGGACCTAAATATGTGAGAACTTTATGCCTACTGTTTCATTAAGTTGATTTATTGTATTTTTTAAGCATAGGTAATGATTTAATGCCTATTTTTTGAAGACTTCATTTCCTCACAGAGAAGTACTGAGAATTTAGTTATTTCTCTGAAGTGTCTTTAAACAATATGAAACAGTGATTTGGAATAAACTAACATTAATGACTCCACATTTTTTTTTTATTTCATCTGATTACTGAAATTTATCATTAATTTAATGTTTCCCTTGTCATCGCTAAAGAATCATAGAGTGTGGATACAAAAAAATAAAGGAAAAATCATTGGGCAGTCAGTGGCATAGTGAGGTTTGAATAAAAATTTGATGTTTAAATAATAGAGCATATAACATTTTGCCTCCACTGCAGTTTTCTTGTAAACAAACAACCTCTTGTGGGATTTCCCATTTGTTATTGCAGTATCTGTACTTCTTCCATCACTAAGTTTGGGTTTAGTTCATTGTAATAGTGATCACCATGTGCTTGTATCAGCCAAGCTCAAAAGTGAATGAATCTTTGTTATGCACAATTCATTTTAATTGCTGCACAGGGATGACCTCTGCTCTTGATCCTTGTACTTTTACCTCTAATGAGAATAATCACAAATTCCTGACAAGTCATTCTTATTTGCAGGTAATTTAGATTTGTGAAAATTGTTATCAAGTCTTTCAGTTTCTGAATGCAGAGGGCCATTGATGTGGTGTTGTTTGCTCCTACTTTGCATTGTGTCTGTGTGAAGGAAAGTTGTGATAAAATTAATTCCCAAGTTAGTTTCCAGTAAAGAAAGATTCATATTCCTGTCAATTGCTGCTGTATAAGACATGAAGAGCATTCTGTATCTGGCATGGCTGGATTATAGAGAAGAGCTACGTGATAATATGATAGGGTAAAAAACCCAAATTCCTCACTGTATAAATGCAATCCTACCAAAATCATAAAAAATTAATTCTTGTGGCTTGGAAGAACAGGAAGGAATTGTATAGGATTTGCTCTATTGGATGCTCATGAATGGTTGAAATTCTTCTACCAGAAGTGACTTTTGGCAGAGACTTTCTTTTATGATAAAAGTCGTTGGAATAGAAACTGAAATCAAGGGGCTGAAAAGAAAACTAAAATGCTCTCACCTCCCACTCCTGGAGTCATGTTTCCTTGTTCTTTACAGTTGTGTCACATGTCACTTGAGGTAGCAGCATAGAATAGGATAGTGAAGGATATTTAGTCTGATCTAGAGGATGAGGCACGTGCAACCACCAAGACTTTTTTCAACTCCCAGAAGAGTGTTTCACCTCCCATTCTTTCTTGCCCTGGTGCTGGTGTGGCTGAGTATGGGCACTGACTACACAGGGTGAAACTGTGGAACAGCTGAAAGAGACTCAGGCAAGTGTGTGTGTGTTGAGTGGGACTGGGATTGTTGCCTTTTAATTTCCCCACATATCTCAGGCTCTTTGTGGTTGCTCAATGTGAATATGATTGGCCAAACACCTTCCATGAGTCAGTTTGTTATCACTTTCATTTAATGGAAAGAAATAGGTCCCTTCTCTGGTAAAAAAAAATATTGATAAAGTATTTTTTTTATTCCTCTCTTTGGCCTCACCTGCAGAACTAAAGCCAATTTTCCTTCCCCCTTAGATCTATCTCTAATCTCCCCCCTTTTCTCACAAGTCAGTTAGGAACGTGCTCTGTTTCCCATCCTCAGAAACATAATCCTGTAAGTTCAGATCGTTCCTGACATTCCCTGAAAAGAAGGTCCTTGGTTGTGTTTCCAGTGAGGCAAATGTTTTAAGTGGTCAAGTTACAACCTTTTCTGTATGCACAAGGCAATTCTAAAACCCTTCAATTAAGATCTGTAGTTTTCACTGTGATCAATATCAAGGCTGGAAATGTTATGTTTAAAACTGACTGCAAAATTAAAGTAATTTCTGTTGAATGAAAAGTCTTTTTCCCCTTATAGAATACCTCAGATTACATAGTTTTATTGGATGGACTGAAGCCATGTTTTTCTGTGAAATTTTGTTTCTGAAGAACCATGAATAATGTGTGACACTGAACTCTTTGTTTCTTCTCTGTTACAACTTCAGGTTTCTCAGATGCACGTAAACATTTAGTGAATCCCCAGTCAGTAAGTCATATATGGGCTTAAAAGCAGAGCCTCACAGCACTGCTCCTGGTGGTTTGCCCTTCATGCTAGAGATCCTCACATTTAAATAACCCAGATGAAAAGAATTCATACCAGCAGCCATCTAGCATTTATGTAAATAAATGCTCGAGTTCATAAAGCAGGCTTTGGGTGTTTAAGTGGTTCATTTTTCACTAATCTACTTATGAATAAGAAAGACAGTTTTTGCCTTTTGTTTGCCAGTTACAGCTCTGCCCCTTCTCGCCCTTTGTGCTGCTGCTGTTATGTGACAGTAGCGACTGCCGGTATGATTAAAACCTGAGTATTAATTCAATTTTTAATCTTCTTTCTTTGCATGGTTGGTTACATGAAGCTAGCAGCTCACTGGAAAATTATTTTGTGTAATGTTACAACATCATAGTGCCCTGAATATAAGATTCATATGTTCTCAGGGAAGAGCTGGACCTGTTTAAGTCCATGGGATTCCTAATAATTTGAAGGAGACCGGAAAGTCCCATTCATTTTTCTTCCAGGCTCTCTTAACACCTTGTGTGTTCTTTTGCAAGTGACACTGCCTGCCATTTCTCCATCTGTAAAAAGGAAGAAAATGGCATTTACCTTCTTTAACTACTAAGAGAAATTTATGTACAAAAAATCAGGCAGGTCAACTTGATTTCACTTGTTCCTTTTAAAATATATTTCATATCTTTTTCCAGTTGAAGGATGAAGTGTGTATGCTTGAGTTCCTTTTGTAGTCTGTCTATAAATGTTGTATCCCCTCCTTTACTCCAAGCTGTGTATCTGTGGTCTCTCACATGAACATTTTTTCCCAGTGTTCTGTGACATTCTTAATTCTCTTTAGGTAAAGTGTTATGAATCCCAGTTGCTTGAAACAACCTGACTATGGTGACACAGCAGCTTTTACATCAAGAAGCGGGGTAGTTTTCACCTGCCCCCACTCTGGTAATTAAGTTCAAATCTCTTTGTATCTGGTCTGATCTGCAGGAATTTCCATGTCAAATGTCTAAGCAAACAGTAGGAGCCATTATGGGCATGACAGGGTCTACTGGTGTTGCCAGGAAAGGAAAAGTGCAATTCTTGCTTCAAAAGCAGAAGTGCTGAGTGATGGGCAGAAGCAATTTCTTAACTACCATCAGTTCACTGATTAATGCCACAATAGAAGAACATGGAATTAAACATTCATTCCAGAATTTGTTTCTAACTATGCATATAAATATTGATCCTGATTATTTTAGCTCCTATTTCCATTTTCTGCGTTGTTGTAACAAATTTACATAAATAGTGCTGTCTTTCTGCTATTTGTAGTGGTTCTTCTGAGTGCTTGGGAATGTAAGGGTACATAAATATTTGGAGAGCAGAAAGAAATATGAAATAGTTGATGACTCAAGCTGTCCCCATGGCTTGCTGGTTGAGGGCCCTGCCATACATACCATGTTATCAGTCTGATACTTCAGATAGTATTCAGGTTGCTGACTGATACACTGAGTGATAATGATGGTTTGCAGAGAAAGTTCTGACCCCATCATAATGATTGTCTGATGGACACTTCTTTGATAAATTGCCTGATATTACTCTGTAGTGTGAGTTTTGTCAAAGCTGACAGCAGGAATGACTGATACTGACATTGCTGAATGAGTTATATGATAACTGTAGTTCTTTCTTCAGTGTAAGATTCCCAACTTCCATATTCATGTGTGTTTATATATATACATATTTACTTTTCAAATATTATTGGCAACTTCTTTGTGACTATTATTTGACTTCTGTGCTTTGTGATACAGGCAACAAATTTTGCTTGCAGTCCACCTCTTTGCTAAGATTGTCCTGATAACATACACATCTCTTCACTGCATTTTGTGGTTCCCAAAAAATAATTGTTAGCTTGTGGGGTCTGGAAAAAAAATCTTGTGTGACATCTGTGGACCCTGTTTAACTGATGCCTTTTTTTTATTCAACTGGTTTTGAACATTCATTTTCCATCTTGGTGCTTGGTTCACTTGATGTTCTAAGTGTGCACTGGTTTTCACTTATTAAATTATCCTTATTTACTGAAGCTACTTTTGCCTGTAGTCTCATGTTTTCCTCCTTCCTGAGCAGATGCTCTGTAGAAAGAGTGAAATAGTCCTTTAAGCTGGAGATTTTTTCCTAGGATGGCTCAGAAAAACAGACTGTCTTTCACAAGAAAAGTGGGAAAAAGAAAGTAAACTTGGGTTCTGTCATTAGAAAAGAATGTCTCACCTGAGTCCTGTCATGTGAAAACAGAAGGCATCTCATTGTGCTTCCTGCTTGTTTGCTGGTGCAGGGCTGGATGCTTACTGTGAACAAATTAGTTTAATTAATTACAAGCGTCAGAGTCTGACCAGAGCAAATGCCAGAGGCTGGAATTCATCTTGGTTGGAGAGGAAATGGCCTCTAATCCAGTGTTTTCCTGCTGACTGGAGCCAGCCACGAGTCACTTTGTCTTCCAGAAACTGTGTGAAAAGTGTCTGACAGCTGCATCTCCATCACCCTGCAGGACTGCTGAGCTCTTCTTGTTTTGTGGGTATCTCATACAGTCCGTGGATGGTGACAGAGAAAATGAGAGCTGATCTCATCTGCCTGGGTGGGTTTTTGTGGCTGAAGTGTTCAGTGGTCTTCCGTGGAATTTGAGAGTGATTGCTCTGTGCTCACAACATAAAAATCTCTGGTGGGTTTGATTTCATTCCCTTTCATCTATTGTATATCTTTGGTTTCCAGTTAATTCAGTCTGAAAACACCTGAGACAATTAACACATTGCAGTGGAAAATTGAGAAACCCACATGTTTTTACAAGCGTTAGATCTAAAGAACTGAGAACTTTAGGATAAACTTCACTGTCTATCACTTATAAAATTCCAGCATTATGGGTTCTTCATTTATTTTTTGAACATATCTATCATATTTATTTGATAATTAATTTTAAACCCTGCAATTTTACGAAGAAAGCAGAGGCAAAGTAGTCATAAGGCAAAAAATTCCTGTGTTGAGCAGCACTTCACATTAGTACATTTTAAGTTAGAGGGAAATCATTTTGTAATGGTTTGTTTGTTATGTTCTGCTCTGTTAGTCGAGTTATAATCATAGTACAAGTTAAAAGTAACAACAGATTGTTTAAGGCAGATGCTTGCTACACCTGTAATTTTGAAAGAGGATAACATTTATCACAACATGAATTTTTGTAAATTTAAAGAAGTGGGTTTGTGAAGAAAACTGATAATTATTGTTGCAGAAGAAGGAGGCTTGGGAAGCATTATACTTACTCAAGTATTTTATTTTTTGCATGTGTTGATGTAGAAGAGCACAAAAATTTTGTTTGGTTTCTTATACAGATTTTTTAGTCTAGATTTATTATAGATTTGATTTCTTTTACAGATTTTTTTTTTCTGTGCTTTCATAGATCTAGTTGACAGGAACTGGACTCTCAAATGCCATTAGCTTTTAGTGAAATGTTTGGCCCCTTCAGTCCCAAGGAGGATTGTAATAGAGTATAGATAGAAACAATGGCAGTGTCTGTGCTCTTCTCAATATCACTGATGGAGACAAAGCTTCAGGAGATGTCCAGTAGAAATAAGTGGAAGGAAGGAAGGAAGGAATTTATCAGTCAGCTGGTGTAGCCACCTCCCTGTTGAAAGGAAAGCCTGTAGAACCTCCTCCCATACTGCTGGAAAATGCATCCAAGAACTCTAGATTATTGCTAAAGGACACAGACAAACCAATAACTAGAAACACTGTTCCTGGGAGAACCACACAAATACAAGTTTTAATTTTTTACGCATAAATACTTACAGAAAACTTTCACATGCAGTTATTGTGTTATGTTTCCATGAGACAGCCCAGATAAACTGCTGAATTTCACTAGCAAAAGCAGCTCAAGGGTATATTTACTATTTCACTGTTGGTATAAACACAAAAAATAAAAGTGTGTTTTTCTGTATTCTCATATCACGTTTGCTTCAACACTTCTTATTTTACTACTAAAGCCTCAGAACAGCCAAAAAAGCTGTATTTATGCCTGTAACAATTGTACCCTGATGTATTTATATGTGATCTCTCCTGGGCACTGAATCTGAGAAAACATAGACAGGAAGCTCAGCACCTTCTCATATTTGCTGAAGGATTCCACGAGGATACACAAAAGCTTGCATCAGTTTTGTTGCTTTCCTGTATATTTTAATTCCCACCACTATTGCTCCTTCCCTGTGGATTCACAGCTGGTATAAATTAGTAGTGCACTATTGTTTTCAAAGGTTATCCCAAGTAGCTTCTGCTTGTGATCTGCTTGATGTTCCCTTCATTTAGATGTTGTTAGTTCTGCTGGCCAAGATTTGATGAAATTTGAGTACTGTGTAGTTATTGTATGCCATTTATTATCATATAATCTGACAAGCTGAATGTTTGACACACATACTTAAAGTGAACACAGGAAAATTATGGAGGGAAAGGAAAACATGTTCTGTTAATCATTAAAATATATTGATACTCTGAAGTGTTATAAAATTTCATTTTTACAGTTAAAACTGGGATTTTTAAAGACGTTGTTGAAGTTGAAGAGTTTTGATATTGGAATGGTTTCAGCCCTCCTAGCTATAGACAGGATTCTGTCATTTAACATAAGTCATTTAACTTATGTTCAGTATTTAAATATTATAGTAACATAAGTGAAAATTTTAAGAAAACCTTGCTGTTCATGCTTTCTCTTTTACTGGATCCTCCATGCAGCAGTTGTTTCCTATTTCATAAATAGGAAATAGGGTTTCATTTACTCTTTTCTATCTTTAGCATGGTGAGGATGCTGCTTTCTGTGCTGGCAAAGAAAAGAAACCTCTTACACTTGATAAGACTGAACATTCCCATGTACAAATGTGATGTGTAATTAAGGGGACAAAAGAGACATTTTAAATTAGCTTAGGTGAATGCAATGTCTACTAAATGAGTGAGAAACATATCTTTAGAAACAAAACCCCCCACAAACTAGAAATGTCTCTCAATGGTCTTCTCTTCTCCAAGATCTCACTTGTGACAGAGTTGGGACCAAATTTTCTTTCTACTTTTTCTATGGGTTTATGTATCTCCTTCCATGAGTGACAACTAGAGGAACTCGTTGATTATCCTGATTTTTTTTCTACTAGTATAGAGGAAATTGCTTGCAGTTGCAGGACTGACTGGCTCATTGTGGCACTGAACATATATTTTGCTGTTTTCTGGGCCAGATACTGGGCACTAGAGTTCAATACAGGAAATAAGTTAACTGCTGGAGAAACTAGTTGTAAGCTTCCTAGTAACACAGAAAAATGACATGTAATTTCAGACAAGTGGTTTTCAGTATCTGCTTTATGACCACAGTGGTCCATAAGCTGTTCCTAAGGCATTTGCTGATGGTAACTGAGACAAGCACATCTATTGCTATTTGAAGACAATTTTGGTCACAGCTCAAGGAAGTTGTAAGATTTCTGTGTAGTTATAGGGCCCTGTGTCAGCTCTGTCTGCTCTCACTGGTCTCAGAATGGCAGATGTATGGAGGTCTACTAAAACATCAATTCTTGGCTTCTTTTTAGGAGTGACGCTGTGTACCAGAAAAATAATTGCAGTTAGTAGAAGTTTTTATTACTGAAAATCATCTTCTGTTCCACTTTCTTTACTCAGAATATGAGTTTTAGGGATTTAGTGGCTAAAATTTCAGAAAGCAGAGTGGTTTACAGCTGCAGGAAAAGGGTTGACAGCAAAGTTGAAGACATGTAAATCAGGGACTTAAAATCAGAGAATTCAATGTTACCTTTCTGCTATTGTTTTTTCCCAGAAATGTTTGGCAGCAGAGGTTTTACCTGCATTCAAATTCTATGACACAGAAATATTCCACAGGGCAGCAGTTTTGGAGGAAAAGGAGCCTGTCAGTAGTATGAAGTTAATCCTGGGGTATCAAATATTTGGCAGTTAAATAGCTGAGAAATTCATCTCTTAGCAACTTCTTTTCTCTCCTTACTGCCAATCTCATGTCAAAGTGCTGGGAGCTTAAAGGTTTTGGTGTTGAAGTTTATTCTGCACCCTTTTCTCAACAAAGGACCTGGTAAAATAGGGAAAGGGAGATATCCTGTTGTGTATGAAAACATTGCTGAATTGCTTAATGTGTGAGTCATAATAAGCTGGTGACTTTAAGGGGGTCTTACTTCAGGGATCAGGTTGGGAATCCTGTTGAGTGTGGAATATGTCTCAGGAATGCCCCTTTTGGTCTCACTTCCATAGCAATTGGGTGAAAGATTGTACCTTTGCAGCATAAGTGTATTTTCTTTTTTCTTCTCTTTCTCATTTAATTCTAGAGGAATGCAGCCATCCTGACTAAACAGTAAATTTGGACTAACTACAGTGAATACATTTCAACTACTCCAGGTTCACAATGGCAGGAGAAGAATCTGTTCTATGCTGTCTACCCATGAGCATGGAATACCTTTTTCAATGAACAGAAAATTGTTAAAAAATGAGAATATTAGAGCTGTGATGTAGGTATGACCGTTCAGGACTGTTGGGAATGGTGTTTTATAACTGTAGGTGGGCTGATGGGACACATACATTGAAAAAGTAGGATATGTGTCACTGTTGGTGTGAAATCCTTGCTGGCTGAGTTGAAAAAAAACCAAACCCAAACTGTGAGAGGAGAGTGAAAGAAATAAAAACTCTTTTCCAGGAGCTGGTAATTCTTCTGTCTGTCTCTAGCACTGTCTTTGTGGCAGATTGTCCTCAACCTTCACGTGCCCATCACTGCCTTTGGCTCAAAAAGCTGCAGTGACAAGCCCCATCTGTAGAGAGGATTCATTATCTTCTCTGGAGCTTCATAGGGCATAACTGGGAGAAAGACAAAATCATGGAATGGATTTGGTTGGCAGGGACTTTAAAGGTCATTGAGTTCCAAGCCCCTGCCATGGGCAGAGACATCTCCCATGTGATGTTTTCCAACAGTGACCAGGGTGCTCAGAGCCTCATCCAGTCTGGTCTTGGGTCCTGTGCTGGGACCCCAGAGCTGGATGTGAACCTCCTCCCCACACTTGCTACTTTACTCACGAGATCTATCAGAAAAATTGGTAATAATGATTTCTTTTGTTGCCTTCTCTTCTTTCCAGTTTAAGAGTGAATGATTTTTTTTTCCCAGTGACTAAAATTCCACATTTTTTTGCAGTCGTATGAGGTGTCAGGTAATTCATGTCAAGAAGCTATTGTACAGGTGATGAAGGTTTGACAGGGTAGGCTTCCCAATAGGGTATTCTCATGTCTTTTCTGTATATGCAGTGTGTCTTTGAGAAGAAGGAAGAAAGGAAAATGACCTCTTTGAAACACTAAAAGTTTTTGAAAGTTGGTGTTTCACAAAAAGAGTCTGAATTATTTCCAGGATTTTCTTGAGGTTTTCTGGGTTGTGTGTTTCTCATAGCATTTTCATCAGAAAATGAAGCTACTTTTTGTAAGTTTTCTAGATGAGTCTTTAATTTCTGACTTGAAGTTTTGGCAGAGCAGTACATACACACTCTCAAAGGAAAAAGTATTTCCCTAAATATACTGTTTTGTACATTATACTCTGTATCATGTTTCAGGGGAAGTTCTCTTAGCTAAAAACCAGTACCTGTAAGCTCTGGGAAGATTCTTTAGAAAGGCCACTGCCCTGGGGGGATATAATCCTGCACTCCAGAGTACTTTACAGGGGAGTGATAAAACAGTTTTATTTACAGACAGTTGTTGAACACTGTTACAGTTTATCAGTTGTTCACAAGAAGAAAAATCAGAGTGAGAAAAGATAAAAGCTAAGATAGATTGTATGCAAGCAGAATAAATCAAGAGAGCTTGAATTGTCAGACTGTTGCAATCAGGAAAAGATCATGAACGTGGCTTGAAAAGTATCAGACATTTCTTTAAAAAGGAGGGTTACCTTGTTCTCTTTTGGGACAAAGAATGATGGAAAAGTGGCTTCTTCAGAAAGGGATTCTTGTACACTGCTCCTATTTTTCTCCAAGGACCCTAAAATGGGTAGTTGCACAGGAGAACTTGGAACAGAAGGTAAACTCACTTTTCTGAGTCTGTCTCTGGAAGTGCTTTTCCTTTTCCATTGCCCAGAGGCAGATGACTGACCCTTGTGTTGTTGAACTACAGGTGGGATCTGTGAATGCATCCACAATCAATCTGATTCTCAGGTCATCTCCTGACTCCAGGTCAAAATTCACAGAAAAGCTTCAATTATAATGATGTTAATGCTCAAACCAGAAAACACAAGGGAAGAATAAGTTCATCCTTAGGTCTTTAAAGAAGTAAATTAAAGATGGTAGCCAGTTTAGAAAGTCTCTCAAATGTTTGCAGACAAAACTGGGAGAACATGTTTTACTTTTATAATCCATTGTGGGAGACTTGAAGACAGTGTGAGCTTGATGAATCTTGGTCTGGAAAAGGGGGAATGATTTTTGGTTCTTATGGTATAGCAATACTTTTAATAGACTGGAGTGTGTGGTCAAGAGAAATTACTGTATAGCACACCCCAGGAGGTGATAATCAGTTACCCAGTCAGACTGAAACCTGCACTTCAGCCCATGGACAGGCACATTGTGTTGAGCAAAGAGACTTTCTGAAATTGCCTGTTAGGTTTCTTTGACATAATAGAAAGTAAAGAAAGGGGGAAGTATTACCATTTTAAAAAGCTTGGATAACTTCTATAGATTTTGGGGTCTCTCCATCTGGTTTGCTTACCAGCAAGCAGTTCCCCAGACCAATCTATAGCAGTCTGTGGGTCCTCCAATTAGCTCGTTGAAGCGTGGAGAAGGCTTGGAAGTGAAGAGTGGGTCTGGCTTGGGTTGGAAAAGGTGTTTATTTCTTGTGGCCCAGCCACCTGCAGAGCAGCAAGCCAGAATCGGAAGCCAGAACAAGTTCTTGGCCTCAGTTTCTCTCTTAAGTACCCAGGGATCAGCCTGGGCAGGGAGGAAACTTCAGACCAATGGGGGAAAGGGAAGGGGGTGTGGTTACATCAGGGGTAGGGGGATAGGGTATTTTGGAATGGAACAAACCAAGTACAGACAAATAACAAAATACAAATATAGAAACCTAAATCATGCACTGCAACAAACCTCTGAGATTTTAGGTAATTGGTGCCATTAAAGTTGTTACTGCCATGAAGTAGATGATCTGCTTATTTCGGTCGTCTTGAAAGTGATGGATAGACATAGGTTAACAAAACAGCTGCAGCAAATGCATAGAGATTTTTTCCCCTCTGTGACAGCTTCTTGTGTTCAGTATTGTAATTCTGTAACTCTTATTTCCATTCTGGAAATTCATACTGCTGTTCATATGCACTCTTGATCTGATGTGTGAAACTATTAGAACTTCTGTTTGCAACTATATTAAGAATAATGACCAATTGCAAGTAATGCAGCTTCTTGTCACAAATTTCAGATAAAAGAGCTATCAGCTTTAAAGGACACACCCTTGCAGTGAATTTAGATGCATAACTATGCATACAGAGGATAAAACTCTCTAGAAATCTACCATGTCTCATCTTGTTACAAGCATGCATTAGTGATAATCCCACACAAGTCAGTGGTGTAACTCTGGAATTGTACTGAAGTGCATCAAAACAATCCTATCAGTTGAAGCAAAAGTAACCAAGTTAGTATGGCTGGTGTAATTGAGATCATAATCCATCTCCTACTCTTTGGGACATAGAGTAGGAGGGGACATATAATAGTGATGGATTAAGTGGTTGTTTTACAGCAATCTTACTATGATTTAAGTGTGAAATGAGGTCAACCATAACTTTCATCTTCAGGAAGGAAATCAAACCCAGAGATACTGGTCATGGCGATCCTTGTGATGTAAGCTGAAGGCATCACTTTTGCTATATTCTGGATTTGTAAAACCATTTTACTACTTGTACAGCAAGCATTAGGACTAGCTCTGCTAATTTAAATAATTCTACTTGCTGGAAGGGAGAAGGTGTTTGTCACCAAATGTTTTCATGCTTGTCTGGACAGCCTGGTTTCATAGACAGCATAGAGGCTTGAGTAAGTGTTAAACGGACACATATATTGGCTTGTGTTATATGGGCAGCTCAAGAGCCCTCAAGTTAGGCATTACTTAAAAATTTTGACTACCAGGTCTGAAACTCAGTTATTCTCCTATGCTTTGTGCGCAAAATCCATATCAGCAAAACAGTGGATATACTTTGGTTCCGATTTTCTGGGATGTTTGTACTCTTTCCACATCTGTTTGAATGTCTGCAGAGGATCACAGGCAAATTATGGGTCATATTTTAATCCTACTTGAAAACTGGAAAGTCCTTAAGCTGTTAACAAAGTTTGTGTGTGTTCAGTATAGAAATTTTCCTGACAGAAATAAAGGCACTAACAATCTCTCTGGGTGGTGGAAAAATTGTTGCTGTAGGAGGAAATGCAGAGAAGAAGTGTCTCAGCCAAAGCATAACCAGAGCCGAATTCATCAGGGCAGTGCAAGCAGTAGAACAGTGCTTCAGTTAAATGGAGAATTCTGACTTCTTTAGGATTACTAATGCCCAGCTTTGATACCAGTCTAATGCCCTTTTGAATCTTGAAAGATTTATCATGTCAAGATCTCTTCAGCAGCATTTCCTGCTTGTACTGCATGGTTTCCCTTGGCTTTTAGCTCATAGGTTAACATAATGAAGGGTTTGACAGAAAAAGGCTCATGTTGCCTCTTTTGGGGACCCTGCTGCTGAAAGTCAGTGTCTGTAGATGGGACAGTTTGCACATGTAGATCATATTTCTGTGATTTGCTGCTCCACCTATCTGACAGAGTGGAAGATTGCAGCTCTCAAGGTCATTCCAGAGTATCTTGTTTCATTTCAGATTTTTATTTTATTTAATGGGCTTGGATGTTTGTGAAAGCAATTTTTATGTGCTGAGGATTTTTCTGAGTTTCATTACCTGACAGGGTCTCAGTTACATTTCTGCAAACACTTGTGATATTATGCTCTAAACCCTTCTCTTAGCCCTGATGTCAATAGGAACACAGAAGACTCTACATCTTTTGCCATTTTATTTTATGGGGACGTGAATTTCTGTGCCAAAACCAAGTAGGGGGACATGTGTGACTGTGCACTGTGGGACAGGCACAGCACCAAATGGGCTGCAACATATTCTCCTGGCTCTGCACAACACCACAGCTGAGACTTCTGGAACTGCTACAGGGAATGACCATCAGGTGCTGGAAAAGCTTTACCTGGATGGAGTATTTTTGACACAGTTTGGTTCCATCAATCCTTCAGAGACTTTATTGCCTCATCTGTCCCTTTACACACACATGGCTTCAGAGTGCTGCAAGCTGGAACTGTGCAGGTAGAAAGTTCTGGGTTCCATTTTGAACACAGCTCAATTTGCAGTGAAATCCAGGCTTTTCTGCTGTTGTGGGAAAGAGTGTGATATGTGCAGCCTTCCTGTAATACAGGGGAAACATTTCCGAATCCACTGGGAGTAAGATGAAAGGAAATGATGGATGTGGTGTCTTTTTCTTTCAAGTTGTGTTAAGAGCACTTACGAGGGAGGTGGTAAGTCAAAGGTCTATTTTTTTCTTTCTACTGAGTGGAAGGAATGTATTCAGATCTTCTCTATTTAGGTAAAAATTAGAGCTGAACTCGGATGAGCACCAACCTATGGACCAAAATGCTGGACTGCTGCATCCTCCATATTTTATCTCAGTGACGTAAATATAATATTTTTTTTTTCAGAATCTTTAATCCAATTCAAATCCCAGGTGAATACGTGGATAACTCTTGAGTTGATCAAAATGGCATTTTCCAGCAGTCCTGAAAAGAGAAAAATGATCCTGGTCTGTTATGCATTTTTTCTTCTTTCTCTTTTCAGGGAAAAATAATTTACCAAAGCAGTTGTAATTTGTGTGCATTTTTATGCATTTTTCTCTGTTGTTTCATAAAGCAAGTTTTGGTCATGTGCTGTTCCTTAACGATGCGGGTGTGAGTCAACTATAGGGTTGAAATAGGGAATTCAAAAAGCACAAAATTGGATGTGATTTGCTGGACTGAAGAAACTCTTGTACACACATAAACAACTTGTGGTTTCTAGCAGGTGGATCTCTTTCACAAAGGAAGTCTTCATGAAAATTGAAATTACTTTCTGTAATCGTTCAATAATTAGAACTGATCCAGCAGTTCAGCCCTTACTCCTGTTTACAGTGGCACACTCAGCTCTGTTTGTGCAAGAAACACAGTTTGGAGGCAGAATGGAAACTCTCACTTTTACCTCATCCTTACAAGTACTAGAGAGTGTCTGCAAGAATGGACCAATTTTAAACTTTTTTTTCTTTCAATCTTCTGTCATTCATTATCCTCTTAGCTGCTGCCCAAAGTCAGATTTAAGTATGTTGAATTCACTGTGTGGTAGGCAAAGCTACAGTGTTCCTTAGCTTTTGCCTCCCTGGATATGAAAACTGTTCAGGGAATTCTTCTTGACTGGATAGTAACAATAAATAAAAATTCTCCTCATATTCATGGCAGAGTGAATGAGCACAGGATTATGAATGGATTTGTATCCTGCTGTGCAAGGAGAGAGATTGATGGTCATATTTTCTGCTGCTTCAGAGGAGTCTAAACCCCTCCATGCTGATTTGGAACTGATCTCAATTCTTGGCACAAGCATGAAGTACTTTTAGTTTTGGGTGCAAATTTTGGGTGATCTGTAAAGATAGCAATTCCCTCTGCCCTTTGAATCTGTCAAGATACAGGCCCTGAAATGCCCTGCTGTACAGAACTGCACCAGCAGGGATGGTGATCTGGAGGTGCAGGGACTGGGGCTGGTGGCAACATTAGGAATGTCTGTTAAAAAATAAAGACTAGACTAATACAGGTGCTGAGGCTGCCTGGAGCAGGAAATTAGGGGGATTGATTTTCAGTATGAAATGCAGTCTTAGATGATCTATTGTGGATAAAAAGAAACCAGGCATCTTTTTTCTGTCAGTTGTCTAATTATTCTAATTGGAAAGGGAAGAGGCCATTGTGAAGGATAACATAAACACCTGAGAGTGCACTTAAACACAAGTAGCACTGAAAAAATGCCAACTTGTTCTCAAGTGTACACTTGTTCTGTGACTAGAAGTTAGCCTTGAAATTTGCATAGCAAAAGGTTCAGCCTAAGTGGCAGCACCAGAGTGGAATACATTTAATTAAAGACAACAGCAAGGTAAATTATACTCTTTTATTATTTCTTTTTTCTCCATTTTTTGCTTTGCTTTGCTTGATTAGGAGCTACTTGTTTCAAGAACAGGTGAGCAGAACAAATCTGTTTAGCTCACAAGGGCATAAAGGGAGGGAGGGATCAGAGCTTTTGGATGCTCCAAATAAGAGCAGGATTTCCCCGAGTTGCCATCTGCATTGTATCTCATATCTTGGAGATCAGCAAGGCCTCATGGTAGCACTTCAAGAGTGAAAAATTGTTTGCCAGAATGGCTCATGTGCACTCTAAAAATAGGGCCATGTAAGAAGTCTCAAGGAAATTCTTCTGTAATTATAAAGGATTCCAGTTTGAATTAAATGAGGCCAGTGAAAACTAGCTTGAATATTAGGCCTGGATTTACCAGTATGTGTGGGGAATTGTTTTGCTGCCATTGCCGACCTTCTTTTCCCCACCTGAAAAGTATGGCCTCCTTTCCATTTCTATTGTTCTGAATATCATAATATGCCATATGTGGAAGTGCTCAAAACTTGACACTTATAGGAGACTGGGAGGGAGAAGATGTATAACAGAATATGTGTATTAATATGCACTAGTAAAAATGCCTTAAAATTCCTGTTGATTCGTACTGTTGGTCACTGTTAGGCCAGAATTTAAAAAATACTGATATTAAATAGAGCAATATTGTCTTTTAGCATTAGGCCTTCAGGATCTAATAGTTTTACATAACCATTACTAAGGCATAGAGCCTCTCAAGCTGTGGAGCCTCTCACATTGTCTTTCAGGAGTTGTCTGGGAAAGTTACCATATTCAATTTTTAAGGATATTTGATCAATTCTTTTCCCCACAATGATCACAGCAGTACAGGCTTCTAAGCCCCACACCATTTCCTCAAATATACAGCACAACTGAAGTCTCACAGAAAGTCAGTGCCTGTTACCTGCAATCAGCACAGTCAGTAACCTGGAGTTAAAATATCTTTAAAGGATAGTAGTCAGCATAAATGTTTCTTAGGTCTTTAGAGGTAAAGAAATATGCTGGTGAAGATGTCCTATGAAACACAGTGTTGGTTTTGTTGTTCAGGCAGTAGAATTTGATGGGGTTCATGAGAACCTGTGACACAGACTTCAGAACGTTTCACAGAACTGTTGTAGAGCCTGTTGGAGTTAAACAGGGACAGGCTGGGGTGCTGCTGTCAGCCAGGAGTCTATTAAATACCCAAGAAAATTCAGGACTGTTGAGTCTTTTCTTGTTGATATTAAAATGGAGAAATGAAGACCAGAACTATATCAATAGTTCTGGTCTTAGTTAACTTAGTTAACTTAACTTAGTTAACTTAGTTAAGCTTAGTTAAGAAAGGCTTAGTTAAGGCTTCTGTCAATTCCTGCTGAGTGTCCCCAAGTCCCACTGCAACATTTATAATTAATCTGATCTCTGCCAGGATCAATGTCCCTTTCACATGGCCTGAGAGTGTCTTCCAGGGGTAGATGCATGAAAGGTTTACTGCCAGGCTCTGTTGAAAGTGCTTCAACGTGTTTGTTTTTGTCTTGTATTGTACAAATAGACAAAGCAAGGCCAATGCACCATGGGTCACACTTCACCATAACCCTGCTTGCAGAGCTTGTTGGTAGAGAGTAAATGAATTGTGGTTTATTTTTCTTCTACAGAAAAGTTTTGAAGGCAAAATCCTCTTTAAGAAACAGGTAAATTTGAGAGATGGAAGAAATAAGTAATTCTTTACAAATCTGTAAGAAGGCTGTTGCTGACAGTGACTTCACTGCTTAGGGTTTGAGAGCTGACTGCTGGCTACAGATGAATTTCTGATCATGCACTCTTTAAGGGTATCTGAACTTCATTAATATTTGCACTTGTTCCACTCTCTGTGAGCTTATGAGAGAAATTGCAAAGTCCTCCTACTCTGAGCTCTTGTGATCCCTACTCTTGTGATCTTGCAGTGCTTTCTGGAATAGCCCTGGAGGGCTAACACATCATTTGGAGATGTAAGCTCATAATGTTTTGTTTTCTAATCCATGAAGAAAAATGGGTAGAGAGCAAGCTCTGCTTGGGAGGGAATACCCTGATGTGATTTATAAATCCACATGGATTAATCTATCAAGTTCTGATTTATGAAATATATTATGTTGACCAACTATATTACTTTACTGATTCAAAAGTCTTGAAATTAGTATGAAAACCAGCAATCCATCATAACATTGAATTATGTGCCAGTGATGCATAGCAGTATCTCTCAAAATGCTTGATTTGTGTTTGCCCTTTTTGTTAGTAAAATTCATGTTGCTTAATAGCCTTAGAAAATTATGTTAATATACATGATGGACAGAATTCATTGCTAACTTTCTAGGTTTTTCATTAAGGCAAAAAAGGTTTACCAAGCTTTTGAATTTGTCAGTTTGATGTAACTGTCTGCTTAAGAAATTTCCATTTAGAAAAGCATATATCTTTGATCACTCATATTTTTAAAATCAATGAGTATTTCTAACAGTGAATCTTGCAAGTGATTATTATTGCTAGAAGCTGGGAGAACAAAGGACTGAAAGTTCAAGCAGAGGTTGAAGTTTTTGGATATCAGCAATGGTGTGAGTCCCCTACTAACATTGCAGAGGTATCAGAAAAGGAATTTTGGCATTAATTCATTGTGTTGCAGTTTCCCTCAAACAGAAACAGATCTTGTGAGTTTGACCCAGTAATGACTTTGGAAAAAGACCTTTTTTTATACCATCAGGGATTTCACCATGGAGTTCTAAGTCTAACTATTGTTGATATTGAATGTGTCTCTTCCTTGGGGATCTCAGGTACCATTACATTTTTGTCATATTTGAAGGGCTCAGAAGGGGAGTGATGTCTCTTGTAAATTCCAGTCTACATTATCTGCAAGAACATTTTGCTAAAGCAGCTGGTTGTTCCCTGTGAGGGCTTTAAACACACAGACAGCTCCATCCGTGGTGTTTTCAGAGCAGTTCATACTTACATCAGAAAAATGCATCAATAGCACCTACAGAAAGGCTGTGGAGGTACAGACCTGGGCCAGCAGAGATAACAATGCAGCACAGAAAGGGCTGTGTTGTACAAGGTGGATGAGATTTGAGTCTGGGATGAGAGAGCAGGGGAGAAACAAATAGAAGAAAAGTGTCCTGTTGCTGACTGGATGAGTGTTGGTACAGGATTATTTGCTGCAAGTCTGAGGAAACTCCAGTATACCAGCCCTTCTAGAAGATATAAGGCTTTTCTCTGTGTGTTATAATATTCCTTGGGGTTTTTACTGCAGCACATTTTAACCACTGAAGTCAGCTCCTTTCCTGGTCCCAGTTCTGAACTACTTCATTCCGCTCTGAGTGTTTACCCTCTGCCCATCACTGTGATGACATGATGTCCACCACTTTTACTTTTCTAATGTGTATGTAGATGCTGTGGAAACTAAATCTGCCCTGCATGGAATCTCACTGAGGTACCACTGGGTCCTGGTTAGTTGGATGGTGTGTTCGCAAATGAAGTTAGCACTGTGAATCACCAATCTTTATTCTTATTTCATTACATTACTATTGCTTTATTACATGGAGACCTATGCCTATGCAACTGAGATCACAGCTCCAGTATGGTAGATATGTAGGGTGAGATGGTGTCTGTGCCCAAAGAAAATACTGCCTAAAGGAGGAATAGAAGAGAGAACATGTAGAAACTCCTCAAGAAGAGGAGGTTTTAGATTGTCTTGCTGTATGCCTCTGTTACTTTTTGATAATGAAGACAGCATAGAATGAAATCTGGTATGTTCTCAGGGTCAGAATAATTGAAAATCTTTCAGTGCATTTGGTATATGAAATATATCTGTATGGATGATGCAGTTTGGAAAAAATATAGCATACTGGGTAGGCAATCATTTTAATATAATTATGTTACATAAAAACACTGTTTCAGTGCAAGTCCAGGTATATCCTCATAAATCAAGAAGCAACTCAACTTGATACTGGTCCTCTCAATTTTCTAATGACCCTGCATAAGCACATGAGGATGGTTTAAGAATACCATGTACAGGGACTGAGTGACCAAGGGCATCTCTGTGAGGGTCTTGTCACAGAGGAAAGTACAGAAATCAATTTGCCTGACCAAAGACCTGAAAAGTAAGGAAGATATTTAGGTCAATCAACAGAAGTGGCACTGGGGGTTGTGTCTTCAGAGCCTTGCTTCTTTGCAGCAAAATATAAAGCTTAGATTTCCTTCTAATAGCAAAGTAATGGGACTTATAACACTTGGTTCCTCATTATCTAGAAATGGAGTGGACTAAAGCAGATTAAATCAGCAAGAAAGTGGAATGACTTGATTAAGTTCTATATTTTAATAACTTGTGGTCTTGAGGCTCATTGAAAAGGCCACTGAAATCAGAGAATCTCCACTGAATTTGGAGAAGGCTCTTGAGCATTATGTTATTGCTGCATATTCTTTTATCTGTGCACTTAACATTGCCATTTAGTTCTGCCTCTCAAGTGGTTGCTTCACATTGACATACTATGCATTATCTACAAACTGAAGTCTGGCAGCTGAATTTGTGCAGCTCTTTTGAGCTCAGGCCCTAAATCAGTATTCTTTCAGCACAGGTTGCTGGCTGCTCAAAGCAGCAATGTGTGGCAGGCTCATTCTGCAGCTGCAGGCAGTTTGCTGAAACTACATCCACTGCACAGCTTTCTGAGATGGGATTTTTTTTTTCTTTCTTCTTTTGTAGATGGCTCAGTTCTTCCCTTTGAAAGGCTGAGACCAATTATAATGGAGTTCTGACTGAGTTGTCTTGAAACAGCTCCTGTTATTTCAGCAGCAGCAGGAATAAATTAAAATAAGCAATGCCATTTTCCCCTTCCATAGTTGTATGGTCCTTCCAGTGAGTGAAAAAAGCTGCATCTCCTTGTAGCAATGGTGAATTCAGTTTGTTTCTGTGTACATGAATACATAATGGCAGGGGAGGGGATATATGTTTTATACAGTTGGTACTGCTCCATTTATACCTCCCTCACCTACAGAACTCCAGAACAGCTGATATGGTACAGGGTGTGAGTCTGCAGCCATTAACTGTGACCAAAAGTGACCTGTTCATTGTGCTGACAGTCAGAAATAATACCAAATGCATTGTTCTGGCACGGAGTTTCTGTGAATATTTGGGATAGTCATGGAATACCTCTTGAGTGTACTGCATTTTGGGAGATCCTCAGTGTGATATGAACATCCTGTGACAGTTTAAACTGAAAAAACGTAGGCCTTGTACTTGCAGACTTTTCTCTTTTATAAAGCAATTAAGCAAAAGGTAAAGCATGCAATTCTATGGGCAATACTACAGGAACCCAACTGCTCTTTAACACTGTGTTTCAGTGTACAGAACTGGATTGTCAAAGCCGCATCAAATTCACCCCCATACTGATGTTTCTGATATCACTTGGGTGATATAGCTTGGGTGTCAATTTGACTCAACTGCCATACTTTGGGGTTTTCTTTTTCTAGGTATTTTGTTCATTTTACCTTCACGTGCGCTGTCCCAGAATTATATTCTCAACTCTGGCTTGAATAACTGACTGGCCTTACTAATACTTAAAGTTGCACTAAAGTACACTTCATGATATGTATCAATGTTACATTGGAAGCTTTAATAAGCCAGTATTTTATCCATGCACACTTTTATATGTATAAAGTCCCAGCATATGCATCCAATCATAAGATTCTGTTTGAACTGCACCAGCTGATGCAAATATGGAGGCACTTGCAAAGGAAATCAGGGTGGCTGAGCCAGTTTTTTAAAATTTCTAAATAGCACATGCTATGAGGAATTTTGTCCTACCAAAAAAAAAAAAATCACGGAGCTTCTATTTTTGCTCCTAACTTTTCTTCAGTATTTGTTGTATTTTGAAATTCAAAGAGAAATTCAAAGCTGTTAAGCAAATAGTAAAACAACTTGGCTAAGTAATCCTCCTGTCAGGATCCATCTTGTTCTGATCTATTCTTGAGTGTCCCCAAAGTTTGAATTTATTTGCTTTGGAGATAATTTCAGTTCCCTGTTGTGTCTGAGAACTAAGGACAGCCTTTAAGGAAAATGGAGGGACAGTATGACATTTATTAGCCCAGCTGTTTAATGCACTTACCTGTTTCCAAGGTCTGAAAGGCTGGGTTTTTATTCTCTCCTAGCTCTGAAAAATGAGGATTGTATAACAGATTGTGAAAGCTGAAATGGTAGGATGGGTCTTTTAATTTCTTTCCTTGTTATTTTTTTTTAAAGCACACTTTAAAGAAATCCATAAAGCCTAATGTGTAGTGCTTGAAACTCATCTATTGTATGGTTACTACATTGATCACAGCCTTTCACCTCCCAGCTGGGCATTGAGCTGCTAAAGAAAGAGTTTAAATATGATCTTCCTGACATTAACAAGGCAACTGAATTATGTTTCAAAGGGATGGAAGGAAATGCAATTTTTGAACATCTTTGTGGTCAGGAGGAGGTGAAATTTTAGGACTTTGTTCTCTTCTTTCGGCAGCTCAGTATCATTTCTATGTAATTCCACTGCAGTTAGGGGACGTAGAATTGCAGTGGGAAAGGAAGGTAGCCCTTCATTTGTGCCTTTGCAGCAGGAAGGAACAGAACAAGACTGATTCATGAGGCAGTAAATTCCATGTCATGGACAAGAAGTCCTGGTCTTCCTCCTGCCTTCAAACAGGAGGGTTTGGTTCTTTACCAGGAGGACCTGAATGAGGGGGGTCTCATGAATGCAAAGTTCAAGAAGCAGAGAGGGGATTTGCCTGTTGGGCTTTAAAAACCAGCAACACTGCAATCTCAGGCTGCATTGATGTGTCGTGGTGGAAAAAATGCAAGACTCCAGTGTTAACTGGATTGTGCCACCATATGGTGAGAAGTTTTCAGAGATGAATAATCATCCCTTGGGAACAGGAAATGTTCCATCCTAGAAGTGAATGTCATTGGTGATGTGGGAATGGGATAAGGTTGTAAGGTCACACTGAAATTTGAAGTGCATACGTGATATTGTCCTTTGGGATTTCAGGCTGTACGTGTTAAAATGGCTCTTCTGTTAAAACATACTTTTAAGAATATTGACATCATTGTTAATTTGCATTATTTAAGCAAAGTTCCCTCTTAAAAAAACTCAGAGATATGAAACAGAAAGAATCTTTTCCTAAAGCTGCCAGTCAACAAACAGCCAGTTTTCATAGTGATTCATAGCTGAGCTTAAATGCAAATATAAGGAGGATATTCTAGATTGTGTATGTAAGTGATCTTATAAAAATGTTCATTTGTAAATGACCATTTATTGTGGCTGCTAGAAATAATTTATGGCACTTCGCAAAGACTGAGGCCCTTATTTTGTGTGCCCACAAAAAAAAGTGATGGACATTTATGAGTATAATTTAAACAATACCTCTCACCTGTGGGCAATACTGCATTTTAAGTTTTTTACCAATTATGTCTGTCACACCAACTCCCTCACTGCTGATGTTTTTTAACAACACAGTAATGTCCCTCAAACTGAAACAGCAGGTGTAACAGCAAGAAACAAGCTGCTGTATATCTCCCAGAAGAAAAGACCTTTTCAAGTTAACTTCTGTGAAGGATGGTAGAAAACTAGGTGTGGGGAAAATTGCTCATGGGTTTGGAAGAGACAAATTCTGAGGGAGATGTTTATGTGATGCTGTGTGCTCTAAGATGAGCTTTTAATCATGTCTGCAGCAATTTCACTGACTTGCTGAGGTTCTGGTGAAGCACAGTAATAGACTTTCATGGCTGGAGAAAAGGCTGCTTGTCATAGTGTGGTAAATGGTTCAACTTCTCTTTTTACCAGACAGGGGAGACTCCTCTCGTTTGTGTAATGGCTTTTTAAAGTGGGTGTAAGGCATGTCTGTATTCCATTTACTCTCTCTTGATTCCACCAGAGTAAGTAAAGGCCTTAGTGAAAATGAAAATCAAAGCCTCATAAGCCTTGAGTATCCCTTTTATTAAAGTCATTTAAAGTCATTGTGGTTTCAAATACATTTTGTTGTATACAGAAGATCTTGTGCTAAATAACTGGGATATTTAACATGGCAGGGGGCTTTTGAGGAATCAAGAACTTATAGACATAAGAATAATAGAGAGGTGTATATATGGCTATTAAACTGTCATGAAAAAGATTATTGAATATCCCCTGGAATTGCTGTAGAAACCAATTCTCCACTCCAGAGTTCTCCAGAAATGTAGGTCAGGCACTAGAAGCTAATCTCAGCAGCTTTTCCTGCCAAGTGAAATGAGCAGGCTGCACTGTTGAGAGGCTGGGTGTGAGAGGACTTACCAATTGCTCAGGGCAAGAAGGAAGTTAACTTGGGTACTAACCAAGAATTGAAATGGGATAAAAGCTCAGGATAGACAGTTAGGCAATTTACACATGTGGGAATTAATTGTTTGAACATTAGAGTAGAGGAAATAAGGAATTAGAACTTGGAAGAAGATAGTGGCTGGAAGTTGATTAAATAGCCTAAACAAATCAGGTGCCTTTCTATGCCTGGAGGAAGAACAGAAAAAAAAAAGATCCAGTAGAAACTTTTGCAATACTGAATAAGGATTTTGCTATGCCAGAGTCCACAATTGGATGCCAATTTTTCCTGGAAGAATAGAGGAACTGGGAGAGGTGGTTTTGGAACCTAATTCTTATGTAGGCTGGAGGATCTGATAAAAAGCATTTGAGGTTCTCTGGCCCTGCTGTAGTGATGACAATGAAAATTGATCCCATGCATTCCAGCAGCCCTCACATGTGAGTTGTATTTTAATTAGCTTAGTTTTTTCACATTGTCCTCTTCCTAGCCTGCTGTATTGTGGGGCAGAGGTTCTTGAAGGGGTCTGTGTTCGAGAGTTAGATCTGACCCCTTTCTTACCTTGTAGAATGTATTGACCTTTAAAAAAACCTTTTTTTTTGAACTCTGTATTTGTCAGGTCCTGAAGAAATGAAGCTGCAGTTTCTCAGCAGATGATCTCTCTGGCAGATCTGTCATGCATATGGCAGCTGTTCAGTTTACTGTATCCTTACTCAGCTGTGATGAACTGGTGTGTTCCCACTTGCTTTTTTCAGGAGTGAGAGGCCCTCTCACCATTCCTGCAGTTACCCTGTTGGGATTGGTGTCAGGTACTGCACACTCAGTAGAGCCCCAGCTCCTGCTGCAAGGCAGGGAGGAAAGGGGCACTTGTCCAGCTGAGGAGGACTTTACCTGAATGCATTTATATTTAATAATATCTCGAGGTTGCTGCCTTGGGGAGCTGTCAGGTGCTTCATATTCTGAATGTAGGGGAGCAGGCCAGCTGCCAGAGTACTCACAAATGGTGAAGACAAAGAGGTGGCTCCATGAGCTGGCTTGATACACCAAAGAAGCCAACAGGGTAATTCCAAAAGAGAATAACACAGAGTGCTCACAGCCAGCAGCTGCCTGACACGCTGCTGCTGTTCTGTGGGGATCAGAGGGATGGGGACTGGAGGTGGTGAGTGAGAGGAAGAGAGAAAGGGGTTACATTTCCTTCCTGGTTCCTACAGTGGCTCCCAGGACGTAATGCAATGGAGCTGGGTGAGTATAAGCATTGCTAATGACTGGGAAACACCATTCCTTAACTGTTATCCTACTTGGTACTTCCTACACTTAAAGACAGCTCTGCTCCACTTCAGGGAACAACTTCAGTTCTTGGCTTGGGGATCATCTTACAATGCCATAAATTTAACCAGGTTATTGTAGTGCTCTTTGATGTGAGGATCTCCAGAAAACCTACAAATAATGATTAATGTGCATGACAGCCTTGCAAAATAGAGTAACTAATCTCATTTTACAGGTGGAAAAAATGAGGCCCAAGAGCATTGCTGGTCTGATTTTTTCAGTGGCACCCTATGGGATGGGTGGGTGCTTGAAATTGCTGAAAATTCAACACTAAGCATTGAGTAGTCCTAGGCCACACAGCAAGCTGGTGGCAGCAGGGAGAAGAAATCCAATCCTGGCTCTCAGTCTTTCAAGCAAACCACCAGATGACACTTAAAGCGCACTTCTGGGGATGAAAAGTACTATATAATTATTTCTTCCAGTGTAAATATTTTCCTCTTAAAGTCAAGCTTTTCTTTTTTATTACCATTGACTTTATTAAGCCCATGTGATTGTCTTTGTTTAAGCTGTTACAGTGTGGATCATTGAAACCATGTAAACCATCCAGGATCCCCATGCAGAATTTGTGTAGTTAAAATACATAATACACTATATTGAACCATCCTCTTAGAAAAACATCATCTCTGCAATTACCATAAACTTAGAAGTCCCCCAAAACAACCCGTAAAAATACCTACCTATGCATGAGCATCCCTCAGAAGTAAGAACTGTTGTTACTGACATTAGTGGAGATGACTTGTGGAATGTGCCATGTCCAGTTTTAATCTCAGAAATCTTGTAAGCACAGCCTGAAGTTTTCTTCTGCAGGGCGACATCTGTAACTGATTTCAGTTTCATGGCAGTGTTTGGTGCCATATTTGTATCTGTGGACTTCAGTATGAAATTAATGGTGGGATGAGGAAAGAGGGAAGGGCAAAATGATTGCCAGTGCATGGAAGTCACTACATCAGTGGAAATCCCTGGGTAATCTGAATGTGGAACAAAACCAAGAAAAGAGGTACAAGTTTTGTAAAACAGTGCCCTTGGTGTGTTATTTACAGCTATTAAGAGACTGGCAAGGTGGTCCTGCAAATGCCAGGAAGCAGAAAGAGGCTGAAGTGCAATCCTTGTCATCATTCTGCATTCATTCACACATACATGCACTCTCTGTTGCTAGAAAACCAATGATTATAGAAATAAAGTTTAGACTAGGATGAATCATTAGGTGAAGATCACTGTACCAGAAGAGTAGGGTATTGCCTGAAATGCTGCATGATACTGAGTCCATCCCCCTCTTGTTCTCCTCCACTCCCAAATAATGCCTTGTAATTATTATTGGAGTAAATTAATCTGCTGGTTTGATTGATACCAGATCTTGTTGTGGTTTCAGGCAAATGATTCCTGAACAGAAAAAGATACAGTGACAAAAGAAAAAAACAGATGTCTCAGAGTTGCAAACAGAAGCCAATAATTTGCTTGGTTTTTAAAAAAGAGGCAGTGTCAAGAGGAGAAGATTCTGTATAGAAACAGCATAAAGAAGGGTAACAAATGGTTTGGGGACAGTGAATTGCACTCACACCTGGTGGTGCCTTGTTTCCAAGCAAGGATTGTACTTAGAACAATGTTATTTTCATTTCTGTGGTCTTATGGAGTTTGTTGTGTATGCTGTTGGGGATGTTAAGATTTAGAAGTCGCCTGTTATGTATGGGTTCTTTACAGATATGACTTGTTTTTCTAAAATATTCTTTTAGTTTACTAAGCCATATAATTTGAGAACACTGGATGTGTTTGACTTTAAGAATTAATCCTTCTTCAATCAGGAGGACCTTTGTTTTCATAGTTCCTAGTAGGAAATGAAAAATTTTAACAGACTTTCAATATCTATTAGAGAAAGTCCACTCTTACATAATTTTTTAACTGCTTGAAAACAAGTTTTCTGTTGGCTGTCACCCCACTTTAGTTGCATTTTTATAAAATATGTGTACTAGCTTGCAGCATCCCTTTAATCCTGTCTTTAAAAATAGGAGAATTGTCACATTCTTTGTAGCAGAAGCAAAAGGGCTTCTGTTTCCATTGCTGAGAGTTCTATCTCAGTCCATTTCACCCTTATGTACTTGAACATTCTGAGTCCACTAATATGTGCATTGAGTAGTTTTTGGGGTTTTGCCAGCTTCTTTTTTCAACGTATGTACACTCAAGTTCAGGTTGTGAGAAAGCTCAAATAAAAAACTTCCAATGAGGCTCTGGGGCGTGGACTTCAAGGCTGCCTTCACATTTAATCCAAGGTCCTGGAGGGCCCTGGAGTTTCTTCTTCTCCTTGCAGTGTTGTAGTTCATAGGAATGCTCAGAAATGCAGGTGCCACTGCAGCCACATCAAGCATTATAACCTCTGGAGGACTCCATCTATTTTGGTGTGATCACATTCTTCTGTATGATGATTATCAATACCCTGACTCCTAGGAAGACCCTGTAAATTGGCTGTACACAGACCTGCAGCATCAGTGCTGACATCTGTCGGGTTTAGTTGACTTCTGTTGGAAGCAGACACTGTTCATGTGGCACTGCTTTGCCTTGAAAATGTTGTTAGACCTGACTCTCTGTGGACATAATTGGTTTTTCAGGAGTTTAAAGAAAGAGAACATAACTGAGTTGACTGCATAACCAGAAAAGAGAAATAGAGATATTTTGGGGTAAAACTAATGGTCTGAACAGATCTAGAAGTTTTGTGGTTTTAAGTCTGGACATCTGCATCTCCACTTTGTTTTTCTTGCTGTCATGGACCATGTACTGCAACTTCATGAATGTGTTTTAAAATGCATTTCCTGTATCTTTCTCCTTATTCTTTCTGGGACACTAGAGGTTTTAAAAGGCATCAAAATTATTAATGAACAAGTAGAGAGAGAAGTTATCCTGCTCTAATTTCACCTCTGACACCTTATACTTTTCGCTCTGGCAGTTTAAGTCAGAAGGTCCATCAAAAGAGGTATTGTCATATGATCATGTTAATATTTTTGTGTATGGCATTCATTCTGGGTTAACCACTTTGGGCAGAGTAGTGACTTGAAGTAAAAGATCTTTTTCTGCCAAAACTAAGTGAAGGGGAGGCTTTAGATAGACTGGATAGTCATTGGGATCTACCTAAGCATCATTTTAAGAATAAGAATCTGGGTCATGAGACTATAATTGTACAATTATAAGCAAGTCACATCCCCGTGTTTATATTCACAATTGTCAGGTGCATTCCAGATCCTAATGATATCCTTTAAAGATACTCAGGTTCTGTATAAAGAATATTAGAAGTGTGGAGGTGGAAAGTTAATCATAATTTTGTTGTGGTTTTTATTTGTCTATTGCTCCCAGAGGAGTGAAATTAAAAGGAATTCTTCTTGTGGATAGCCTTTAAACCAGTTTGTGTCCTTTCCTAAGTGGAATGAATTCATAATCCTCTGTTTCCAAGGAATTCTTTTGATCCTGTCTGTTTAGTTGAAGTTTATACATTGCAACTTCTATGTAAGCAATATTTCCTATTGATCTTTTAGTGATCCTATTAGTTTCTTTCATTCCCTTAATAGAAATTTTAGCAGTAATAAAAGATAGAATCAGGCAGTAATTAGAACTGTGATTAGTTATAACATGTGTTTCTTTACCAAAGCAAAAACCCAATAAAATGTAAATTAAAATAATGGAACTGTGTCTAGCTATCTTGAATTATATTAGAACATTCACTTTTTCTTCTAAGCATTAATATATGCTTTAAAAGGCAAATGCTTTTATTATGCAAATTTAAATCACAGCGCAGTAAGTGTATTACTTTGCAAATTGCTCTTTATTGCCCACAAATGATATAAAAAATGAAATGAGTGTGAGAGGATGTGGATGTTTGTGCTCTCAGGTCTTGAGCCCACAAACATTTGTGTCAATAATCCTTGCTAATTAAAGTCATCACAGGGGTTTCTGTGACTTCAGTCATTTATAAAACTGAATATAATGCAAAATGTGGATTTTCATGGACAAGCTTGGGTTATTGAACTGAGCAGTGGGGTCAGGGTTTGGTCCCTCTATAAAGTGACTCAAAAGCTCTCATCACTGCAGAGAACAAAGCACATTATGGTGGGTTGTCCCTGCCACCTCTTTGTCTCCTTACTGAGGAATTTCACAGCATCTAGTGACATCTTATTCATGATCATCAGGTTATGCACAGAGGCATTTTGGTTTCCTGTACTACCTGAGCAGATCTGGTGACTCTTCTTTTGATGTGACTCTCCAGAGAAAACAGAAAGCTTTCTGCAACTGAAAGGTGGTAAGGATGTGGTTTCTCCAACGGGTCTCTCAGCAGCTGTCCTTAGTCATCATTTCCTTCCTCCTCTGATTAGGACAGCTGTCTCCCAGGATTGGGAGCCTGGACAAAGCTTGACTGTGCTAGAGCATGTCCAAGTGCAACTTCTTGAGTTTAATCTTGTTGTGTAGAAAAGTGCTCTGAGATCAGGATCCTGTGGAGGATCCTGTGGAAGGGTGGGACTGTACATTAGGGCTGGGATCCTTTGGGCAGAAGTGACAAACCCAGTTCTGGCACAGTTCTTGGAGCCTACAGGGCACACATGCAATTAGCTGTCTCCTTCTGGCATGGGAGGGATCTTCATATAGGGGAAAACTCATGGCACAGTGCTGGAACAGAAGTGAAGTTATAGGGTGATACAGGAGCTAATTTTTGCAGGTGTCATATTTTGTAAAAATGCATTTAAAGCTACATAAAATGGCCTTTTCAGCTCTTCCACACAATGCAAAGTAAGACAGAAAGTGGCTTGGGAAAAGATAATTGGGGAAAAAATGGGAACGATTGTTAATCACTGTTCTCATCTTCCTGCTCCCACCAAAATAGTAAGTATTGAAATTCCGTGTCTAACTTAGCTGCAGTTCCTGAAACTTCCTCCTCTTCTGCTTATTGGGCCATAGTCTCTGCACAGGCAGCCAGAATATCCTGCTCTGTGCTTACAGTGAGGATTTCAGTTTTCAGGCAGTACAGAGGCATATGACCTCAGGTGAGAGAATCCAGCCAATCTGTTTAACTTTGTGTTCCTCACTCAGTGGAAATGTCAGCATTATCATGACTTAATACTGCATTTGGGCAGGCAGATTGTTGGATTGGTGCCTGCCTTCATCAGCTCCAAACTTTCTCAGCAAAGCACTTCACAGTGTGGTGTTGCTATAACATCTCTTGTTAAAATCAGTTATTTTTGCAATTCCTGACCACAGTGTCTTGCACATACTCATGCAAATGTCTTGACAGCCATGAGCAGGTATCCTGTTTTCCCTTGGCTAGGCTGGTTGCTTGTGCTGCTACTGACTTTTTTTCTTTTCTAGTTAAATCTATGTAATGCATAATAGCAGTGAAATGCATAATAGCACTGAAGTACTCACTTTCTCTAACTGTGCATACAGGTAGATATAAAAATAGCATGTTACTGACACCTGGGCAAAACTGGAATCTGTTCTTTTTCCCCTATAGATCACTGGTTATTTCTCATGCATTAGGAAGATATGCAGTTTGACTAAGACCTGTTTCCTTGCTCTTTTAGGGTCTTGCTTTAGAAAAAAAGCCCTGCATAAAGAGAAATGGGTGTCTTGTGGTCTGGCTGTACTTTTATTAAGCTTTTTAGCTTCTGTTGGGTTTGCTGCTGTTTGGATGTGAAGTAACAGGGGGACTGGGAGGGTGGTTTGAGATAATTAGTTTCCTTGCACTCCAAGGCTCTTAGCCAGATTCCTGTAAGTTTGATCATAAAGTTTTATGGCATATGTTTTGCTCTTTATGGGAAGAAACACCATGGGGAGCTGCGCTTCAAAGAATCAAGGTCTCCTTTATGCCCTTTGAACTGTACAGGAAAATCTTCAGACAGGTTACGTGGTGTGACCACTGCTTAAGAGCTCGACTTGAATTGCTCTTTTGCTCTGGCTCTTTAAGGGATCTGTGTGTCCTTGGGATGAAATTGAGAAGCAGGAAAACAGGATCTTATTAGAAGCTGTGAATTCCTTTAGGTGCATGTGAGCAAGATGCAGCTCCCTGCCCAAAGCACTGCACCACTTGCTGCTCAGGAGTTGTCATGCACCTGATTTTTGTGGGAGTTCTGAAGAACACTACCTCTGTTTTCTCTCTTCTGCCCAAATGCTGGCTGATGCTGAATAGTAGGTAGGAATATGGATGTAAGACTGGGTGTGGCATGAGGGGAGGACTCCTGTGTGTGGCTTGAAATACTCAGAAGGTCAAAGTGTGTCTTTAGGAAGATGGCCTGTGTTACTGTATTAGTACAGAGACTTCCTGATAAATAAATACATAGCTTAACATAATTGTGCCTTCGGACATGAACATACTAACCAGAACTCTTGAATGGTCCCATTGCATGCTGCAGCTCTCTACCCTTTCCCAATGGGATCAAAGCCCTTTCATTTTTCTCACAGAGGTGATGTTAAGAGAAAGACCAAAGGAGAAAACCAATGTGTAATGCTTAATTGGCACAGGGTACTTTTGTTAGGAAACTCAATGATGCTATTTGCTTCCCAGGGGAAATTCCAGTTTTAGAAACTGTCCAGCAAGGCCAAGGCACTGTGACCAAAGCCATGCAGTTATCACTGCCCCCTACCAGGACAAGGTGTCCCTAGAGAAGCTTTACCTGCACTGCAGTGGGCATTTGCTTCTCTGACTGGGTTGGTCCTTGGCCCTTCTGCTCATTTACACCAGATCCTGTCTGACCTCTCCTCTGTGTGGTCAGCCAGGTAAATGCAACATCTGAGGTTATAGTTTTCAGCAGCTGCTGCATGGAATGAACACACTACTAATGGAATTGGTGTCCTACTCAATCCCATGCTACCGTGGGATTTATAAGCCTAACTCATTTATCTGCTTCTGAAGATATCTCCTTAGTTGGCTATTTAGTTGAAGATAATTAAACAAGAGCTGTTAAGTTTGTCAGTTTTAAACATCCTACTGCTAGCTTATGTGTTTAGTAAATTGAAAGTAATTAAGGTTAGTTGGTTTCAAAAATCCCTTTCCTGTCTGTGAAGCAGAGGTCATGTCATTGCTTACATAGTACTGAATTAAATTGCACCTATTAAAATGTGTTTTTTATCATCCAGCAAGCTGCCTTCTGAGACGTGAGACTGAAGGCATTCTGGAGAAATGCTGCAGAGAATTTCTGCCTTTTTAAACGTGGTAAATTCACTGGACATTTGTGTTTGTATGTATGTCTTTTGTTTTCATAGAATGTACCACACGTCTCTACCCAAGGGTACAGGTGCTTCTTTGGCTGCTCTTGTGCAAGAGCTCCCTCTTTGATCTGGATAATTTGCCCAGGGATTAGATGTGCAGGCTTGAAATACATGAAAAATGACCAAAAGGAGGCATTCATAGCTAAAGAAATAAAATAATTAAAGAAGTTATAAAATATATTGTAATGTGACTTTTCCTGAACCTTAGTTTCAGTATCTAGCCCTCTTGGCATTCATAAATTATTTCAGTGTAGGGCACTGAGCCATTATGTGTGTGACAGACATGTCCTTCTCCCAGCCTGGACTGTTTCTGGAATAAGGCCTATGCCAAACAGAAATGCTGGATTTGATATACTGGGTCACAAAAGTAATTTTTCCAACTACTATTTATACCCATCAGAATAGGTTTGTATTGTTTCAGATAAACAGCAATTTGTCTTTATTTTCACTTTTTTTTTCTTTTTTTTTTTGTCCTCCAAAGGGGGTTTCAGTTACTGCAACATTCTCCATCAGTCTGCATTTTGTTTGAGTGCACAGAGACTGATCTGGGAAAGGAGCCTGACCCAGGACAGAGAGAGAGGAGAAGGGGGTGGGAAGTGAATGAGCGACCCAAAGAGATTCCCTAATCCCTTCTGTTCCTGCCTTTCACAGCATTTCCTAACATTCCATTTCATATAATGAATGCAAGCACAAGGCCAAATGGTCTGAGTAACACGATCAGCTTCTTTACAGGGAATTTCTTTGTGTTTTATGGCTTTCCAGGACTCACAGTGCAGATAGTGGGAAATCCAGGCACTGAGCAGAGGAAGAGCCCTGGATTTCAGACCTAAATGCAACACTACTAGGAATATTTATGAAGAGAAAAAGGGGAAATAGAAATAATTAAGCTTCTTTGAACAGTTTTTTCCTCAAATGGCAACTTCTTCAGTCGACCCTCCACTTCTGTTCATGCTGAAATGTCAGTTATTCAACTTCATTTGGTCCCAAAGGATCTTTCTGATCGATTATCTCATATCCTGGAATGACACTTAATAATGCACTGCACTGTAATGTGATGTGTGCCAAATTTCTTAAAATATAAAATAGCATCAAATGATGTGTCAAAGGTTTTGATGTGACTTTTCTTTGCCTATTCTGACAAGAATATCCATTAAGCACTTAAATAAACAGCTTCTGGAAAAAGCTGTGTCCTTATGAGCAATTTGCTGAAGGTAATGAGCAGGTACACAAACTCTGCCAGCAATATGAATTGTTCTCTTCCCTGTTGATTTGCTGGGATCTTACCCACCATGTTGTTTACACTAATAAATGCAATGTGGCACTGGGAAATGTGATGAACTTGTAAATTAAAGTAAAATAGCTGCAAATATCTGAAAATCACATGGAGAATTATTTTCCCCAGTTTTTCAGGGGCTTCTCTCAAACGGTTGAATTTCCTTCTGTTTATTTGAGAATGGGCTTGCTGAGTAAGTCTAGGAAAGGAGGTGAGATTCTTCCTTCCCAGCAGACTGTAATTTTACTGGTCTGCTAATCAGAAAAATTTGTTTGTCAGCTCTTAATTGGTAATTGATATTAGAGAGTGCTTAATGTCTACCATGGATGATGGATTGTGCCACATGCATTATTTTAATCGTGTGAGTGCCAACAGCAGCTTTCTCCCATCAGCTCTATCCCAGACACTGCAGCAGAATTTCTCCCAAAGCACTGAACAGTGTTTTGCCTTCACCACTGAATGTATTGACAAAGGAGGTGATCAATGTGGGGATTAGTGCTTTTTAGCAGGAGTCTCACACCTGCCCAGCTTCAACAGGCTGACAAAACCAGGGTTTCATGCAGGTCATGGATGGCCTCAACCTTCTACCTCAGAAACAGAAGCGGAGGGTCAGCTGGCAATGACCAGCTGAAATTTGCTGGCTAAAGTGTGTAACAGCTTGAATATTCCTGGATTTCAAGCTCTTCTTTTTCCTGTGATGGAGAAAACATCTAAACCAAGCTGGTTTGTGTAAGATGTGTTCTGAAAGATGCATTACAAACAATGTCTTGCTCCTGCCATGTCTGAGGAGTCTGAAGCTATGAAGCTTCTTAGTGATAGTGTAGCTTCCTTGTCATCTTTTTAGGAAATCCCAGTGTAAGTGGGGCTGTTAGTGAAGCAACTCAGTTAAAATAGTTCATATTTAACTCCACCATCAAGGAGCGGATGGCAGCCTGCCTTTACCTCAGGTACATCCCACTGCAAACAAAAGTGCAGCTCCTCCTGTGGGACATGCTGGTTGATAATCACTCAGAGCCAGACTCACTAATCAGCTGTGTAAAAGGAGCGATAAAAAACTCCAACTGGCTCTTATAAAAGCTGCTTTCATCTCAAAGTCAAGATTCTTCACTCATACCTGGGTATCTAAACAGTCTTGCTTTCAAGAGGATCTGAACATGTATTGCCCTCATTAAAATCAGTGGGAACTCAGCATGTCTGAAAGTCTTGCAGCTTTATTATTTATGTACCTGGCTTGGGATTTAAATACCTGACTTCAGGGTCTGAAAATCGTAATAACTGTTTTCCTCAAACAGTCAGGTGTGCTGCAGAAAACTGTTCTTTCTCTCAGGAGTCCTGCTGTCTGCAGGTAAGAATTGGGATATTTGGACTAAAAACCTTTAGCTTCTCTAGTGATTGACATCTTAACAAATCTATCTTGTCTTCAGTGGAAGTTATGCTCAGACTTAGCTTTAAGCCCGTGCTGAGGTGTTTTATCAAACTGGGATGTAATACTGAATCCAGGTCTTATATAGGCAGATACAACTCCTAAAGCTTCATTCCTCTGGCCTGCTGATCATTTCTGCCACTTCCTGGATGCAATTTCCTCCCCAGTGCTATCTGATTTGGGGCTTATATTTTCTTCTAACCCTTCTTACATTAGCCTTCTAACAAAATTAAAACCCAAGTCAACAAATCCAGAAGCAGTATGATTTTCCCAGAGTTGGTGTGACTTCCTCTGTGTGTTACCTTGAAAACCATTTAAGTTAGAATTCCTTCAATATTGCACATACTTTGGGTAAAGTCATTCAGAGACACAGCACCTTGGAGGACCTTTTGGCTGGCAGGCAAATGTTAATTGTCTGGGTTTTCTTAAGTGTTCTTAGAAAGAACAACCCAGCTGTGTGGGTTGCAGTGCTCTTTGAGACTGAGAGATACTTTGGAGTGAAAAAACCTCAGACTTCCAGTGAGGATGGTTTCCCAGCAGAGTTTGTTTTCTGTCAGGTTATTTTAAGTCTCACTGTTCTCTTAAAAATCGATTTCAATGGCTTTCAGGGGGAAATTTTGAACCAGTAGGCAATTTGAATAACTTGCTTCAGCTGCCCTTTGCATGATGCCTTTTTTTACAGTGGTCACTCTGCACCTTAGGTCTGCTCTCAGCTTTGTAAAAGTAAGGTAAATGCTTCCCAGTTATGCATCATTAAGAGTTTACTGGAGAATGAATGTGTGTGAAAACAATAGGTTGAATGACTGTTGTTTGAGGAATTGCACTTTCAAATCCCTAATGTTAAAATATAGCAATGCTATTTCTGTCAGAACAGGTTACCTGGATGAATACATGAAATGTTCAAATCTCAGTGAACCAAGAAACATAGGGAAAGACAAGATTTAAAATTGTTTTAAATGAGTTCAGTTTGTACAAAGTCTCGGATGCTGCATACAAGAGCAGGGTGTGGCTGCTGCAGTGTGTGATTCAGTACAGATACAGTTCTGGGGAGCCTCCTGTGGAATTGCTTCCATTTGTTGTATCCTTTGAGGGTACAGAAAAGATTTTCCCCTGCTTCACATGGGATATTAACTCTGACAGAGAATTACAGTTTGTTTTAGGATATGTTTCTCTCATATCCCACTTCAGTCAGCCTCACCTGACCACAGGTAACAGTTTGACATAATGTAAATATCGAATAAAGTAAATTTTTCTGGATCTGTAGATGTTTTTATCTGAAACATTCTCACTTGAACAGCTTTGCAGAGGCTCATGGCTATTTCTACTAAAAGAAACATGGTATTTGTAACCTTTTATTCTGAAAGGTGGGATCATACCAGCTTATTCCAAACCAGCCATACACCAGGACCTGTCAGACAATCCCAGTATGTACCTGGCTGCTGGAAGCACTGTGGCAGTGAAAGCCTTCAGAGACAATGAGACTGCAGAAGTTTTCAGTGTGGCCACTTTGAAGTTGTTCCTGAGCTCCCTGGAATCTCATGTTTCTGTGGCATTGGTGCAGTGCAAATGTTCACCAGGGCCTGGTGCACACAGGGGTGTCAGGCATGGCCAGGAAGATGAATGTCCTGCTGCAAATTGGAGTGATTTAACAAGAGATAATGTGTCAAGCAGTACTGGGGCAAGCCTGGTGAGAAAACTGTGAGCCCAAGGCATCCATCAGAGCTGATCTTTGTTAATGATCAAAGGCGGACTTCCTTCTACTCCTGCTGCTTCATGCTTTGAAGGCTCAGGGCAGAAAGCACTCAGAAACAATGTCTGGTTTCCCAAAACAGAGAGATTTTGTAGAAGAACAGAAACTGGCAACTTAATTTGCGTGAAATACATTCAGCAACACTCTAGAAAGTAGATGTTCTCTTCCTAATTCTCTTTGGGTGTCATGAAAGAGACCCCAGGACATTCCTTGATTTTTATGATATTCCACTATCATAAAAATCCTGGAAAATGAGCATTAGTTTTTCAGAAAACAAATAAAAATATACAAAGTAAGACTAAAAAGAGAAAGTGTAACAATTCTTTAATGTGTAGAAATAATTTAATGATAAATATATCTGCATATAGGCACCCCTTACTTTTTACATGTAGGTTCTGAGGCATACAGGACAATGGGATCTGAATGTTTTCCAAAGGTGCAGAATGTTCCTGTAAAGGTGTCCTATGCTAATGGTGTGAAATCCCTCCCTTTCCTTCTCCAGGGGCTGTCTCTGAACCACAGAGCACTTCCTTCTGGAAATTTGTTTCAAATTCATGGGCTGGAAATACAGTACTGATGGGTTGTTCTACAGTGGCCTATCACAGAAGTCTGAGGTTTAGCTTCAAACTAAAATTAGGTTTTAATACCAGGAAATGAACTTACTTAAGTGAGTAGAAATCTTGTTAGAAAGAGGTGTCAGTACACTGATTAATTTGGCTCTTTTCAACTACAGTGTCGTGAGCCTTTCACATGATAAATGATCCAGAAACACCCCCTTCTAGTGGGAAAATAAATGTATGAATCAGCTGTTCTCAGGGTCTGACTGGGACTCTCTGTGTCTTGTCCCATGATGTCCCTTTCCAATTAAGCCTCAATTTCTCATCCTGCTTAAATGATGAATCAAGGCGAACAGAATCTGAGTTTATAATTGTTGTATATAAAATATGTTTCTTTGTTATAGCACACTGTGTAGTAATTTTCCTGTAATGTTAGAAACTAATATATAAATGCAGAATGTGTGTTTGGGGAGGGATCTTCATGTTTCTCTCTGTCAGACTGTTAATACCCATTGCCTACTCTAATTTAAAATATGAAATTTCTGACGTTTGAAAGATAAAGGAAATTAGGAGACTTTTCCACTTTATAAGATGATTAGAAGTAAGGATGTTTTAATTTCTGTACTGTAGATACTGAATGTGATGTGGTATTTCATTGTACTGAAGTGATGTTTTAATACATAAAGCAAACAAATAAGAACTGCTGTCAAGGCATGAAGGGGAGCCAAATGTTTAAGTTGTTATCCTGGAGACTGCAGCTCTAAGGAATGACCCACTTAGATCCCAAATAATATACTTTGCTTAGATTTTTTAAAAACAATATACATTAGTGTATTTTATATGTTATTACATATTCTAAAGCATTCTATAGCAACATTATTGTTCTCAGTGGTATGTTATTGTTAAAGCTTTCTCTTTTGCATTATCAAAATGGCCAGTATCAAACCAGTACCACAGCATGGACTGCACACATTTGACTTTTAAAAATAACCTTGATCTGGCCCCATAAAATGACTCCACAGCCCTCTTTTAATGTGGGACTTGCCTTCAAGATTGAGGCTTGTTAGATTTCAAAGACTTTCTACTTTTATTGATATTAATGAAACAGCTTTTTGTGGTGTTGTTTTTCCTTTTCCTTCCAGTCTCAGTTATCCAGCATTGTGCTTGCAGCTCTTCATTGATAGAATAATCTTATTCTTTTTCAAATTTCAATTGTGTGCTTTGCAAATTGCACAGGATATCATATTTTTCCTTTCAAAGCTATAAACTGTGGAATGAGGAGGCAAGCTGTTTTTCTAACTGCTTTTATCATCATTAAGATACACAGTCCCTCCCAGACAAAAACATAAATATATTCAGCACATATCAACGTTCAGTCTAGGTTCACAGCACAATCAGTGGTGCTCATAGTCATCCAAAAGATGTGGGCTTAGAATAATCTCCATATATGGTTTGTGATTTTGTTGCTGAAAGGATATGCATGATGAGGTAGGAATAATCTCAGAATACTTTTTATGAGTTGACTTCTAGTCCAGTTGTTATAGAAATGATAGTTGCTATTATGAGAGACTTAGGACTGAGAGATCTTAAGGGAAAAAAAGATCTCGGTGCAAATTCTCTCTGATGAAGAGATCAGAATGTTGCTGCTTTTCTTTTGATTGGTGTGAAGGCTAAGGGTTTAGGGTAGAAGGGTGATTTTTCACTCTGACACATTCCTGACCTTTGGCATGTTTCTGAGCTGGAAGTCCCATTTAAAATGTGGAAACAGTAATGTCTCTGCATGAAAAGTGTATGTCCTGGACATATACTTAAGAGGCAACCGAGGAAGATAGAGAACTCCAAAACCACCTTTCTTAAACAATTGAGACACTCTGTTTATATAATAAGGAGGTCTGAAAACATCTCAGTATTAGAAGGTTAGGATGATACTATAAATGGTTGATTTAGCACCCTGGGTTACGTATTCAATCTGATTTAAGAGAGTGACCAAATCCAGTTATCTTTAATCTAATCATTAATCAGTAATTTTTAATTTATCTAAGGTTAAAATGTTTTATCCCACCCAGCTTAGAATAATGCACCTATGTTAGTTTTTATGTCAGGTTCCTGCTTTGGGCAGATTTTTATGGGCAGGTTACAGACCCAGTACTCCAAAGTTCACCATGAAAATGCTGACACACACTAAAGTGTTACGGCAGTGGTGTAATAACCATGAATTCCTATGAAGCACATATTTCCCTTAGATGCATCATAAAACCAAAAATGAAAAATACCACTCTGAAAGCTGGTATTTTCAATAGTTTTTAAAGTAGCAAAAACTGCTGATTTGATTTTTGTCATCATCATAGCTGCTCTACTGATAGCCCTGTTTCATCTTCATCTTCATGAAAGATTTGTCACCATATATTTAAGCAGTTCTCTCTGCAGATGAATGAATACAGGATGTTTCTCCTTGTGAGTGGAAAAAAACCTAAGATCGAGACACAATTCTTGGCCTGCACTTCTATGGGCACTTGGTGCACATTGAACTTGGCCTTCCAGCATGCAGCACAGGCAGCTTCATAAAATATTCAGCAAATGTGTTCTGGGTTTCTTCATTGAATTAAGCAGAACTTAAACTGGGTCTGGCATGATGGAAGTGCATTGAGTCTTCTTGAAAATCTCATTCTTAGTAAAGCTGGATTGTTATGTGAGGCCACATGTAATTTCCCTCCCAAAACAGAATGTGGACACAAAAAGATTAAAAAAAAAGAGAGAAAACTCAATATTTTCTTTTCTGCTTAGGTGTCTGTATCAGATATTCTTAATGGCTCATTTTAGAAAAGAGTCATGATAAGGAGATAATTATAATATTTTCCACTTTCTCAATATCATCAGTGATGCTGTGGCCATTGTCTTCTTTCCTGCTTTCCCATGTGAGCTATAATCCCTTTCACATTCAAATAATTCTTCTCTTACAGCACCATTTTATCCAGTATAGCTTGTCATGTAGATCAGGAGAACTATTTGCAGTTGTTTAATATGGTGGATTTCTCCCCAAGGCCAGATATGCACAGAGACCTTGTGAAAAAACACTGGAGAACTTTTACAGATGATACAGCCTGGGGGAAAAGAGCTGAAAAGGCAAGTGAGTAAATGATCATGGTCAAATTATGCTGGACACACAGGCTTGCTGTGAGTAGGCTGAGGCTGGCATATTAAGGTAAATGTAGAACTCTGACACAGACATGAGATTTTTTTTCTACAGGAGCAGCTTTGCTATGATTTAGTTAGCATCTGCCTTATGAACAGCTTCCTATTTTTGCAAGCAACCATCTGAGACTCTGTGTGTAGATGTAACCAAACTTCCTTGGTTTTCCTAGCTCTTCTTTGAGCAGAGTGTCACTTCAGGGATTATGGTTCTTCTGTGAACTCCATCCCAAAGAATAACTGGATTTTTTTGGCATGTAATAATGCAACTGGCTGCATGTGTGCCTTTCTGATAGGAAGAAATTTGGGATATCAGGACAGTTGAATTTATGCTGCTGTCATAGATAGATCTGTTACATTTAGGGACAGACTGCTGAGTTCTCTAGGAAAATAGATGGAGCCCTTTGAGTCTAATTCTGGCTGGTTTTATGTGTGTACAAATGTCAAGAAAGTCAATGGAAACAAACTTAAGTGTGTGGTCTGTGTAAAATGCCAAACTTTGGAAAAGATGGAATAAATGACTGGATAATATAGAAAAATAGAAAAACTTTGTGTTTCTGTGTCAGGGAGCCTGAATCATCTTCAGTAGTGCTGTCCCTGAGACAAACCAAATAATTCCTCTGTGTGGGTAGGCAATGTGTAGACTTCGAACACATTTGGATTAAGAATCTAAACTATACTAAAATAAACTGGTTACAATGAAAACACCTGCAAGTGAAAACTTATAGATTTAGTTTGAATCCACCACCATCACAGAATTCTTGGAGTGCCAAGTTTTCTTTTGCAAGGTTTATATGCCATTATTTATGTCTTGAAATGTGCAACCTCATATGTGTGATCTGCAAGCAGAGACTCACAAAGCCTTTTTTGCTTGCAAGACCTGACCTCACAAACTTGAATCAGATTCAGAATCTCCTGGCTCTTCCAATTTATGCAAATTCAAAGTAGTGTCTTTTCTTCTTTTCAGGATGTCTAAATAACCCCAAATTGTGTATTACAGATCCATTTCTGTGTATATACAAAGCCTGTGAGAAGGCCAAGTCCCCAACTAGGGGACCTGATTTTTTTGTTTAGTGCAGTAAAAGTCTTGATAAATTAGGAGTGGCCGTGATTCAAGCTGTGGTGTGCTGGCTAGGATGGAGCTGCAGCTCTTGGCCCATTCTGACTTTTAGCCTCCATTACACAGCTATGCAGATTTTTCCTTCATTTCCTTCCTTGAGGAACATCACCATGTAGGCTTTCAGTTCCCGGCAAGACAGTGAAGAGTCTGTTAGAAAAATGCCATATTAAATCATGTGGGTGAGTCCCATGTGACTGTACCTGTTTTCACAGCAGGGTCAGCTGTGCCTGCCATTCCTCACAGTCTCTGTGAGGCTCCTGTGTGATCTGTTCCTGTGGTTCTGTTCAACCTGAGGCTTCTCCACTGCAGCTTTTCCTGCTGTAGACATGGCAAACTCATATGTTCTGTAAATGATAATTGGAATTCTGTTCTCTGCATAAATCTTTTGCAGGCTGGTCTTTCCCTGTGAATCATCTAGACATGGTGGAACATAGATGTTGTTGCATTTTTAATCCTGTGCTGCCTCTGTTCTGCAGCCTGCTTCAAGTATAAGAGCAAAATCTGGGCACAGTACTACAGTTGCAGCCTCACTAGGGCTGGAAGGGAGAAAAGACTAGTTGACATAAAATTTTCAGAATATATTCCTGTTTATACATCCCAGTATGACTCTGTCCATAATAAAGGTGATTCATATTTCACTTTTTACTAAACTTTGCCCTTTTACGGTATGTGTAGTTTAGCTCTTCATCCTTCCCTTGTCCAAGTGACTACTCCTGCATGAGTGTGACAGCCTTACATCCATTCTCATTATAGAATTTTCTTAATTCCCATGGTACCTGCACAGGATAAGGACACAATTTAGCCTTAATGAGCATGTGTAAATATTTTCTTATATGTTTCCCTTAAGTGCAAAACAGTAAATCTTCAAACTCCAACACGCTGGCACATCTTGACCAGGAATTCCCTGGGAACTAAAGCAACTGCTGTTGTGCCTGCTGTTCAGCCCTAGCAATTTATGCAAGAAAAGATTGGCAGCAAAAAATTAAGGGGTACATTCCTACACTTTATATTTATAAAGGCTGAAGCCATGGTGTGAAAGCTCCACACTTGGACATAGCTGTAGCCTTTTGCAAATCTCACTATAACAGCCCAATCCCAGTGAAGAGCTGATGTACTGAACCCTGGGGCAAACCTAGTATTATGGAATTAGGAGCTTTGGAAGACCCACATACCCAGAACAGATCTAAAGGGGCAAAGACACTATGAGGTAATTCAAGGAGGAACTTTTGGCAGGTTGTCCTCTATTGATGGCACTAATTCTTTTTAAGTAAAAGGTGCAGGATAGTTCACAGAAGCTATATAAATATAGAAATTTTGTATTCTATGTACTTTGCAATTTTAAAATAAGAGTACCTATGAAAAGTAATTTATTGCAAAGGTGACAACTGTACTTTACAACTCCGTCTCCATCACTGAACTATTGTCCTGGAATCAAGATATAAAGATTATACAATACCAGCTTAATATGATAATCCATTCAGCTTTGGGTTACTTATTTTGTGTTCTTCCATCCTTGTGGTTTGAATATGGACCTAATTGAAAGCTGGTTTTACTTTATCTAGATGGCAAGTACATTTGTAAGCAATGGAAATGACATAGTAACTCACATTAACAGGACTACATAATTTCCTGATAACTCCAATTATCTTCTGTCATCCGTATAATGTAATTAAAATGTTTAATTGTTTTCTCTAGATAAGAAAAGGTTATAAAAGCTATAACAATTTGTGTGGACTTAATGACCAGCTGGCATTAATAGCCTAAAGCCCCCAGTTATCAAGCCTTTCTGGCAATCATTGATTTCAAAGAATTGCCCTGTGTCTGGAGCATTCACAAATTCTCCTGGACTTTAGTCATATTAGACCCTGCAATCAATTGATCCCACAGATAACACTGATGCAATTTATTTTGCCCTGGCCTCAGGCTACCAGTGAAGATCTGCAATGTGAATCAGGTTATGTCATGTCAGTGAGTGTGATAATCTGATATGATGGGATGAGGGTGGGAATTGCATGGCTGTGGTGTGTTAATTTTGACAGAGATATATTTAATGGAAAACAGTTCAAAGATCAACCAAAAACAGATAATTGGAACTTGTGATTTTTCTGTCTATCTGAGAGCTATTCCATTGGCAGGAGGCATGTATTGCTGCATCTCTAACACTTGGAAAGAGAGGGGAAAAAAGCGCTGAAGAAAAACCAGGTTGTTTATATTAAGAATAGTGATAAATCCATAAGAGAGAATTAATATACCACTCTTATTTACAGAAGTTCACCTCTATTTATGGGCTTCTGCTCCCTGTCTTTTTAGAATCTTAAAACATGTACTAATCTGAGGGTGGGGGTCAGCACTGCCTGCAAAGATGTTTGCCCCTGGTTTCCATCACAAGGGACACAGTCGGTTACTTAAAAACTAATGTTAACTTTTATTTGTGTTGACTTGAAATTTTAATGCTCAATTCCTTCCTCAGACTGAATTTTCATATTCATCTCCTTAGGATATAAATGTAAATTCTGAGCTAAGATCTGAAGTGGACTAGTTGCTGAAAAATAGTTTGTATTGTTGTGTAAATTACAAAATTGTGTTTCAAGTACTGTCATGGATGTCTGTTGCCTTTTCAATACCCAGTTTGTATTAGGCATCACAGAAGAGAATTAAAATTTGGGCTATGAATAGACCTATTGAATGGCAACATACTGAGGTATAAAATCTGCAGATATTTTGTCTTGCCCTCTTTCTTTGGGTGATTTTCTGGTTACATTCCCGTTTAGTCTTGATGCTTATTTGCCTGCCTTACCCATTGGCAGTGCTTCCTGCTTTCAGCTGTCTTTTATGGTTTGTGGTTGTCTATGGATAAAACTCCACTGAACATCCCATCCTAAAAGCATCCAGTCCCAACAGACCAGACAGATAATGACTGTAGTAAAAGCCAGGCTGTTTTATGGGGCAGAGTAGCAGCATTTTATGCCATGATTAAAAAATAAAAGTTCATGTGAGTAGTCAAATGGCATTTAGTAGGAATCTCTGGGTTGCACTTATAAGCAAAAGTAATTTACTGTAAAGTTTTTTCCCTGCTTTGGATTTCTTTATTAAGGTTGGCTAATATGTGGGATGAATACAATTGCCTAGAAAACATTGTGGGATTTTTACTGTAATTTCTTTAGGAGTCTATTGGTTCCATTCCTTTTAAATCCTGTGAGACTCTTACAATGCAAACATGAAGCTCTCATGATTTAACGTGCTGCTCAGGCATTTTGATGTATCTCTGTTCTGGTGGTTATATTGTCATTGTGTAAATGTGGTCTTCCATCCTGTAATTAGGTTCCTGCTGGTGAACCCTTCTGTCTGCTTGGAGCTGGGGTTAATTCCTGGAGCAGCTTCCAGGCCTGGCAGATCCCGGGCTCTGCTCGAGCTGTGGGATCAATGAGGGGCTTGGTGGAGAAGCCGACTTCTGATGACAATGATTGAAGTAAGCCATGAAAAATAACATTTGTTCTGGGGCCTCATGCTGATGTTTCTCTACTAGTTTCTCATTGCCTCGCAGTAATTCATAATTTTAAGGATGTCACCTACAATATTGGGTTCTATTTGTATGTGTCATGCTTACAGAAGGCCTAAAGATGGAGAATCTGTGAAACCTTCTCTCTCTTGTTTTTGAGTTCTCTACAATTGCACCAGCTTGTCTGGTTAATTGAGATCCAGAGAGCAGCAGCTTATTAAAGTGGATGAAATTCCTGAACAGACAGGTGCTGGCAGAGGTCCAGGTCTGTGCACTCCAGGTCTATTGTATTAAGCTGTCCCTGCAAAGAATTAACTCTCTCTTCAAAACTGGGAAGTGTTAGATGTGTGCATATTCCTCTAACCTGGGTGTGTGTTTTCTCTGTCCATTGAGAAACAGATTTTTCTTTGAACATTGTAAATGTGTTACCTCAGCTTCTATATGACAGCCTAGGTGCTAGATGATTTGATGATTAAGTCTCAATACATGGAAACATATGCAATTTAAACAACATCATTTTAAAAAATGTTCTGACTGGAAGTAATAAACTGTAGGGCCATGAGAAGTGTTGTATTTTAAGACAAACACAGGCTATATATTTCTCTCAACACGTCTAGTTGATGGCTTTGAGCTACAGATGATAAGAAAGAAAGGAGGGGAGCAAATTCCCTCTCTTGGGCTGTCTGCCTGCCTGTGGCATTCCTAGCAGGCTGTCAGAGGAGAGCAGCTTGCAGATTTTCAGCTCTGAAGGGTCTCTATCTGGTGTCACTGGTGCCTTCTGGTGGCTGGTGTCCCCAGCCTGGAAGAGGTTTATCCTTTCTTCCCTGCCATTGCCTGCCAGAGAGAAGTAAGGATGGCTGATTTCCAAAACAGGAACTCTTGTGGAGGTTGGAGCTCCAAAATTGTCATCTACACTTTAGGAAAGATTAGGCAGCTATTCTAAAATGAAGGAAAGAGTTCAAGAGTTCTTTTTTTAAATTTTCTGAACCACTGAGTGATGAATCTCTCTGAGAATCAGAAGCTGCTTCCTGAGAACATTTTGACCTTTCTGATTTTGTGTAGTCTCATGGAGGAAAAGCAGAACCCAGCCTTACCTGCAGAGTCAGATGCTGTCTTGCAATTCAGTGCCCAGTTTGATGGGCCAGTGCTGGCCCCACAGGCACATCCGATGCACTGCTGCATCCCTTCCATCCCTGGATGGCAGATTGAAGCCTTCCTGATACCCCCTAATGACATTCCAGCTATCAGTCAGCCCCAGGGCCCAGGGTACTTGACAGAGCAACTCTGCAGTGGCAGCACTGAAATCTTTCAGAGCCTTCTAGAAAAATCCCTTCAGGAGTACACAGTAATAGGATGCAGAACAGCCCTGGGGAAGTTAAAGAGAATAAACCATTTCTAAAGTAGACATTGGAATGAAGCAGGGCAAAACCAGCACATTACAGGGACCTAACTGGCATTAAATGGTTTGGATAAAATAGTGCTTAAAATGGAATAGACAGACAGTGGTTTAAGAGCTTGTGAGTCATAGAGAAGCAATGAAGTGGAATCTGTGGGTATCAGCAGTGGAAAATGTCGCCTCTGTTGATAATATTTAGCAAATACATAGAGTAGTTCCATCCTCATCCTGTCCTCAGCAAAACCACATATATAAGTTTAATTTAATGTCAGGCTTTCAGAGATTAGGAATGAAGACTTGTGGGGCTTTGGTACAAATCAAAACCATGCAGAGCCCTCATATATCTCCTGATCTCTGTGTGTGTACAAGACTAGATTCTTGGCTATGAACTTTACCTTGTTGAGTACACATTTTATCTTATTAGCTAATGGAATTTCTGTTTCTTCCATCTGTTCATATTTAAAAGGTTAAGTTTCATTAATTTGCTTGCAACACAAACCAGCCCTCTTTGTGGAACTTCCAAACAAACACATTTCTAACACATACTTGCCTTACTTAGATAATGAAAGTAAATTAACCTAGAGTGGAATGATCACTCATAATACATGCAAGGTATGCAAGAATCCACTGCTGTCCTGTGCTTCTTACCTGGCTCCATGCACATCACCCAAATGGTCTTTAACAGCAGCAATAATGGCAGCATAGCCCTGTGCAAAGGCCTCATTGAGGAGTGAGCCCTGTGGTGCTGTTGAGAGATGCTACATAAACATATACAGGGAATCAGTCTGTATCCCAAAGCTTTTGAAGCTCAACAGCTAATTGGGAAAAATGGGCTTAAGGTGTGCAAGAAGCAAATCAAACAGTGTACTTGATTTGTGATTAGGTACTGAAAATGTTACATATTTTATCTACTTGCTAAACTAAGCTCTTTGGCAGTGACTCAAAACATTTCTTGTTTTGCTGGTATATTTTAGAAGTACAAAAATCTATTTTTATATATATCCATTATATTTTCTTTTTATGGGAGTATTTATATAATTGTGTTATGTTGTTCTGTCATTTATCTATTATCAGATTAATATTACTTGTTGAGTTGCAAGACACTCATAAATATTTTCTTTCCCTTTCAAGGACGGTATACACTAGATTGTCTCTAAAGCTGGGTATTTTGGAATATATGAGGAGACATGAATGGTGGGCATTATAACTTTTATATATGCCAGCTTATCTGATGATATGGTACCCTTTACTTCTGGCAATACGACTGAGATAGAAAAGGCAGTATTTGAAGAAAAGTCTCAAAAATGGCAAACAAAATTTGCTGCTTTCGGTAGGAAGGGCAGTTATCATGAGAACATGAACATTAGATTTTAGTGGGGTGTTGTCAAAAAAAAATCAATGGGGCAGGAAACATTTTTAAATGACTGGAAAACACGACTTGGGACTTGCTTCAAAAGTCAATTTGTGGAGCTTCAAAAGTCAGTTAAAGGCTGAAGTGGAGAATAATTTCTTTACGCTGAGGAAGATGGGCTAAGCCATCTTGCAGCAGTGCCTGCCTTCCTTCAGCACTGTTCTAGGTTGGTACAGAGCTTTTCCCTTTGGCTGGGGTCATTATTCTGAAGGCCCACACCATCCCCAGTCATTCTTTTCTCATAAGATGGAGAAAGCTACAGCAAACATTCCTGATTCTAGTTCTGGTCTTTTTATAGCAGGTAAAGGCTTACTTAGAAGGTTGTGTGACTGACTTTTTGCCAAACTTTGGTACTCGTGCAATGTGCAAGATTCCCCATGGCATTTGCAGTGATTGTGTGCAAAAAGTCTCTTCATTCATAATGAAATTACATATTTTAATGGTGATATGTTCTTGGGTTTCAAATGAGATTGTGGATAAATGCTTCTCAACCACAAAGCAAAGTCACTCTTCACTGGCTCCAGGTGAATTATTGCTTTTGTAAACACTGGGTTTCTCTTATCAGATCCCTTTAAAGTCAGGAGGTGTGGGGAAGGAGAGAGCACTAGAAGGTGCTAGAAGAATCCTGAGGACGTGAAGGATTGCTGTCAAGCATTGTTTGGGTCTGGAGGGTAGATGTCCTGGGAGGGGAGTAGCAGGAGCAAGATAGGGAAGTGGATTGTTGATATTACAGAACATGGTGATGGAAGAGAGTGCATGGCTTGAATCACAAAATAAAACATTTCCTGGGATGCCAGATTTCTAAAGTATGTTTCCTTTCCACAGTGCACTAATATTCACCTATAAATCATTTAAAAATATGCCTATCTGTCTAAACAAACCTGTGATCTGATAAAAAGGCCCTGACTTTGCTTCATTAACAATGCCAACATCATCCTCATTTTCCATAGAACTCTCTCCTTTATGCAATTTTCTCATGTGAGTGGGAAAAGCTCCCAGTTCCTGTCAATAATGACACTGCTCTGCCCTTAAACTCCCTCTTGACAATAGACATTTTCTAGAGCAAATGTGAAATAAAGCAGCGTGACACTGTCTGGGCAGGTGAGCTGCTGTGATTATCACTCCTGCTCTTTCTTCCACCTAACCTGTCTGTATCATCCCTCTCCATCTGTGGTGACTTCCCCGTGGTTCATCTTTTGGGAAAACTGTATCTATATTCAGCTGTCAGCCCAAGATCACTGGAAATGTCACTTGTTTGCTTTTATGTCCTTGGTCTTGATGGATGTGTCTGAATTGCTCTGAAGGCCCGTTGTTAGATATTTATCTCATTCTGTGGTAGCATTATCTGCTTTAGGTGCAGCATGAGTGGGTGTCCTGGGGCAAGAGGGAGGGAGCCAGGGCATGAGGAGGACAGGAGGAGGAAAGAAGTGCTCTGCTGTGTGTTTGTGTGAGTAAGGCTGTGCTGTACAGCAGGGACACTGTGGAGCCATTGCAGTCTGTCACAGAGTCCCCCATCACAGCCCTGCTGCTGCAGGTTTCTGCTTGGTACTGGTCCTCACTCCTAATTACAGACAGCAGAAATGAGCCTCAACACTGAGCCTTTGTGAAGTTTACCCATCTTCAGTATTTCCAATATTCAATATAATGTCTTTTCTTTTTTTTTTTATCTTACCTGACTATTTGCTTCAAAAACAATTCTGCTGCTCCTGGCTTCATTAATATGCATCCAGTGCAATGTAAATGGCTCTCGAGGCCTCCCCTTGGTAGATGATTTAATGTGGCAGTTATGAAAGCTGCTCAGCCTGTGCTCCATTAGCATAATAATGAAGCTTCTGCAGCAGTGTTATCATCCTCAGAGGAAATAGCCTGAGTGGTCACAGCTCCTTTAACAAGTACCACTTTAGGATAAAAAGCAAAGGGCTCTGTTTGAAATGCTAGATTGGAATATGCAAAGTGGGAGGGAGTTGTTGGTTGTTTTTGCTGTGCAGGGAGATGGGGGTAAGCAGCTCATCCCCAGCTGGGGGCAGGCAGGGAGCTGTGCCAGGCAGGGCTCCCCTCCTGGCACAGGTTACCTGGCAGAGCAGGACACGTCCTCTTTGCTTCAAAAGTCAGGAGGATACAGGAACCAGCCTCTCTTTTAAATCTTTGTCTCCTGTTCTTCTCCTCTGAGACTGGAACAAGGACTGGCTTATTTCCCCATGCTGGGAAATTCAAAAATCCAAAATGCTGTGGTTCAAGGCTGTATGTTTGGGTCTTCTTTTTTGTGGTTTGTTAACAGGTTAGGGATGTATTACAGGATGGAATACAAGGCTTTTGGGTAGCTGAAAGAAGCCTTTCTCTGTGACTGAAGGGAAAAGATGACTTTCATGTAAAAACAGTAAAAATCATAAGTAGTACTCCTCCAATATTAAGAAACTACATTTTCAAGAGTCAAAAATGCAGAGGTGAAGCTTTAGGGGGTTGACAGACTTGGAAAGAATGAGGAACAGTTTTCTCTGCCCCTCTTACAGAGTAAAGTGGGTAGAGAGAAATGGCATTCCTCGTGAAGGGAATACCTCCCATATTTCCTGGGTGCCAAGTATTCAGTGAAGAGTGCTGAAGCACTGCTTGGCTGGATTTCCCTGAGGCTGCTACCCCTGTGGCAAGAATTGTTTAACAACTGCAGCTTACAACTGAGTTTATTGAGCTGCTAATTTAATTTATTTTTAATATGGTAAACCAAGCCAGCAGCCTTCAGAGGTGATTTTACATCCCAGGCAGCCATCCTACTGTGCAGCTCAGAAGTTCCAAGGATCAGACAGTGGGTCAGGATTCTCAGCTTGATCTGTCTTTGCCCTGTCAGGACCTGGCACGTGATAGATCCAGATTTCATGGATATATTCCTGAATTCAAGAGCAGGCAGGAACTGGGGCTCAGCCCTGAGTTCAGTGGGGCTCCTGAACCAGCACACAGACGCTGTGCAGGTGGAGTCAGTCCCACAGCTGAATTTCAAGGAAGCTCTGATGCTTCTTCCCTGTTGGATGCAAAAATTTTCCTCTACCCTTTGGGAAAATATGAAGTTGCCTGAAATTGTCCTTTCTCAGTGACCCTTGATCTTTAGCAGTTCCTTGAAGGCATCTGATAACTTGTTTTCCTCTTGCACCAAGATTTTTGATTTCCTACCCAAGGAAGGATGAGGGAGAATGGCACCAGAGATAAGGTTGTTTCACATACCCTCCTTAGAATTTGTCTTTGCAATTGGTTTCTGCAGAGGTCAATTTTTTCTGAAGAATTCCTTTTTGATAGTTTTCAAGGATTCTTTTCAAAAAACAGAAACATGTTTTGCAGTATAATGTAATTATTATGTAATATAATAGAGGTTAATAAAATTTTAAAATATTATAGTAACTCTAGATTACAAAGTAAATGCTTTGAAGAGTTTGAAAAAACCCAGAATATACTGGAGTGTTCCTCAAATAGCTCAATGGCAGGCAGGTAGAAACAGGTAGGAAAGGAAAATAACCCAGTCAACAATCCTGCTTGATTGGAAATGTTTTGAATGGTAACCATTACTTCACATGATATATCTGTGTGCTCCTGTGTGCTGGTTAAAAATTTGCCTTATTTCCAAGCCTGGAATTGCTCTTCATCCCAAAGTTTTGCTTCATTGAATGCCTGAAGAATCGAGAGAATCCAACCTTGCTCCCATTGAAGTGGGAATTTAATCCCTGTCCTTCAAGAGTTCCCTGGAACAGTTATGTCCATGGAGGAGTTCTGTTGTCACTGGAAGTGTGCAGGAAAGGTGATGGGAGAGGGAGGGACTTTGAATGTCCTTAGAATTTATCTCTGCATACAATAAATGTCTTTTAAATGCTTAGTTTGACTACTAATGACTGAAACCCAGCTGAAGGATTTGTCCACTCCTTGTTTGCACACATTCTCCAGTTAGTAAAAGTCATGTTGCCTCGGCTTCATTTTGAAGTCTCACATCTCATACGTTGTGTTTCTTCCTGGTGTTGCCCTGAGCACATTTTCTGGGGGTTATGGACTCTATTTTTAATTTGCTGACACCACTCCTACACTGATTATGTTAATCATATGCACTTTGGTGACCTCTCGCTCTTTTTGCCTTTCTTCTTTTATTTTGCAGAGGTCCATTGGGAACACTGAGTCACATCACTTTCTTTTTCCCCTTTGTTCTTTGCCACTTTTTTGTTTGGTTTTTTTTTTTTGGTTTTTTTTTTTTTTTTTTTTCTGTTGAAACAGCAGTAAATTTTGACAGTTTAGGGGATGATCTATCCTATTTTTGGTTTCCAGGGAATTGGGTTTCATGGTTTGATGGTGCTGGCTGTTAACTCTGACCTTGGGATGAGGATGGTTCAATCCTTGTATAATTCCACAGGAGTTAGTTTTAGTATGCATAAGTATGCATCAGCTGAGAACCAGACATGGCCTTGTCCTGGGTTTTAAGGTTGGCTGCCTTTAGTTATTATGCACCTGCACAGGAAGAGAGAAGATGCAGTGAGCCTGACCTAATCCATTCTTCCACATGGGGAGCAGGAACAGAGAGAAAAGTGTTCTTAAATTCTTTCCCTTTGCCCACCAAGGATTCAGGCAGTTGTCAGAAGTGACCTTTTGCCAATCCTGTTGTTCATTCACTTTATTAATTACAGCACATTCAAAAACAATTAGGCAAATTAATGGAATAAAAAACCTTTGAGGCTGTCAAACGCAGCTGGCACTTAACCAAGACATTGCCTAGCTGTAACTTCAGGAGCTCATGGAGTGTCCTGGGAAAACACTGTCTAATTCTCCTGCCCTTCCCTGCTTCCATGCCTGGACCCTTCTGCAGATGAGCAGGCACTGGGATTTGTGTGGCCCCTGCTGCCTGTGGGATGAGAAGGGCATGAGTGGAAATGAATGAGCAATCCTGCATCTTGGGGTGGCTTTTTGTCTTGTGAGTGTCTCAGGATGCACTGCAAGAGGCTCCCTGAATCCCTGCAGAGCCAGACTGTTCCAGCAGATCCATGGCATACCCCAGCAAATGGGGTCGTGCTGTGTGGCTCACAGCAGTTTGTGAGAAAGGGGAAAGAACCAAACATCAGTGAATGGGCATCACGCCCTACTCAGTGTGGCTGTAGTAGAGAAGTTCAAAATGAGGCTTTCTCTGTGCTCTTGCCATCTGCTTGCTGTTGATACCAGTTTGTACAATGTTTACTTTGGAGCTGTGTCTGTCTTTACTGAGGATTTGTGAACCACTCCTGTAAGATGGGTGACTATCTACCAACACCAGGATAAAAACCTCCAGTAATAATGAGTGCCAATGTCATATTTTCCATAGAGAAATGTGCAAACATATTTTTGTTAATTGTCTGAGAGCTGGGCTCTGCTCTGTGGAATGTCTTTGACATAAGTGCTGTGATCTGGTGTCATTACCTTCTGCTGACTTTGTGACTTTGGAAAGTGCTTTCTTATCCTCTTATTCTACACTCCTCTCATCTGCACACAGTCCAGACATTCATGGCTTACTGTTGTTCTTAGCAATATTAGGGAAAAAACATTTTGCAGTGTCTTGGAATGAAAGGCTCTTATGCATTTGGTGTAATGGGCACGTGGTGCTCCCTGCAAAGTGAACCTCTCAAGTGATAAGGCCTGTCACTTCAGATTGAAGAGAAAATAGCAGGAATCATGACAGGAATTTGATGGTTTCTATTCCTCCTCCTAAAAGCAGAGTGGGAGGGCATTCTGTAAAGTGCCTGAAGTTCTTATTGTCTTAGAGCTGAAGAAACTGGAGTCAATAATCCAGTCACAGGGACTTTTGCCACTATTTTTGGTGGATGGTGAATTGTCCTGAGAGCCTAGTCGGCAGTGTCATATGGCCTTAACAACTAGCATGTTCAAGAAGGTGATATCTTTCCTCTGATCTCATTGATTTACTCCAAGTGAAGTGTCCAAACCCAAGTGTGTCATATATTACCACGCACAGAAACCTGTGCCATCACAGTTGTTACTGTTTAAGACATGGGATTCTGGCACAATTTGCAGTGAAGTCACCTGCAGAGAAGGCTTCCCTGGCTTGAAGTGTATTTCCAGACAAAAAAGAGAGGTGGCATTGATGTCTGTATGTGGGACAGTCATTCATGCAGGAGGGACAGACCCAGGACTGACTGCGGGCTTGTTTGTGTAAGTTTATTACTGATCTTTAATCTTATCCCAGGTTCCAGGGGACAAAAAGAAGGATCTTCTAAATTCATGTTACCCACCCAAGGGACACTCTAACTTGTCTATGTCTGTTGGTTTTTAGGCATGTTCCACTTTCTAGTAAATAATTTTGTAACTTTTTTTCTTCAGGCCCAACCAGCAGGAGAGATGCATTTTAATTTATTTTTTTTTAATACTAGACTCAAGCTGAAAAAAACATGCATTATTGCCTACTTTTAGTAATGCTTCACTTTTATAGAAAGGAAATACTGTGTGGACAGATCAGTGTTTGTTTACACTGTTTAACAGTGCTACGCAACTGGTTTATGTGCTCACGGGTTATCAGACATGAATTTCTCTTCATGTTCCTTGCAATAAAAAAGTGATTTTGGACATTCCAGAAATGAAGTGCTTCCAGCCTCATTGTATTCTCCTGTGCTTTTCAAGGCTGAATGCCTTGCTTCTAATGTGAAGATAAAGATGACTGTGAATATTAAAAAGTAGCATTACCAGCTAGAGTTAAACATTCAGGATGAGACATTAAGTTAAACCACATGTGAAATGCAGCTGTTTTTACTGAGGCTTTCATCAGTCTGCTGGGAAGATTGGTGGGTTTTAATATGTGGTCTCAAGCAGAGCCAATAGAAACGTGTGGAAAATGTGTGTGAAATCAGTGTGTGTCCATGGGGGGTCTGTGGTGTTGTGTGTAGCATTTTATTTGTGTTAATATAAATAATGGTGGTAATACCTATCTGATCACAAATGCTTTTATTTCCCAGGCTTATATAGAAAGGACTGATCAGATAAATTCACAGATAAATACTGTGAATTACAGTAACCTTCACCTACATAATAAATCACATCCTGGTTTGCTTTTTTCCAGCTGATCAGAACAAGTAGGAAGAGGAAAACATGAAGCAAAAATCCTCTGCAGAAAAAAAATGGACACCTGGGACATGCTGGTCACAAAACCACTGAAGACTGATGCTTTTGACTCAAACTCTTAATGCCACTTAACATTTAGGTGCTAAGGATGACTGTGGATCAAAGAGGTGCTGAATTCACAGCTGTTAAAAGAGAAAAGGCTGTGCCTGTGAGAAGAGAGATGAAAGCTGATCTGTTAACAGTGTATGTTGCATGAATTCATCCACAGGAAAGGTTAAAGGATAGAAAAATCTGCCACTAGCCATGAGGAGAGCCAGACTTTCCTTGGCATGGGAGCTGCAGGTACTGGTGATGTTTAGTGGATTTTGCTCTCGTGTTTCTGTCAGGACAGTGGCTGGACACGGTGCAGATGTCGTGGCCATAATTAACTCCATGTGCAGCCAGGATTCTGGAGCCTTGCAGGCAAAGCCTTCATAAAGGTGTGCTAAAGAAAAGCCTTCCTCTGCCTGTGCCAGGAGGAGATGTGCTAAGCCTTTCCCAGCTGGAAGTCACTCCTGTACCTTTGTGTACAATGATAAGCTACCAAATTTGGTAACAACAGCAGAACAGACCCTGAGAGGAAGGGAAGAGATCCAGGTGCACTGAAGTTTTACCCTTGTGTGTAGACATAATAGGATCTGGTAGACATAAAGGGCAGCTTTAGAGCAGTTTTGCACTTAATACAAAGACAGCTTGGGTAAAGGGAGAGAAATAGGAAACCAAGGGAGGTGGTGAAGCCTTATTAAGTGTGCAATTTTTTTAACCTCTGATAAGTGATAAAAGTGATTCAGACTTTATCAGCTCTCTGTAATTTTCAGAAGTGTGAAAGGAAGTAAAAGTAGCAAAGAGGCAAAGGTTGGTTTTGTAATGACAGTCTTAGAGAGACTCGTTTCGTTTGAACACTCTTCTAACCAAAGAGCAAATGGAGAAGAGGTCAGGGAACAAAACTGGGTTGACTTCACACAGGAAAGGTTGGAGGGAAGAACTAAAAGGTAAACACAGGTAGGACTCCAGCAGGAGAAAATACAATTTACTGAAAAAAGGCAGGGGAATTGCAAAGTGCATTCTTGGTTTATGCTTATACTTCAGCAAATTTTAGAGGAACAAAACCCTGATGCACCATTAAATAAAAGAGGAGAAGAGAATGTGAAGTGCATGTCAATTTTTAGTGAAGCACTGTATTATAGTAGCAAATTATTATTCTGTGTAACAGGAGTACCCACTGGAATTAATAGACCCTGGAAATAATAAAAAGCCTGAATAAACAACAGTCCACAAACCTATCCTGCCTCTGTTGGAGGGCAAGGATTCCCCTTTGGGTGCAGATGCTGTAATAGTTGTCATAGCAGCAGGTCCAAAAGGGGAAAAGATTTCATTGATGGTTTTCAAACACAATCTAGGAATGCAATTAGACCACTGTTAGCACAAGCACATGCTACCACTTTGAGGAAGAGCAGCTTCACCTACTGAAGATCCTTAAATGTGCATTTGATATGTGAAACTTGTTCAGCCTGGCATGAAGGCTTGCCTAAGGGGATGTGCTGTAACACAGCAGCCAGAAGCTTGGAACTCATGTGAAATCTTCACGTTGGCAGCTCTCAAAAGGGGTGCAAACAGACTGATGTCTCCTAACCTCAGAAAATCAGCAGCAACAGTGATGAACAGCATCAAACACAAGCTTTCCATTGCAACAAACATGCTGTGCAAAGACTTAACAAGAACTAAAGAGTTTCCTGCAGGGGGCTTTCTAATTCCCATCAAAGTAATCTCCTGAAGGGTAATGGAAAATGAGGGAAGGTTTATTGCTAACTCTGATTTTTTTTTTTCCCTCTTCACTCAGTCATGCTTCAGGCAGAAAAATAAGATCAGTTCTAGCAGTTTTCTCTCTGAACCTCACTGCTGATTATAGCCTTCTTCCCTGATACCTGCAGCATTGGAGCACACAGGCTGTCCCATTATGTCTTCCTTTCTCTGTCTTCTTTTTTGTCTCTGGAGATAATTAAACTGAGCTAGAATTGTAAAGGGAACTGGGTAAATAACTTGACAGAATTAATGCATTGGGTTGTTTTTGGATTTTCACTTCTCTTACAAATTCTTCTGGGAATAGAGTGTTTGTTTACCTCAGATATTTAAATGTGTCTGTTCAGAATCTTCAAGGAAATTTAATGCATTCATCATAAATTCAGTGGACAAATTTTCAGGTTTTCATTGTACACTTGAAAACATTGTGTGTTTATGTTTTTCAAATGCACAAACTTGGTTGCTTCAATTCATGTTTCCACTGTTTCCTGCAAATACGAGGAGCTATAGGGGAGTGGGGGTTGGTCTCCTCCCAGGTGACAAGAGATGGGACTCAAGGTGTGCCAGGGGAGGTTTACATTGGATATTGGGGGAAAATTTTTCACAGGAAGGGTTGTCAGGCCCTGGAACAAGCTGCCCAAGGTTATGGTCGAGTTGCCATTCCTGGAGGTGTTTAAAAGATGTGTGGATGTGGCACTTGGGGATGTTGTTTAGTGGTGGATTTGGCAGTGCTGGGGAATGGTTGGACTCAGTGATCTTAGAGATCTTTTCCAACTGGAACAATTCCATGAAGTCTGTTCTTATCTTCTGGATCATTCAGGCCCTGACACTGTGAAGTGAAATCCCTTGGCTGTAATAATAAATGAAGTAGCACAGGGTAGGGAACAATGAGTGGGACAGTAGGAAATCTCAAGAAGAGGTTTAGGGTCAATTTGCAGACCATGCTTACTAAAGCTCCCTTATTTTTCATTGTCTGTGAATTAATATATTAATGGCCAATCAAGATGTATTTTTATATATCTAAATATTTTGGCTGTTTGAAAATTAGACTTATTCTTCAGTTTTGTATTTCAGTGCCATCAAGAGATCTGCTGTGGTGCTCCTAGAATGATAAATTGATAAAAGTCCTAATAGGAGAAACTCAACAGGAGAAAAACAAAATGAATTAACTTGCCAAGACATGGCTAACATCATTGAGTTTATATATGTTTCATTAAACTGAGACTTGACAGCTTTATGAGGAAACAGTGGGGTTTGCAGTGTATGAAGAACCTGTAATACTGCCAAGGCTGATCAGGTCCTGTGCCATACAGCCTATTTAATAGACAAATATTTGTACAGTGAAAATGTCATTTTAAATGACTGGTTTAATAATCCCTTAAGCTTTTAAATGATCTGCAAAGACTGGAAACTCTACCCTGGTGTTTAAGATCTAGTGGAACATTGAATAATCAAAGGAAATTTTTAAAAATCATGTTCCTAAATTAGGGCTTTCTTGATGACTTCTGCTGCTTCTTTTACTCACCATGTTTTTACCACGTTTGTTGGGGGAAAAAACTGGAATTGACTTGATGTCTGTTCTCTCTGTTGCTGATCCGATTTGCTTCCTACATGCACATTCAGTTCGTAAGTTGCTAAGTTGGATCTACATTTGTGGTTAGGCTGTGTCTAAATATCTTCATGTACAAACTTGACTGACTGAAAAAAGAGTAATAGCAATGGGTAAAATCAAGGCTATTTTTCATAGTTTTTCCTTTTCTTATTGCCACCTTCAATGTGAAGAACACTATAAGCTTGTATTTGTGCAGTGACAAGTTAGTGAGTCCATGAGGACTTGTCTGTGAGTTGATCAGCTGTTTGTGATGATCAGATTGATGCAAGGATGATTCTTGCAATGTCTATATCCCACTGCAACCTCTCAACCTGGGTGATTTAGTGTGAAGAGCCCTGGCTATGAATGTCAAATGCATCAGGCTATTCACTTAAGAGTTGGACTTGGTAGTCCTTGTGTGTGCCCTGCAACTCAGAATATTCTGTGATTCTGTGATCTGACTATGGCAGTTAAAGGAGGTTAATGAGGAAACCTAGTTCCATTTGAGTGTGTTTCTAATGGATGAAATCAGTTTCAGATTCCCTCTTGTTCTTAGCTGCTGTATAAATCACAACTTCAATTTTCCTTAACAGAACTGGGACTGAGACCTTTCATTTCATTCTTCCCCTTTTTCATCTTTACTTCTATGATCCATGACCTTATCCTGCTTTTTACCTTCCTTCTCTACAAAAGTCAGTGGCCAGTTTGATCTTGGAAAGAAAGAGAGATCACAACACAAAGCATAGTGCTTATTTGAGAATGCAGATCTGAAAAGGTTGATAGTGAACTAGAGCAATAGAGGAACAAAGCCAGAACATTCCAAGAAAGGAAAGGTTAATGACAAACAGGAAAAACACACACGCACATGCACAAAGATAAATACAGCACATATTTTCCTCTCTCATACACGTATTTAACAGGGAAGTTGAAACATAACAGGCAATTTAATAAATATCACAAATACAATGAGCATAAAATGGTTACAGAAATAATAGCCAAGACACCCAGAATCTGATTAGAAATAGTATATCAGTAGATATGTTTCCCTTAGACTGTATTAAAAAAAAGTTAAATTTCATAAATTCTCAAAACTAAATTTGCATATGACAAAGCAATATTTGGAAGTGTGACTGATTGGATTCAGGGACAGATGCCTTCCATAGTGTTTTAAACTCTAATTGCAGCACAGCAACATGTCAAGACTGGGCAAAGAATTTACTGGGGTGAGAAGCAGGAAGGGAAAAACAAGTCCTGAAAATTGCATTAATGGAAACAGCAGGCAGGTGGCAATAACCAAATAGCTTTAATTGTCCAAGGAGCTCAGGGGAATCAATTTGCTGTGATTATTACCCACATGGTGTAAGGAAGAAATAGCAAATTAAATAGAATGACACAAATGGTAGTAAACTATACCATAGGATTCCCATAGCGAGCTCACAGCAGTTTTGTCCTCAAGGACATGCTGTTTTAGGAAATTTTCTCCTGGAGAAAACGGTGTAGATGCCAGTCAGACAGTGAAACACAGTTGTTATTATTAGTGCACACATACAGCCTCACTTGGTAAACCAGATGTATTTTGGTTTTGGATAGACTGGAAAACTTACATACCCACAGGGTATAGGATTGATTTCTCCCTTAGAACTACCTTAACATAATTTAGTAGCTTATGCTGAAACAGGGAGTTGCTATTAACTTCAGTTCTTGTCTATGCAAAGCCACCCTGGGAGACCACCATGAGCACCTATCTCACACTTAACTTTACAGACCCATAATTTTTGTATGGAAGAAAATTGTTGGTATAAAAAAAACAATCTATCTAAAATTTAACTGAGACCTACTAAGATTTAAAGAGAAGGCTCATTCAGAGCAGCTGGTGTTCAGGCAACTCATTTTATTCACAGAGGACTTTGGCAATGCACATTCAAGCTTTTGGCTTGGCCATGGACATGAGAGGGATTTACCTGACTAAACACAGCCATTGGAGATGCCTTAAACTCTCTCATTTGGGCACAGGCCCTGCAGTTCTCTCTGTGATACCTGCAGAAGAGATGGCTCATACTGAGATGTTTGAAATGCTACTGGAGTCCCCTAATTAGGCGTGAATGCTGTCTCAGCCTTGTACATCCATGTGCTGCACTGCCCCAGCCAATACAGGCTGGGGGTGAATCTCCCAAAGCATTTACTGCTGTCATTGCTCTATCTGTGTAAAAAATGCCCTTTGATAAAGGAGGGGCTGGCTTTCCAGAGCAAAGAGTGAAGTGTTTGCTGGGGACATGAGAGACTGTGGGGTTTGAGTTCCTGCTCTGAATCAGGCAGGCTGGGTTTGAGCCGGGATCTTCCACATCCTCAGGAAGTGCCTCAATCACTGGGCCTTCAGCTAATCACAGCCCCTGAGTTAATTCGTGCCAGACCTTAATTATTTGAAAGCAATGCATTTCTGCAGAGAAGCTTTGATTTTTAAAGAAATGACATTTCTAAAGTAAAAAATCATTTTCAATGAAAGAATCCTAACTAATTTGGACATGGATTGGTATGGGTCTCTCAGGATATTCCCTCTTCTTTCAAAGGGGAGCATTCAGGAAACAGGGACAGAGTTTTGTCTTTGAAAGGAAACAATATTCATGACTGGATCTCAGCTTCTCAAGAGAGAAAGTTATTTTAAATAGTTCAGAATGGTTGGGATGTCCAACTAGAAATTCCCATGCTGCATGATCAGGCTAATTCCACAAGTGAGCTTTGGGTGTTTGGCTTTGTCAGATGCCAGCCATGCTGATTCCAAATCATCTTGTTTGCTGCTTTCTTTCCCTGCACTTCCCCACATTTTCCACGGAGTGATAACTGGATGTATTCTAGTGAAGCATCTGTAAAACAACCTTCAGCAAGAGGACTCGATGATGCAAAATCTGCACAATCAATTTAAAACTAATCCTACTTTATATCTGAGAAGCATTAATTGGGATCTGTATGATACACATATTATTTAGTTTGTCTGACAAGGTCTAGCAGACAAAGAAAAAAGCATACCTTTAACTAAACTCTACTCTTTAGAGTAATGGGATCAATTCATAGATCTGGCTCAGCATATAGATTTTGAAAAACTTCCTTTAGAGTCTGCACTCAGAGCATATTTAGACATTTTAAATGTATTATACAGTTTTGATTTATGGCACAATTAACTTTAAAAAGTGCACAGCAGTTCAGAAAATAAATTTTGTATACCAAATATCTCAAGTAATTAATGTAACTCTCATCCCTCCCCCTTTTTTAATAGAAAACCAGAACAAAATGAAACAAACACTTTCCTTTCTTTGTTTCAATACCCTTTAGAATCATTACAACAAGCTAAACAAGTCCAGTGATGAGTATTCTCTTGAAAAAAACCCTTTACATTAATTTCCTGCACTACATAAACAATTCTTCATTACAGCTACCACCTCTGGCAACACTACAGCATTCCTTAATAAGCAATAATATGGGATTTACAGAATATACAGTGAAGGATTTGGAAAGGAAGTGCTTGAATCATATGTAAATTCCCTGATTGTGTATGCCTTAGCAGTTGTACAAACTATGACAGGTTCCTGCTTACAAGCAGCAGGTGATACCTTACTGTATGCTAATAGTAATTAAGGCACAAATAGCCTTTTCTGTGTTCGTGTCTAGAATTACCTTGTGTTGTGATAGCAAAATTACAATTTGGAATTGAATTAAATTCTTTGTGTTTTCACAATTGCTTGTTCTGAAAAGAGTACAGAATTTAGGGGATGATGATTGAAATTTAATGTATGAACATTGTGAGCTGATGTGTTTGTGTACATGTCTCTGATATCCAGATTATCACAATAACAGCCAAAAATTACTTTTCAGTGATAAAACTTTCCTGTAAAATCCTTTTGAAAGATTTTAAGCTTAACATTGTCATGGCTGGCATGGGAACAACCTTTGGGAAATTGGTTAATTCCTTTTAAAATTAATTATATTTTTAAAAACAGGGTTAAACAGCATTAAACAAAAGTAAACTGCAGCTGATGCCAGCAACAAGTATTTTGTGCTGTACAGTATTTATTTAAAACCCCTGGCAGCTCTCTATTTTTAAATCTGTATTTGAATGTCATGACTCTGTTCAGGGAAAGGAAAATCTAACTACGTAGCATTTAGCAATCAGTTATGAAGTGTCTGGTGTAATAAATATAGCATGTAATGGTGCTGTTTATCCTGGTAAAACATTTATGCTTTATATATGTGTATATAAAATCATAACAGTAATCATGTGAATATAAATCAAAAGTAAAGCAATGCTATGCATGAAGGACAGATGCAATTCAGACAAGGACCTTTTAGTAAAGTAGTATAGAAAACATGATCTGAGATAATTAGAAATGTTCATTCTTAGGAAATAATAAGAAATACATCCTATATTAACAGAGGCTCTCATTGCTGTGCACAAACCAGTGAGAATGGATTTGCTTGGTAATGTTGCAATGGAATTGGTTTATCCAGCTGGGCTGTGTGAAGGTCCAGCTCAGTGGCAGCTGAGCATGTGGCACATAAATCAAACTTTGTGTGTGACATGATGGAATGAATGCCCAACCTCAGCCCTGACACAAGCAGACCCAGGGATATTTAGTGTCTAATTAAAGAAACCAACTGGCTGCTCTGTGCCATTGGACACAGTGTCAGTCAATGTGATGGTGGGAGGGTGGCCTGAGAGAATTCAGTCTTGAGAACTTGGATGTTGAGGGTTAAATTTATTCATTATTTTTCACAAGTGTAATTTTGTTCATAAAAGGTAAGGAGAAAAATAGAAATGCCAAGTCCTGACAAGATTGCAGAAGAAATTTTCATCTTGACATCTTTGCTTCTTTCAGTAAAACTTAGCTGGAAATGCTTGGAAGAAAATTAGATATAGTTAACTCTTAATTATTGTGCTTATATCCTAACAAAAAACCTTCTCCTATGATTTGTTCATCACAGTCATATCTCAGATGGCTCTTGAAGAATCAAATATTCTCATTAAAAAGTGTTGCTTGTTAGCTGGAACTACAATGTGGACCATCTTTGATTTGAATAAAATCACATCTAAGAATTGTTTGTCTCATTATGACTGGAATGTGGATATTTATCCTAAGAAGAGGCATGACAGAAGGAAGAGGTGTTTGGATTCAGAAATATAGCCCTCTAATGAGATGGAAGGGTGTGCTCTACTTTATGTTCCTTTGCCTGAGGTATGTGTTTCTTCAAACCCACAGGCTTAGCATGTGTCACCTAAAAAATATGACACACTGGGTGCAGGAAGCCAGGCAAGCAGTGCCTGAAGTAAATTGAGACTCTTAATTCTTCCCAGTACATGCAGATAACAATAATTTTCATTCTGTAAAAGACATGGTAGCCTACAGCTCTAGAACCTAAGTGTGATATCATTGATAGCTGGTGAAATTTTGAAAAATATTCTGCTCAGAAATCCATTCTGGAGGGAAGAATGTAAATGTCAAACACCTTGTTTCACACCCATGCTTACATCTTTGGAGGTTTTTTACTAATAAAATTGCTTACAAGATTTTTATTTCATAGGAAAAACACGTTCCTGTTTATAATTTCAAGAAAGTAAAAATACTAATTATCTTTTTCCTGTGATCATTTCTACTACAATTTGCTGAGATAAATAGGGAGCTTTGACAGTGAGCATCTAGAGTGACTCTAGTTTTTTATCAGAGACTGAGCCTTCCATAAAAATAGGAGTTCTGTAATTCTTAATTGTTACTTGTAATTAATGTTAAAATAAAGAAAGGAAATAAATACAGAAGTTACGATGCAAATCTTTTTTTTTCCAGAAATCTCAGCAGGCTTTTGAAATAATATTGGCACAGACACTCAGAAATTCACATTTTATATGTGATACATACATAAAATCCTACACTTGTTCTCGTTTTTGAGAGGCCTGAAGATTTATCTTGAGGAAATCCTTGACTAATTTGGAAAATTTCCAAAATATCTTGCAAGGTATGTTTGAGTACTTTGCTTATGTTTTTTTGCTCTGGTAGTTATGAATAGAAAATTAGCTCAGCCTAACAATCTGAGTTGGTTCAGAAAAAAAGAAAAAAATCAACCTTAATATCTAGATGAGACAAATATTTAATAATAATAATAATAATAGTAGGTAGAAGCATAAAGATTGCTTAAATTAAAGAATTTTGAAATGTTGTTATGTCTCAATTTTATGGTTATAATTTTCTCATTTTTGCTGGATGCAGCAGTGAGCGACAGAAATGGATGGATTGTGCTTACTGCCTGGGCTGGTGTTTGTTATATCAGCTCTAATACATTTCCACAGAGCAACCTGAGATCCAGTATAATTTTAATATAAATGCATTATAGGAATTGAAGGGCACTTAGAGATCTCAATTACTTCTGGGAACTGAGGGTAAAACCAGTCCAACTCCAAGTCCTTTGAAGCTGAAGGCAGACAAAAGAGATTTATAGCAAAACATTTTTATTTTATTTGTAGTAATGCATGCTTGAATTCCACTTAGCTGTAGTAGTGGTTTAGAATTTGGAAACCAGTAGCTAGGTAGAGGAAAGAAACACAAATTATTGCTCAGGGATAAGAGAGCAGAAAGAATTCAGTTATTTGATATTTTCTTTGGCAGCAGTAAAGGACACAACCCTTAATAAAGAAAATTATTTTACTATAAGAAACTAAGTTTTATTCTGTTGCACATAGAAAAATTGTGCTGAGTTGAGAGCTGTTTGCTTGTGCTATCAATGTTCTGTGTACTGAACATAAAAGGAAGTAAAAATATTTTTCTGTTTTAGTATGTCTTTCTAATAATTGCAAATTTTATATGTTTTTCTACTCCTATTATTAAATGCCAAAGCTAATTATGAGCAAGAATTAGACAAAGGTACTTCAAATAAAGTGTAAAAGCTTTCCAAAGTTACTAATGACAAAATGACAACTGAAGATTAAATAATAATAGGGTTACGGATTTGCCAATGCTCTTTTCAGTGTTGTAACTGGTAAAAGAATTTACGTTCCATTGCAACATCAATAGACTATTTGGGAAGTAAATTATTTGACAAATCCCTTAATATTTTATGGGAACACTTATGTGTCTGTGAAGCACTGCAAGGAAATAACCTGTGATCTCTTTCAATGCCAGTGCCCATCTCTGCCAGATGGAGGGAGCAGGTGACTTGGGTGATGTGTACAACTGATAGTGCAATTAACAGTAACCACTTTATTGTGCTGTAAAAGCCATGTATATCCTTCCAGGATATGCTCCCCAGTGTTTTAAAAACTGTTTGTATGAGAAATATGCATTTCCCGTAAGAATAGCTAAAATGTCACTTCTTTAAAGTCCTGAAACCTTCAGGGCTGGAAACAAACATGCTGAAACCCATTGGGAAGCTGGCAACATTTAATCACTAGAGGGAAAGGCTCCCATTTCTAGCTCTGTAGAGTGACATAATATTGATTTTTAAACCCAGTACTCAATCTTTTGGGTTCAGCATTTGGGGCCAGTGCAGCTTGGGGAGAGAAAGGCTGTAACAGAGATGTTGGTGAGGAGGAGGAAACCTTTTAAAGTGGCAAAATAAATTTAAGCATCTTGCAGCTCTTGGATGTTTGACATGTTCAAAATACTTCTGGCAGAAATGGATTATTAGCTAGAATGCAAAGTCAAAAGTGTCTGGTAAGTACAATTCAATGTCTGCCTCTGGTTTTAATTGCAGGGGTAGGATTTCCACATAGTTCTTTTCAGAGAACTGTGATTGTGCAGGGAGTTGTTTGCACTATCATCTGAGATTATTTCTGCTGTGAATTCCCAGTGGACTGTGGGGATAGTACAGTGCTCTACCCTGGACTGGGACTGGGTATCCTGCCAGCATCCCTGTGGAAGTTCCTGTGGCTGCACTGTTCTGGGTTACTGTGGTGCTGCCCAAAGAGTCAGGGTAGGAAGAAAGGCCTCAGACTCAAACATGAAACCTGTTCTGTGTTCCTCACTTTCTGCATTAATGTCCCTTTCTGCTTCTACACCTGTGCTTATTTCTCCTTCCATGATTGTGCCACTGTTCAGATGTCCTTTGATACTCACATTGTTGTGCTTTCAAAGTTTTGCTTCATTTATCATTATCTCCTCTGTAGACCAAGTCATTGAAATGGAATATTGGATTAAAATTTAGGTTTTTTTGAAAATTAATGATAAATATAGTGCCAAATGAAACAATAATGTCTAATCAAACAAAACATTTCCTTCAGTATTACTTTTTCTTATTCACTGTGGTGAAAATATGCCCCAAAGAAAAACCCAAATAATGTTGGCAACACAATATTTTAAAATTTTTAAAATTGTTTTTGGCTTATACAACAAGCCCCAAAGTACTAATTATCCAGCTAGCAGCCTTCTGTTTACTATCTGATGCCAGGGTTCAGTTCCTTCTTAAAAAGCTTAATTTAAAAGAAATACAACAAAGAAGAACAAAGAGACTGAAGGGTGACTATGATTCTGTGAATTGTTTGGATTAAAAAAAGGACAAATCTTTGCCACTTGCTCTGGCCTTGCAGCCTTTGTGAGTTATGGGTCTTTCATAACCAGGGAAGGAACTTAGCACTCACCCTTCACGGGTGAAACAGCCTATTCATATTCAGGAACAGGTGGCAAACAATTATAAATGGATTTAAAGAGATGCCAAGATTATAGTCTGGAAATATCAATTATTATAAACTGGTTTAATTCTTTCCTCCCCCTCTGCTTGTATTTCATGTACAGGATCATATACAGCAGTGACAACTGGATACTTAATATTGACTAGAGTGCTGGAATCAGTAACAGAAATAGCATTACCTTTAAGATGGAGTTAAAAAGAAACAAAGCTTCCTAAATTCCTCCCTAAGATGAAGCAGAGAATAGTTACTATAGTGCATTTCAGCTGCCTTTCCACTCTGAATATGACCACATTTTGTAGGGCTACAGTCTATGCCAGGTGCCTTGGAGCTGGCTGGCTGTGGCTGAGAGGGAAATAAGATGTTTTATGGTATCTGAATTGCCCTGGGCTTTACTGGCAATGCAGTTTGTGCTTCTCTGTATTCCCTGCTCTGTTACCATATTTGTGGGAACTTGAGGGTGGTGAGACAAAGATGTCACTCTACAACTGGCCATAACAAAGTGACATATCATCTGTCATGCCCTGTTGTGCCTCTGACAGCAGCAGTGTCCTGCAGCTCCCCTTTCCCCAAGAACTCCTTCTGAAGGGACAACTCTCCCTGAGCAGGATTCTTCCTGAGAAGCAGAAAACACAGCCTGGGTTCTCCTGAGTCAGCTTCAGGCCCTTAACTGAGCCCTGCTCACAGTCTCTGGAGAGAGATAAATACTCTGCTCTTTTTGCTGATTAGGATCCTCACTTAGATGTCTCTATTAGCTGTCTACAGTCACTAGGATCGAATCTCCTCATACGAAATTTGTCATCTTAAATTCAAATATAGAGAAGGATGGCCTGAAAGTGGAATTTTTAGCTGGGGATAATTAAAATTCAAATGGCACCTGCATGGAGTAGATTAGAGTCAACCTGTCATCTTTCTCAAGTGCTCACATAAGAGAACATCATTACTAGGGCACCAAGTAAAATAGCCTGAGGCTTCTTTAGGATACATTTTGCAGAAGTGCTGTGTAAGAATGAGAACAGATGGAAGCGAGTGGATGTGAGCGCTGTGAGGCACCAGTGACAATGTAACTGCTGCCTCCAGAGAAGGGAAAGCAAAGGACAACAGTCTGGGAATGGAAAGAAAAGTCGCCAGGAGCTAAAATGGTGGCAAAGTTGTTTCTGTCAGGATGTGAAAAGGCATACCTGGAATAGTACTGTCCCATTTTTGCTAATTTACAGGTAATATGTTCTGCAAATGACATTCTGCTATACATTAGTAGTAAAAAAATGCTTCTTTCTCCTGCTTCACTTCCTCTTCCTCACTATGGGATTAAAAATGCTAAGAGGAGGATCAGAAGAAGAAAGATGAGGAGCTGTTGCTTGACTCTTTAACCCTGCCTGAAAACCCCATGGTGCAATATGACTATTCTTGCAAAAAAACACAAATTGGTTTCTGGCAACACAGGGTGGATAATAACCCTGCAAAAGTGAGTTCTCCCTAAATACCCAGTTGTAACAGCAGTGAAGTAAATCCATTTGTTTCAGTGGTGCAACACTTCCACTACAGAAGAACATTTTGACTGCTGAAGCTTTCTAGACCTGAGGTTTGTTTGATTTTCAGCAGGGAAGGAAGCCTAAAGGGCCTCTTTCAGCAGTTGTTCACCTGAAGCTTTGAAAGAGCAGCTGGCAGGTCCATGAGCTTCTTGATGACTGTTTTGCTTGATATTTCAAAGGGTAACTTTTGTGTACTAGAAAGCTTTTGGCTTGCTTAATAATTTAGCCTTTTTATATTCTGTTGAAACAATAGTATGCATCTCCTCTGTCTCTTGTGTTTGCACGTGTATACATGTGTTTGTATTTATATGAATCCATATGGGTACATTTGCAAGTATGCATAAATATATATACACATGTCTGCATATGTCTTTTTGTACTATATTTGTCCTATCTATAGGTACATCTATGTCAACCTATTTAATTTTTCCTTTCAATTCCCTCTCTTCTCTGTTTTCTGCATCCTAGAGCAGACCACCTACAGGTGTGTTTGATGGGTTTCAGTCAGTCACCACCACAGCACAAGGTGGTAGAAGTGCACTCTTATTAATGGGTTTAAACCACTGTCTTTGTTATGCTCCTGGGCCTAATTCTTGGCAACAGCAAATTGCTGAAACTCTGCTAAAATTGTTCCATTGGCTTTCCTGGAGCATTTTACGTGCTCTGAGCATTGGCCCTGTGAGAGTCAGCATGGACCAGCAGTTGGGACAGCTCCAGCCCCACAGCTAAAACACAGACAGTAAATGTATTTATTCCTGTCACCTTGCTGAGGGGGGATCCCAGAGCAGCACCCAGGCAGGGCACATGGACAGGGACACAGAGGTACCATTTCACTTGGCCATGCTGGAGGTCACTGCTCTTCACACTGATTTAGCAAGGGTCACTCCCAGCTGCAAGGGCACTGAGTGTATTTTATGATCCTCATTTCCAGTCTTCTGCTTTTAACACATCCCTCCCAGCAGGCTAAAAGGTTTGTGGCTGTAGGGATGGATTAGAACACACAAACATCCACAGGGCATGTCTGGTCACTGAAACAGCAGATGAGTTTTTTTGGTCCTTTCTTCTTCTTTTTCAGACATTACTGAGTGAAGCTCTCAAAGCAGGTTCCATGCACATACCTTTTCCCCATGCTACATGGAAACGCTGTCACAAAAATCAGGTGACTCTCTTCCAGCCAACACTTCTGGGAGCACTTCAGAAATGGCTTGGGAATAGGAAATACAGTTCAGTCACTACAGCAGAAAAAAATCAGTGTTTGATTTTTCTCCTGATAAAACATAAGGAATCCAAGAGAACTGTCTTCCTGCAAATGACATAAAGCAAATGGAACTTCATCCTCTCCTGGGAATGGCTGCAAGCTTGTTCGTACTTGGTGAGCTTCAACCAAAGGTGGCACTAGGGGATCACAAGTAAGTCTTCAAATACACCACTGTGCTCTTCATTCTCTTCCTGTCTTTGTGTTCTCAACTCCTTCCAATCCAGATTTTTCAGGTGGTATTTTTTAAAAATGGACAAGTCTTCTCACTGACACTGGCTGGAGATACAGAGGTAGGAATGGTGAGGAGGATAGAAAGCTGAGGGTAATCTCTCTTTTAATACTGAAGGAGAATCTATTTATTATCTGTGTATCTATGCAGCATGTCGTTAATTCTGTAAAAAAATGTGGCTTGAATTCCAGTTTTAAAAATCCATCAGGAATTAGATCTGTTCAGATACATTAATTTCTCCTTCTCTACCTCGTATCTGCCAAACTCTAAATCCTCCCAGTCCTCTTGTGCTCCTGCTCCAGTGTGTTGTTGAGACTCTGGAAAACACTTCATTTTCACTGGTGAGTTTTGACAGCTGACCATGCCTGCATCTTTGGGAAGTTCTTTCAGATCCTTTATGCTCATCTGTCTTTCAGCTGGGACAGAACTCTGGAAACAAGGTAGAGGCTGCTGCAAACACTTGTGGGAGCTGCTAAACTTCTAATCTTCCTGTAAAATTACCCTGGCAATGGAATGTGATGCTGCAGTCTGCTTAAATAGAGTGTGTTTCCTGTGGGGTTGTAAGGAAGTCACTCCTGTTTCTGCTCCAGTTCCCTCTCTGAGCAATAACTCTTCCTCCTCCATGGGCTGCTGGACAGTAAATCAATTCTTATGTGCTGTGGATCTGGGTGACATATACATTTCTAGATATTCCTTTGAGTCTGCCCCAAATCCTTGTGGGGTTGTCATCTTCTGCTGTTAGGCAGGGCCTGTTGCTGCCTGCCCAGTGAAAGTTTTAAAGGAAAAAGGGGTTTAGGAAAAGACCCAAACTCTTCAAGGTCAGGTTTGCCTTGTGTTTCTCTAGGCACACCCGACCTTCTCAGATCCCTGGGTTTTAATCCTGTTCCTGACACAGATCTGAATGAAGCCATCACCTTTGATTTTTACCACAGTTTAATATTTCAGGATAACACATCTGATATTTCAAAAGGACCACCGAAATCAATGGATCTTGAACACTGCAGGGTTGTTGGGGAATTCAATGAAGAAATATTTGTATCTTTTGATGAGTAAAGTTGATCCAGAATAACTTTGCCTCAATTTTCCTAAAATCAAAAGAGAGGGGATTTTATATACTCATCTCTAAGAAAGCTGTGACTAAAAGACATAGGTGAAGTACTACTGATTTTAATCCATATTAGATGTGTGTTGCAGACTAGCACCATATTAAAAAAAACCTGACAAATGAGAATGAATCAATGTCTTATTAAACAGTATAAAATCACCTTCATGTATCACCTTCTTTCAGTACTGTCCCTCTCCTTTTGGTTTCATTTCTGTCCTTGAGTATAAGGTCACAGGTAAGGTGAGTGCTGCTTGCATCAGAGCACAGCAGCCTGCCCTGTACCAGGTACCAGCAGAGAGGTGAGGACACAGATTTATTAATGGCTTGATGTGTCATCTTGAGCTTTGACAGATACTTCTTTTGAGCTGCTTTTCACTGTGCAACTACACAAAAAATATGCATCATTAAAATTTTAAAAAGGGAAAAGTGTTCTCCAGCCTGAGACTGTGTCTGGGACTCTGCTCACTACAGCACCTGTTTCTGTGAAGAATTCATAGACACAGAGGATTAATATGTTGCAAATGAAGTGGTGGATGCATCCATTAAGAAATATATCACATTATGTTTCCCTAGAACACACAGTAGGGTTCTAGAGCTGCTTGTGCATTGCCAAAACCTTCCTGAAATGTGGGCAGTGTGACACCTCAGTGTGTGCAGCCTGAGCAGAGTTTCTGATAGACTGGGTATCACATTGTGGGGGAAAAAAGCCAGCCCTCAAAACCAGAGAGGGAGAGCATGGAAAATTTGGGTTCCCTCCCTGCACAGCTCTTTATTTGTTTAAAGAATTTGTGTGGTATGTGCAAACTATCCAAGTGAAGCCCTGCCCCCTGCCATGTGCTAATGACACAGTTTAAATCACTCCCATGTGCTGTGTTCTCTGCTCTGTTTACCCACCACAGTAAATACATGCTGGTAATGCCAAGGGCCTGAAAGAGGCTCAGAAAAGCAAAGAGTGTATTAAAATCTGAACTTGAATCTGAGTCCTGGGTGTAACACAGATCATTTTGTCTTTACCTTCTCTTCTGAAGCTCTTCTGACCTGCTGTCTCTGAGAAGCAAAGTTTCAGATGATTGTGGATTTTTCTGTGCGAAATAGTGCTCAGAGAGAGCTGAAGAGGTCATTTTCTGGTCTAAATGGCCAGATGCAGGGCCTCCTTGTGGGTTGAGTGCAGCACTATGACCTCCTCACTGCCAGGAGAAGACTTCTGGCAGACAGAGAAACTGCAAAAATCTCTGAGAGTGAAGGGGTCAGGACAGTTGTCATGCCCTCTATATCCCATTTGGGTGGATATTGGAGATAGAAATCCCAATTAATCTTATTTTCTTCAAAAAATTAATGAAACAGGGTAACGTTTTCTGAGGGTACATGTGGGTCTGCAGTTGACGGGGAGAGAAAACCAAATGGCTTTGTGCTTGTCACTGTAAACTTTTCTGAAAGTATATGTTATTCATCCCTCACATGTTTTTTAGTCCATCAGATATTTAAAGAGCACCTTTCTGTACCTCTGGAATTCCTTTCGCCCCCTTTTGTCCTATTCTGCTCTTTTTATTTTTTTGTGGTGGTATTAGACAGACTTCTTCAGTTCCCTTTCAAGAGCTGGTGTCGATGTGCCAGGATCTTCTCTGATCCAAAGCCCTCTGAAGTCAATCAGCTGAAACTTTCTGAGAGCTCGGTGTTCTTTGGTTAAGTTGGAAAAGGACACCGAGCTTGGGAATGTAAGTGCTTGAATTTTAAGATGAAGTTGTCCTTACAAACCACTCTTTAGGACACACGTGCTTCTTCAGGAGTAAACCTTCACTGACACGAGACGTGTTCAGTGCTGGTAATAATGCAGGGATTTTGTTCTATAATGTCCATCCCTTTTACATCCTGAGTTTTCTGGAACTATTCCACTTCATAGTCCAAAGGCAGAGGCGGAAAGGAGGAAGTTTTTCATTGGAATCCTGAATTTGTTAATCTTGTTCACCAGGTATCTTCAGGTGTTTTAGGCAATGTTGACTTCACAAAGCTGGTACTCTAGATTTCAGGAATGTGGTCAGCTACCAGGGTAAAATGATGGAGCCCTCTGATACCGAGGGCTTTAAATGACTTAGACTAAGGGGAAAGTGAGGGGACAGTGCAAGATGGGACCTAACTGGGGGAGGGAAAGCAAAATGTTTAACTCAACAGTGTGGATCTCATATCTTAGTATTTTTTTAATTTTTGACTCAGATTTTTTGGCTGTTTACCAGCTTTGTGTTATCATGTTCCCACCACATAATTGCATGTGCAGTATTATAATGAAAAGTTTCCAGGTTTGCTCTCTGGAGCAAATGTATAGACTTTGTGAACAATAGAGTTCATGCCTGAATTCTCATTCAAGACAGCACGAATTCCTCCCTAAACACTGGACATTGCATGACTCCTAGAAAAGTGAAGAAAAAAGATTACAGAAATTACTCATATTAAATATGCTTTAAGAACATTAAAGAATATAGGGTTTAACAGCTTTTCTGTTAAAAAAAAGGTAAAAAATAAATAAATACAAAGATATACCCAAACCCAAGAACAACAAGAACAACAAACTCCCAAACTTGCAAGTTTTCATGGGGACGTGCTTGGTTGGAGGAAATAGTCTAAACAAAAAGTTTTCAATGTCAAATATTTTTATCATTTTGCAGATGAGAAAATGAAGGAATGGTTTGAAGGCTTATATTCTCACCTAAATGTGTTAGGTGACCAGTTAGAAATGACTGAAGCTAGTACCTTTAAAATTTTGGCTTAAAATTCTTTTCTATAGTCCTATACCCGCACTTGTGCATCAAGATTTTGTGTATTTCCTGGGATCACATCTTAAATTTCTCCTCTGATGGGTAGTGTTTTATTTTCATGAGAAAAACAGAATGAACCTGAACATCATCGAGATTCAAACTACCATCCACAATAAAACCTAATTTGGGACTTTCAGCATGCTGATTAATACCCACACTTGTGTTGGTTGTGATAGAAGCAGAGTAACAGTCCATTCTTCGTGTCCATCACCTTTCTGCCCAGTTAATATTTACTTCTTAATGGATATCATGGTAGGTACTGCTTGCTTGCTTGTGGTGAGCATATCATATTTTCTGGAATTAATTATTTTATCCTCAGAATTTGAAAGTTGAATTGAAGTGGGATAGACGTGAACTCTATGGAAATCCTCAAAGATATTAAAATTATGATTTAATTAGAAAACAAATACTGTTTTACACAAATAAAGTCTCCTGGATGCAAGTTGTTAAATACAAAACTCCTCTGAGCTCTGTCCCACTTCACTGTGTGCTGTTGTCTTTCTTTGTATGAAGGAAGCATGGGAAATAGTATTTTTAAAATACAGTATTTCTGACTAAAGTTAAAAGTATTTTTTCCCTCCCACTTTTTGACTACAATTAATTATTTATGCTTTTTTAGGGCTGAAGCAGGAATAGGACAGACATTAGCATTACTTAAGCTTGGATTAGAAGGAAGGCAAACCCTCAAATTTCATGGTTGTTTACAATGATGATTTTCATTTGTTTGTTTGCCTTCTGATTATGGCTTTAGGAAGCATGCATTCCAATAGGTAGTGAGATGAATGTAAATGTTAATTGTTATTGATATTTCAAGGCAATTTTATGACCCTGAACTTCAGCTATTTGTGTTTTCTTCTTTATAGAAATTACATCTGAATGGCCATGATGAATTATTCTGGTTTATGTTCACCTTAGTCTATTTTAGTGCTTTTTTCTGAAGTAAGTAAGAATAAGCCTCTTTTTTCTAGTGTTTGTAAAATATAAAACTTGCTGTCTTTTTCAGTCAACTGAAAATCACATTACTTTAAACTATTTCATTATTTGAAATGCCCTACAATGCAGTCTGGTAAAATGCTGATTGTTCTCAGGGTCAGTGACATTCTCTAGAGTGACCAAGTCCCCAACAATCACACTCTATTTACAGGGTCAGGATTAAAAAATTGTTTTGTTGCCCAGTTCAGTACATGTCAGCCTCCCAGCCTAACAAAATGGGGAAGTGGGGAGATCCCCATCAACCTCTCACCTCCTCCCAGAAGGTTCAGTCTCCATGACAAAACTGGGAACCCAGACTAATCTGAGCATTTCCTTTCCAAGAGAGCAACAGGCAGAGTCACTGTGGAGATGTTTGGACAAAGTGACTGAAATGTGAAGCTGCAGGTCTCTCAATTAGGCAAGAAATGTCTGGATATTCTTATTTAAAGGAAATTATGGCTCCATTAATCTGATTGAAACACTCCAGTGTTGCCTTTGAACAGAGACAAGATATTGTCACATTCCTTCCACTTGCAGAACCTGAGGTCTTGTGGATCTGCTGACCTTACAAGGTAGAGGGTGAGGCACATTAGCTCCTTTGTGAGCAAGAACAAGCTTTGAAACTGTAGCATGAAAAAAATGTAGTTTAGGTATGGTAAAGACATTTTCATTTGAAAGCCAGTCATAGTTCACGAAAAAACTCATGCTGAACCTGAAATTTTGCCTGCTTTATGTGTCACTCCATAAAGTTTATGTGAGCATGAAGGCTGAGGCTGTCTAAAATGATTTATTAAATGGAAGTTGAGAGCACTGAAGAAGATTAGAAAGACCAGAATTCATGAGAATAATCAAACCTGGTGCTATTGAGTTTGGCTGTTTCATCTAGGAACAATACAGTGCTAATCTCAGGAATCCCTAAAATGCATGCAGGAGCAGAAATACTGTGCTAGCTTCTACTTGCTGTTGCTTACACCTGGATGCTAGTTTTAAGAATGTTATTAAAAACTTAAACAAGGCTTAAGCCAAGCCCTGAGCTGGCAAGATACACTGTTGTGATGTATGAATCAGTCATAGTTATTGTGTAAGGAAGAGAACATGCTTCAAAGGCCAAAGGGCACTTTCTCCTTTTTTTTTTTTTTTTTTTTTTTTTTTTTTTCCCACTTCATTCTTAAAGGCAGGGCTCTGGAGTGAGGTTTACAGGCTGTTAAATACAGCTGCTCTGTTGTGCTGCATGCTACAGTGTGTTAATGCCAGTCTGCCATCCTTTTGTTCTGTGTTTTTGGACAGCTAATAGAAGAATCCAGAGTAACCAGCTGCATATCTTGTCCAGCTCCTGGTCTAATAATTCTGCAAACCTGTGGGACTTTGTTAATTCCCCATTATGATCTGGGCTTCTTCTCTGAACAGGTTGGTTGTGCAGCACCCCCAGTCTCCTGGTGCAGGTGTGGTTTATAATATTTCTGCACTGTGAGTGCTGTAACAGTAACACTGCTAGAAACAGCCCACTCTGAATGTGCTGTGGCCTTAACATGGATAAATGGACTCAGGTGGAAATAAAAACCATGAGAAAATAGGAAAAGTATTAATCCTTTCCCAAAGGACATTTGTGTGTTTTCAGTATTCTAGGTTAAGGAAGACAGTAAACAGAGAGGACCAGGACTCAGTGAGAGGCTGTAAAGCAGGTATATTCTCTGAAATGAGATACAAAATCTCTAAGGATAAAATGCCAGCTGCCTCCTCATAGATGGAACAGCCATTACATTTTTGCAGTATCCAAAAATGAAGGATACTCTTGATATGCAAGGCATAAATTCCATCCTTGGATTATTCCACCTTGAGCCCAGTTCAAATGGGTTTGTAGAAAAGGTCATGTAAGAGAAGGATTGATGATCCATCTCCCTTTTCTGGAAGCAGCCAGCATGGACACTGTGGAAGGACACTGAAGTGCAGTGGATCAATTACTGTCTGTCTTATGTCATTTTAGTTTGGAGAATAATCTGTACCACAAGCAGTAAAGCTAAAAATGGGGTTGCATAAATATTTCTCATTTACCTAGAATTATGTGCTATTCCTCAGAACCCTTTGGAAGCAGGTGGCTGCTGTACCCCCAGGACAGGGCTGGCAGACTTGGAACCAGCAAGCAAAAGGCAACAGCTCCCAGTTTCTTATAAAGACCATCTTGGCTGCTGTCAGTATTACTTCAGCTGGGACTTTCTGGAGCCTGCTTCTATAAATATACAACAATTCAGTTGTGTAATTGCCATTACCAATGTGAATTCAATTTGTCTGTATTTTTATACCATAGCATTAGGTCTTAGAATCTTGGACTGGTATAGATTCCTTTAAGAAATGCTGACCTCTCCAGATCTTGAGAAGTAGAAATGAAGTCATCAGAAGAAGATGGGGCATGGAATAAAGTGAAATATATAAGTAATTATAATAAGCTTGTTTTGCTTTTGTTTTGCAGTTGTGTTGTTTGTTTTGTTTTGCAGTTGTGTTGCAGTGTTGTTTATGCTGAATAACTTCCTCTAATCATCTGATCCACAAAAATTAAATTAGAGTTCTGATTCCAAGATCTTTTGATGCAGACTATTTTTATTTGTTAAAAGTATGAGGTTGTTTTAACCGAAAAAAGACTGCCATTTGGGTTGAAATAGTATCTGATAGAAAAATCTACCCCTGAAATGCAAGAATCACTGGAGAAATTGGAAAGGGAGCCTAATCTTGCTCAATCCTTCCCTCAGCAAGAGAATCTGGTTAGGTAGGTATGGCCCAGAATGATTTTGTGGTGATCACTTTGAGCTAGATGCAGACTGCTGCCTTCTTTTGGTGGGCAGTGATTGGAACCCCAATATCAAATCATTTAAAGCACAGGCTTTAAAGCTTCCCACTCACCTGATGCAAAGTGTTCTGCAAAGTACCTTGGGCCACAGGGCTGCCTTAAGTACTGCTCTTAATAGTTGTTAGTAGCTTTGATAAGATATCCCCTGCATTTCCTTTAATTCATACAGAGTTGTTGTTGCCTGTCCTGTTGACAGCTTTGCACATGTCTTTCCTTGGCAGGGACAGCACAGGAAATACTGTTCTTGCACTTAACTGTGCACAGAGGACTAACTCCATGGCACGTCTTCAAATGTGAGCACAAAGAGAGGATCAGTAAGGAAAAAGGCATCTGCACACTGTTGTATTCCATGGATCCTGCTGCAGGCAAATTCCCTGTGAGAGACGTTGGCTGGTACAAACACAAGTGAGGGAGGGGAACAGAAGGGAAGTGCAAGGCTCAGACCTGTTATTGTGTGTGAGTTGTTCAGAGTAATCAATGAGGCATATTCTGGACTGCAGGGCTTGCCAGCACACAGGCTCTGCAGGTGTCTTGGGTGCTGTGTGAGGAAAGAACTCTTCCCCACTGTATTTCTTATCACCACCTCGCCAGGCTGCTTGGATGCCTCAGCATTAGCCTGTGAGTAAGCTCTTCTGCAGACAAAAATACCTGAAATAATAGGGAATTCTACCCTAGAGTTCTGTAAAAGGCTTACTCCTCTTCGGATGGATTTGTGTGGCAGCCTGACCTAGTTTTGTAAGTACAAATCCAGACTTGTATTCAGTACAGTTAATCCCCATCTCTTCTTTTCAGATGGACTTTGCAAAGTTTATAACTATCCTCAGATCTGTGCAGGATCATGTCTTTAGTTACTGCTCCATGTTGGTTCTGGCATTGTTTCAAATATAATGAATACCTGAATAAACAACCCTGAAAATTATATGTGTTGGTATATATATGTTCATGATTAGATTTATTAGTTTGGCCTTTGGCCAATTGCCTAAGTACAACTGCTGTCTTACAAAAAGATCAATCTCTGATAGTCAGGAGCTTTGGGCTAAATTTTTCCTTTTAGATCTTGGACCAGCCATAGTTCTTTGGGTCATCATATTCACTTGATTGAATAACTGCTGATTCTAATAGGACTGATGGTAAGAGGAAGGCTTTTTAGAATCAGGATATTAAATAGACTTAGTTAAGTGGCACATTTTGTGCACTGGAAAAAAAAAGTTCTTCAGACTGAGAGGGTAGAAGGGTAATTCACCCCAAATTGAAGCCTCGGGACTGAGAATGACTTAAAAGGAATGCCTTCCATTAGCTATGAATTGATAATTTTTCTTTCCCACAGCCTCTTCCATAACAGTGAGCCAGATCTCCTGGTTTTGGCTTTGGTTCTTCAGCGTCCTGAGGCTTTTCATGGGTTTCAGCTGAGTGCTGCAGCAGTGCTCAGCAGAGGTGTGATCCCATGTGAAACTGCCTTGATTTGACTGCACTGTGTGATGCACTGAGAGCACATTAGAATGCTTTCTTTCCCTAATTGTCCTTAGATGGGGAAGGAAATAATATGATGCTGCCTTCTCTCTCCTTTTCAGAACCTGAGCAAGCTGCTTCCATGCATCATTATCCCACAGTACTGCTTCCAGCACCCCTCTGATGCAGCGTGTTATGTTTTTTGGAGCTGATCTTGATCACCATGATCTGTACAGCTCAGCCTCATTGCAGTTATAATTAATCCCCTCTGTTCTGAACCAAATTGTCTGAAAATCATTTTCTTCATTTGCTGCACCTGCCAAAGGGAGAGCTCCTGCAACTTTTAATGGTGCAGGCAAATCCTATTACTGCCAACACAAACACTCCTTTACAGAAAGGCTCCAGACCCACAACTAGAACTTGCTGAAGCACTTCCCAGGAAGTTTTGTTCCCTCCCCTCCCCTCCACATAAAGATTTGAATATTTTGTAGAAAAACAGTGTCCTTTTGGGCAAAGTTTAGACAATCTGGGGAGCAGGAGAGTGATTAGTGCTCAGAATGGCCAGTAGCACAGGCTGAGATATTCATGGGATGTGAAGATACAGCTTCAGGTGTTTACTTCAGAAAAAGAAACTCTATCTAAGACAAATATTGTAAGCACTGGGATATTTTCAATTCTGCGAAAGTCTGTTCACCTTTCCACTTCCCAAGCCCCCAACGTTTTGGTTTCATTTTACCACAGAGCAATGCATCAAGGTCTTTTTATAGAAGGAATTCTGGTCTCTGGTAAGATCAAACTATACCTTTGTTCTGACCTTGGTACAATCTTTCCCAGGTGACAAGATGTTGGTAGGTGTTTAAAATGCCACAGTGATGGGGATTTCTTTTTGCAAAACCTAAAAAAAATCATATTAGATTTGTTATACACTCACAGTCTGAATCCTGGTCATGGTGGGAAAGTAAACAGAGACTCTGATTTTCATTCCTACACTTTAATTCTGTGTTCATTTGTATCCGTTAGGTCTGCTCCTACTGGAGCTGATTTGAATTCTAAACAGTGTTAGGTATTTATTTTTGTAAAGCTGTGCCATTCATCTTTAATATAATCATCTAATTTACTCTATTAATGCCAGCTGCTCCATTTGGCACAGGTCACCTGGAGTGTTTGGAACACTCTACTAATTTTTCCTTGAACTAATTCTAAAAATCCATAGAAGTCAGAGCACTCCACCTCCACAGCAAGGGAATGTTTATTTTTGTTCATGTTCCTAAACACCTTCTTAGTCTGGCAGAAGAAAATATCCCCTGGGCGGCAGACTTCCATTTTGCTGGGAATTATTTATTTATTTGGTTGGTTTTTTCCAGAATTGTCCTTGGCATTCCGAGGTGACCCCAAGAGAGTGGCCACTTGTATTTTTCAGGGCAAACAGCTGCTGCCTCGAAGAGGATGCTTTTCAATTCTTTGGTGCCTGCCACTTCTCCTCTCTCTTGTGCTTGAAATCTAGGATGGGTAAGAGTGTGAAATGTTTCGTGTTTCCATTCTCTGGCAAAGTTGGCCTAACACCACTTCACCCCACCCCTGATCTCACAGAAAACAAGTGCAAGATTTGGAATTGCAGAGAGGTTTGTACAAGTTAGGTCTAGTCCAGCCTGAGACAGAAGAAAAAACAAAAATTAACAAGAGTGATGGCCTCAGCACACAGAACAGCTGAAACACGATGTGGAACTATTGTGTTTTTTCTTGATTTGTGGTTTTATATGTTTTTCAAGCCACAGATAATAGCATAGGTCCTGTCTCTCCAATCCAAACTTCAATTACACTTCTTAATCCACAGGAGAGGGCATTGTTTTATCTGCCTTCCAAAACATTCAACTAAAAAACTAAGATAAAAGGTGATATTTTTAAATGTAAATTTTAATAAGCAACTGTAATTTAAATAATGAAAGAGCTTTTCCCTAGCTGAAGAATTTCCAGGAGGTAGATTAGGGGCAGGCCTCTGGCACCCCTATTCTGACTGATTTCCATTCTGCTGTAAAGCAGGGATCCTGATCACAGAAAAATCTATTTTCCTCCTGTGTAACTGTAATGAGTTTATTAAAAACACACAATAGTGTAAGACAGTTTTGACTAGGCACATTACCAAAGGTGATAACATAATTAAGCCATGGCTTGTCAGATGTTGAGACAGTAGCTAAAGGGAAGATAGTTTCATTTCTCCATCTGGATCACAGAGTGAATTTGAAATCCTGATGCTGCTTCTGCTGAATCGAAATGACTTCTGGAGGATCCTCTGTAGGTGTGCCCCTCATGTGTAAGTGGTCAGAATCCAATGCTCTGTAGGTGTGCCCCTCATGTGTAAGTGGTTACAATCCAATGTTCTGTACGTGAGCCCCTCATGTGTAAGTGGTTACAATCCAATGCTCTGTAGGTGTGCCTCTCATGTGTAAGTGGTTTGCAGTGCTCCAGCAGGATCATCTGAGGTCTCACCAGAGCTCTCCCAAGTAAAAGTTCTGGCTCACAGCATTATTGAACATTTTCTAAATCATCAAACTTCCACAAAAGGTTGAACAGGGAGTTCATGGTCTGTAAAGATCCTGTTTGATCAGCAGTGGTTCATGAGTTCAGGTCCAATCCCTACAGAGAGTACCTTGAAATCAGTTTGTAGTTCTAGGAAAATTTAGCAGATTTTCTTGTGCTCTAAATTAGTAATCAACTTGTGTTGCTACTTTGAATGTAGTATTTAATTTCTTAACAGATTAAAAATCTCTGCTATTCAGTTGTGGACATTAACAGCTGTCTTATCTCTACTGCTCTTTTGTGAGCAGATCCCTAGCCAGAGGTTCATGCTAATTAGAAAAGGGTATTGTGTGCATGTGTATTAGTTTCAACTTTGTATTTAACCTCCCCAGACTTCTTAATGTTTTCAAAAAAAGGCTTTCTTTTAGCCTAACCTCTTGAAACTACTTATCCTAATATTTATGTTGCATTGCAGGCAGTCCCATTCCGTTAGTGAGTAATTAATGTAAGGCTGTGTCACCAAACCCTGAGGCCCGTCACTGTTGCAAGTGAGTGTTAATTTAAAGCATGTTATACTCCTCAAATTATCTCTTTGAAGAGTCTCTCTGCCACAGTTTTGTACTGCTTTGTTTTCAAAGTAATCATCTACAGTCCAGATTTCCTTTGGGACGGAAAAACAAACAAACAAAAATGAAAAGCCAAAATAAAGAGTTGGAGCCAAACCCTTTCAAATTAATGAGTTAAAGGCTTGAGACTTTTGTATTGTTACCCGATGTTGAAGCATTAAACTGCCTCCCATAGTTTCCTTTCCTCCTTTGTTAGTTAAAGCCTCTTTTTTCTTTTTTATGGTCAGTTTTTACAAGTCTGATTTTTTCATCTTCATCAGAAATGGTATGTTAAAGTTATTAAGCCAACAAGGGCTGAATAAATTTTTTGGGCTTTTTTCACCTCCCAGCCCTGTATCAAAAAAAGGCACTGAGCATGAGATCATGGCCTTTGTAGGCAAGCATAAACTCTTTTTCCAGTTCTAACAAATTTCTGACACACTGGAACAGAAAAGATCACGTTTCTGTGCTGTAGGTAGATGGCTCCAACATTATTCATATGATTCTTTGTATATGTCTGTAGCAGCCCTTTAACAAGAGCACTGAGCCAGCTCTGAAATACAATAGCACTCAGGGCCACCCTTTTATGTTTGTTTACTCACTTTTATGAGCCTTCCTCAGTTATTTGATTCACAGGGCTGAAGCATGCCAGAAGACAACTCAAGAAATTCATTGGCCCTTTTTTGGGGGAGGCCCACTCTGCTGACCTCTCTGTGCCAGGATGCCAGAGCTTTCTTATGGAACTTGAAATCTGTATTTTTTACCCCGTAGCTGGTTAATAACATATCTGATCTGCTGTCTATAGCAGCCTGTCTGTTGTTTTCAATACACCTCCACTGGCATGGAGTCTCCACTGCTGAAGGTCTGTTCCAGAGCAAGATAAATCTGTAAACAACAGCTAGGTGGATGAAATTTAATTTATCATTTAAAGGTTTTGCTAGTGAAGGTCACATGGGGGCCAGTGGGTATCAAACCTAATTCTGCTGCTCATAGAAGAAAGATTTAACAGGAGACAAATTAACCATTGGACCATTTTCTCTGTTACTTCATTTGATCATGGTAATCATTTTGAAGAGCTAAATATAACTAAAAGTTGTAAGCTGTAAAAATAGCTGTAATCTTATTGCAGCAATTATCTATATAAAGTTTTCTCACTTTCATTATGGAAAATAGGTCCCACCTGATCTAGCTGAAATAACCCTAGATTTGAGCCCACTTGTACAGGGCTGTAGTTAGAAGTTGATGTACAAATTACTCTCCTCTGTGACCATGTGCCCAGTAAACCAAGGGTTGACTCAGTCTTTTGAGTATTTCAAAACTAAGCCAAAAAGTCTAGACTTTTGGGTCTAGAACTTTCCTTTTCTTTCTGTGTGTATAGTTGCATGAGTAAAGGGATTGAATCATCCAGGTGCTACTGTACTAGAAGTAATTAATACTTAGTAGGTAAGTATGGTTTTTCCTCCCATAAATTGATTTAATTTTCATATCCTGATTGCCTGGAGCGGCTCACTTCAGCAACCTTGCAGAATTTGCTACATTTTTGATTTATTGTACAGCATCCTTCTACACTTTTAATCCTTACAGCTTTCACACATATGGAATTAGTTACAGATTTAATGCCCCATTGATATCACTGCAAATATTTAATTTCTGACATCTTTAAAAGAAAGGAGATCAGAGTTTCAGGTATTTTCCCACTGCTAATTCTCATTTTGATATATTTTCTACTGCAAAGGTAAATCTCTTGAGCTTGAAATATGACTGATATCTGAAAAGTAACTGATGATAAATAGATGTAATGTAAACATAGTGAATGTCTCCAGAAATGAGGGATAAAAGTTTTACACTCACTTGCAAGGCCCTAAAATATACAAAATATCCTATGCATCGGAAGATGGGTTACTACTAACTTTTTTTTTCTTATTTTCTTATTTTGTTAAAATATGGCAATGAGCAGGCCATATTTTCCTAGCATATCCAGTCCTGCTGTACTAATGACCCAATAGTTTATCTGCTCATTATGGTGGCATTTTCTAGGCTACATCTGTAGGAGATACACTTCTTATCATTTCATATATACATACATATTTACAAGTGTATGAAATGCTTTTAAAGGAAAGAGACAACAGGTTTGGAAAGCCAGTCCCTGTGGAGTTTTATGTATCATGACTTCTGAGGGACTGAATAAGAAGAGATGGCTTTCCTTCTTAGAAAAGGGCCATGTAGAAAATTACAGTTTTTATTCATCATGTTGAACACGTCAAAGAATTAGATTTTTGCTCCATATCTGTATGTCTTTTGGGGTTTTTTGTGAAGAACTTATTTGGTAGTTCCTGTCAGTTTTTTACTTAAAAAATCTTTTTTATTAAGGAGACAAAATTGTGTGTTTGATCCACAGCTATATCAAAGAAACTTCATGGAAAAAGTATTTAAAACTTCTTTTTTGAAGATTTTGGGTTACTCTTTTTTTTAATATATATAATAGTATTTGTAATAACATGTGACTTCATAAACAAAATTAATTTTATTTTATAGGGTTTTGTTTTGTTTTATTTTTCTAATTGCTCTCTTCTGGAATGAAAATCAGTTTTTGACCAAACATTTACTGTCCAGAGAAAACAGTCCTGGCTCCTCTACATTTAGATTGGAGTAGTATTTTAGTGTGCTTAGCTTAATGGCAAATTCTTGAAACATGCCGGAACTAATAACCAAACAGAATGTTATGTCAAAATCAGACTGGATTTAAGATTACCAAATCCTTTCTGCAGGTATCATGCCTTGTATATAAGAAAGAAAAATGTGTAATTTTTCCGGTAATCAGTGAATTCTGGTCTCTTGTGATGCTCTCTGAAAAAAGCCAGAGAACCAGAGTCCTACTAGCTATGGAATCAAAGCAAAATTGGCTAAATAACTATTTTCTTTATGGCAATTATTGGTGTTTAATTGCCACAGTACTAACGGGGTTTTCATCGTATTCTGTCTTATTTTCTGGATCTTCTTATTTTTTTATTTTTTCATAGAAAATTGAATGAGTGTGTTGACTTATGAAATTGGTAGATTAGTTGATATTTTGGGAAAAAGCACTCCAGTACTTCAAGGTGTACTTTGAAGATCCTGTTAAGTTTCTAAGTGATCTGAATAACAATGAGACAACTATGGGAAGGCAGTGATAGAAATGTAGCATGTCCTGCTCTGTGAAGTAGGGTGAGGACTGAAATGGCCTATAAAAATCTCTGTACTTCCACATCCCTGGGTACTTACATTCAGTCTGACTGACAAACTGAGAGATGAGACCTTTGGAGTCATCTGCAAATGGCTGAAATGTCCTGTCTGCTCCAAAGTCCCGATATAGGCAGCAGTAGTGAGCAATGAGCAGGCCATATTTTCCTAGAGTAGTTCTATGCATCCTTGTGGAGCAGGGCACATGCTTTTAAATAAAGGCAGAAAAAACTCTGCTTATATGCTGAAAAATGCTGTATGTTCTGTACAATGCAGTTCTGCACTGAGCACTAGATTTTTTTGGTTTTAGTTAGGAATGTAGGATATTCTCCCTTGTTGGTTCCCAGATAGCCCACAGGCAGTAAAATTAGAAGTGTTCAACAAGCAAGAAAACATGCTGCAGTTAAAAGCTGTTACCTCTCCTCTGCCCGTCTCAGTAAGAAAAATGTTAAGAATAAACTCTTGAGCAAAAGTAATTTTTTATAAGTTTTTCCATCTCTAAAGGTATAAAAATCTTAATTTGCCATTGACAGTCATAGCAGAAGCAGCTGGTCTTAATTGAAGAAAATGTCTCCTGATATTTTCTTCCAGAAGACAGACAAAACCAAATGCTGAATCTACACACCTCTGAAACTTCATAGGTTTAGAGCAGGATCAAGCTGTGAACTTTGCATCTGGTCCATATCAATATAAGAAACTGAGCAAAAAGAAAAATCAAAGCGGTTTTAAAAATAATGTGTATACTAAACCTCATTTCATTCATATTCTTTGAAGATTATGCATTCCCCCCTATTCCAAGAGCCCAAGATTGTGCAGCTTGCTCTCTGAGGTGTTGCTGTCAGCACTCTTAAGCTGCAGGCCTTTGGGGCTAGTTTGGCCTTAACAAGGACAGGCAAATGTCTGTGGATCACATCCTTCAAGGGGCTGTCCTGATGGAATGCTTTTGAGCACCTCTGTAGGATTGGATGGGTTTGCATTCTCTTGGCATCTTGCTGGTGCTGTGGCTGTGTTGGTGTCTGTGTTGGTGTCTGTGGGTCCTGCAGCCCAGCCCCTGGCAGGAAAGTGCCAGCAGAGTCTGCTCAGCGTTTCCTAAACCCACACATGGTTAATGGATTTCCATAGGCTGAATGTGATCCTGTGCTTAGTGCACAGCAAACATAGCAGAACCCAGCTGGGGGGAAACGTAGGCTGTAAGAAGGATGGGAGGGGGAAGACAGGCTGTAATAAAGTCCTTGCTACCATTTCTACTAGTCCTTGCTTGCAGATGCAGTAAAATTCAAGAGCTCACCCATACATGAGCAATTAGAAGCAAAACCAACATAAACATTCCTGCACAACTAATCAATAATCTCGTATGTCTTCATTAGCAAGGTAGCATTTTGTGTTATTGATATTAAAGATCTATTTTCTGAGTTGGGTCTCACTGCAATTGTTATTGATGAATAAAACCCCCGTGAGCTGAAATTGTTGTCTTTTAAAAACTGGAGTCTTGATTGGATGGCTTTATTTTCCCTGCATTGCTTCTCGCCACATCTCCTATTAAGCCAAAAGTATTGAGATTGTCTCATTTCACAAGTCTGAGTTGTGACTCACACTGGACCCTGTGGATGAGACAGAGGCACAATGCTGAAGCTCTATTGGTGCTTGTGTATCACTTAGGGCTATTTTAAGAATGGATTTTGATTTGTGTCATTCCTACTTTAAATATGACTTGTTCAATAACATGTTCAGTAGTAATTAGATAATTTAATGTCTACTGACAGGTCTTTTGTGACTGAAACCCAATTTTAGCCCTGCATACCAAGGAGCTTGCCAAGGAAAAGTAACCCTTTTACTTAGTAAGGAAGGATAATGGGTAACTTCTGGAATTAAGTGAAAAATTGAATCCAGCTTCCTGTGTGCACTTTAGGTCCCACACTGGGATTACAGAACTAGCTCTGAACTGCTTGGCTGCTGACAATAAAGATTTTTTGTGTGTCATGTTGAATTTTCAAAAAAGTTCTTGAATCAGAAAGGTCAGTTTTACATTGAGTCTGGCTGCTTGTTTAGGAATTTAAGTGCTTTGCAATGGCTTGTCTTTTCTGCAGCACTCAAGTTTAAGTAGGTTTTTTTGAGAAAGAAAATGGTAATATCCCAGTTTAGGGAAAGGGGAGAAAGGAAATAAGGTCATATGCAAACAGAATTTAAAAGTGTTAGCCTAGTTTCCATCATTAAGAATTAATCCACTGAAGAGCTCTTATTGGCCAAATGCTTGCTTACCAATGGTTTCACTATAAGAAGGATTTTATAAACAGGGATAGTTTCATTTCCTTGTATTACTATGTATTATTATCTATTCATATATCTATGTAGATTTGAGTAATGTAGAGTCAGTATCTTTAACAATGAAGGTGCTTCTGCCCTTAGAATGAGACAGCAAATAAAAATAAATCTGCTTTTTCTTGTATTCAGCAGTTTAAATATTTCTAGGCTGTCTTCTGTGGTACATAACCTATTACATTATAGGTCATCTTTTTCTGTGGAGTGTTTCTTTCTGAGAACTGCCTGGCTGTGCCGTGTAATCACTGGGAGCACACATGTGAGACCCCTGCAAAAAGGAAATGCCATCATTTCTAATCTGTGCATATAAATGGGTCATGCAAGTCTTAAGATCTGTGTGAATATCCACTTCGAGAAGTTTCCAAAGTCTGTGTTGAAAGCTTCTTCATTTTAACATGTCATTCTCCCACAGAGGTTTTCTGCAATGCTTCATTAATCAAGATATAGTCTGAGTTTTTGAAAACATATTTAAATTAAATACTCAGTCCTGACAAAATGTATTTTCTAATGTATTTAGCCAGAACTGTGTGAAACCCTCAGTCAAAAAATCAGCAGATCTTCATTCAGCTTTTTAACATCATGTCTTTAACTTTGATTTTTAGGTTCCTTTTTGTGTGAGACAGATTTACAATCTTTCTATTTGTAAAGTATTTATATATATATAAAACTCCCGTGTGTGCTGATTGGAGAATATTTTCTTTGAAATTCTGCTGTTTGAATTCCACAAGAAAATAACCAGGAAGCTCTGTGATGTGATATTGTAACCAGACTCTCACTTAACTACTCATTCGTCTTTTAACTTGGTCGTGGGAACAGTAATTTACTAACCTAATTCAATGCATTTGTTGCCTTTAGAGATCAATGCTGCTCCAAGCAAAGTCAATAACAAAACTTTATTGATTTTCCTGGGACCAGATCAGCCCCTTTATGCATGATTGCGACCTCCATAGCATCATAATTTTTCTGTACAATTGCTAAAATATTAAGCCACGTTTTTGTCCTTGCACAGATCCTGATACACTGTGTAAAAGGCAGCTGACTTCTCCAAAGAGCTGAGGCACGTGAAACATACAGCCAGGATTTCCAGTCCATTGAACCACAGAACATAGGAGGGCTCCACTCTGAACATGTGGCATGAAGAGGTAGATTGTCATTATGTTATTAATATATTTGATAATCATTCCTTTCCACTACTTAAATGACTATTTTTTTTTCTTTCTCGGGCATAGATAAGGGCTCAAGCTTTTGGAAGAAATCAAATATGTTATAAACCAAGCATTTTTGGGAGGCAGTGTAATTTAATATGAGCAGCATCACCCTTTTTTTGCCAAGAAGTAGGAATTAACGTACTGTTTGTGTTGTTGGATGCACTGTATATCCAGAATCTTGTTGGACTCAATGTGATAAAGAAATGAGGGTTTGTTTAAGGTGTCAGTGCTATGACCTTCTGATATTCAGCTCTAGATCAGTGGTAGGATTTCACAATAGCAGGGACTGTTCTAAACCCCATCAGTTTTGTATGTAAAAGCATTAGGGAACTCTTAAACTTTAAGCTTTAGACAGAAGGTCATAGGCAGAGATGCACAGGAATCAGTAAGGAAATTGCTGGTAGATGCTAGTGGAAATTCAAAAAGATGAAGGTATGTGGCAGATAGCTCGAGTTAACAGGAGATTCCTAAACTGTTATCCCAACATACAGCACCAAAGAGGAAAAAGGACTACCAGTAAAACATATTTTAAAATGGTCTCTCCCCACTGAGATTGCTGGGAGAGGAAAATCTGACAGTGGTAATTTGAAACTTTAAACAAAGTATATGCAAAATACAGAGAAAAGCAAGTTTGGAAACTGAGTTGATAGGAATGTAGACAGAATGAGATTTGTCTACAGCCTGGCAGCTTTTCTCTGAACTGCCTCAGCTCTGTTTAGGTGACTGGGAAATGATTCCTAAGCCATTCTGAGGCTTCAGATAAGGGTCTTACAGAATGAACAGCAAAACACAACCTCTGCATCTATAAACAAGCTTAGGTTTGGTAAGCTATAATCACTGTAGCCCCCAAAGGTCTCCTATGTTGCTTCAGTTTAATTAGGCCATTAAAAGAAAACAAACCTGTTATTGGCATTTATGAATATGCAGTGTGCTCTGTTTTTTGTGTGAAGCAAGTTCATCTCTTCACCCTCTCTCCATATTTTCTTTTGTGTGTGCAAGTAAGCTGTTTGAAATTATCCTTTGTTTTATAGAAATTAGTTGAGCCCAGTAAAATATTTCTCTTAAATACCATTCCAAATACAAAGGCCTTGCTGAATATTTAGAGACCTAATTTATTAAGAGCAGAACCAGTAATTTTTTTTTACTGGAGAATCCTACAGCTTTATCACATTGTTCTATGCTAAAGTAATGATGCATCAAGCTCCCCGTCATCAGTTAGTGAGGAAGAAACCCTTGGGGCAATTGAAATGAAACAGCTTAACGTACAGAGTACCTGGCAAAAAAATTACAAGGCTAGACAAGAAGAATGTGGCTACACTGGAGGTCTGTAACCACAGTCTCCAGGAGCCTGGAGCCCTGGCCACACCACAGCAGCTCCCACGGACACTTCTTCCTTGGGAAAAAGAGATTTATACATTAATATTTGAAAATGGCTGCACAAGACAGCTTTGTCAATGTGTTTCAGCATGGGATATTGAAAAAAGGTCGTGAAACTCTCAATTAACCTTTGATGTGCAAACTCGCTGTTTCATAATAATTTGATAAAGAAGTTGTTTAATAATCGGGTTGGTAGGGAATAAATAAATAAATTCCAAAATGTCAGGAGATATTCTGGAAAGATTTTTGTGCATTGAAACTTGCAGATTTACTACACTAGTTATGTATCTGGATATCAAAGCTTGTTCAACAAACATTTTTGTCAATAGGTCTTTTAATAGGTCTTTCTGTTGGTTTCTATTTGCTCCCCTAAGAAATGGAGGGAAAAATCTCACAAGTCAGATTTTGGCTCTAAGGATTAAACTTTTTTTTTTTTTGTCGTTGTAGTAAATAAATAGATTGCTTCATGTGTGAATCAGAGAACAAGTTACAATGGAATAATTGATATAATTTCTGTTTCTCAGGTTTTATGCCTAAATCATAGTTAGCAAATGGGTCTGCTAATTATGCATTATAATAAATGGAATATTACTGCAATTTACTTGTGAAATTTCAAATTTGTCGGATTTTTAAAGAGAAAATTTGTGCTGCTAATTGATTATATGAGTTATTTGTGTCAATGGGCAAGGGAGAGAAATAGTACATGTTATGAAGAAACATAACACAAGAATACAGGTATTTTCTACACTGAAATCATAGAGCAACACATAGAAAATATATTTAAAAAAATGAAAGAGAAATAAGTTTGACTACCCTGATGCATTGTATACAGNTATATTTAAAAAAATGAAAGAGAAATAAGTTTGACTACCCTGATGCATTGTATACAGGTCAAAACCAGGCTTAGGTCTTTTCTGTGGGGTTCTTAAATATGACACTTTGCTTGAGGTGGCACTGCTGGGAATTTATCTTTTCATTAACATACAGGTACCTAGCAGGGTGGGTTATTTGTGTCCCACATACCCTGCTGGGTATCTCTGTGTCATCCTTCATTGCAATTGAAGTAATATTTGCACAGCTGGTATTTTTTGAAAACTACATATGTTATTTATACACATATATATACACTATACATATATACACACACACTATAGAAAAACTTTATACGTAGAACTAGTAGACGTGCAAAAAACCTACAGGTTCAATTATTCTTGCTTGCCTTATTGCTTTAACTTCTGAAGACTGAGAAGCTGACTGACTATTGCAAATTACTTAGGAGTGATACGTTGAAGTGGCAATTAATCTTACACCCTTGACTGGAGCTCTCTCTCTTCCTCCTTTACAGCAACTACTGCGTTGCTTTCAGTGTTGATTCGCAGCATGAATATTCTCATCAAGAGATGTTCTACTGCAATTTTGGAAACGCAACGTTTCTGTGCTGATACATCAGTTATTTTAATGCTCCCTATTTAATTAAATTATTATCAATATTGCTTTCTTATGCTTCCGTCTGAGGCAACATTAGTGCCTCTATTAATGTGCACATTAATATTTGTGCCTGAAATATGCGGTCAGATGTTGCCTAAAGTTATTTACTTCTTAAATCCTAGGGCTTGAAGTTCAGGCAATCATTTTGTTTTAGCAGCAAGGTACTAACTTTTGTCAATAGCAGTAGAATCTACCTGGGGTGATATTCTGCTTTATGGGGTCTGGGGTTTAAATTAAATATACCACTAAAGTCAGAAGGAGTAACCATGTGTAGGTTTAAAAACAGTAAGTTTTAATTCTGCTGTTCTCTCAGTGAGACCCTTTAATGCCAGTAATTAATTATATAGAGAAAAGTAGGGATCAGAAAGTCTCTAAATTCAGGTATTTGTACGATGCTTTTATTTCACCAGGATCTGTGGTTTAAATACCAGAACAGTAGCAGATGTCTTAGCATCTTTAAATTTTACAGCTTTGTTTATAATTTCACTCTGTTAAAGTTTTAATACTTTGAAGTGCATCGTAGAAATGCACGTGGCATAACTACTGCTAGAATCACTTCAAGGGGACTTGAGCAATTCTATTCTTAGCAATTTCCTACAGGCAGCTTTTCAAATTCGCTTTATTGACTCCAAACTGTTTCAATTTCTACTTGTATAATTTTACAAGAAATATGACAAATGTAACTGTTTTCCCCATGTTTTATGTCCCTAATGAGGAGCAAAAGGTCAAGGACTTTAGGATGGAGGGAGAAGCCAATTACTTTCGCTACTGTGCTTTGGAATACTGCTTGCAACTCACACTCATTTTCTACCAGCAGGATTACAGGACAGTTAATTTCCCTTGAAAGTTTATGAGGCTCAAAGGATTGGGGTTTGTATTTTTTTTCATTGTTTTTTATTCTTGCTTGAAAGAGACTGAAAAGTATTCCCTCTGTAAATATATATGACAAACATCATGGAAAACAAAAGCTTTTTAGAATATCTAGAACTTGCAGATTAGATTATTTTTTAAGGTCATTAGGTGCTGTAAGCTGCATATAGATGTTTGACTGATTTTCAAAAGCATTTATATGCCTACCTCATCAGTAGAGCTGATATGCCTAGCCTATGAGGTCTTTGTTAAAATCCTAATTGACTATCAACTTCTTAGGCACATTAATTAAAAATCTGGTTCTAAATGTCATTAAGAGCTATGAAGGAAGGCAGTCACTGGAAAATAAAAGGTCAGAAGGAAAACCAGGTCAGTGTCATTAGCAAACTCGATAAATTCCTCTCATGTCTGATTTTGCACAGTTAACTTGAAGGCTGGATGCTGAGGGAATCACAGACTGGTTTGGACTGGAAGGGAACTCCAAAGATCCTCTAGTTCACTCCCCTGCTGTGGGCAGAGACATTTTGCTCTAGACTAGGTTGCTCAAAGGCCTGTGATGTAAGAAAAAAGGTGTGTAAGGGCTTTCTTTCCCAGTAAAATAACAGGTTTGAATTTTCCCAGTGCGAGGAGGAAGGTCGGTGTGCAGTGACCTGCTTTTGGCAATATCAGGCCTGGCTCCTCTTTAAGTGAAGCTCCTCAGCTCTCTCTGTGGCACCAGGCAGGCCTGGGCGGTGTGTGAAGGTCACCTGAGCTATTTCAGTTTGTGCCCAGGGGATGTGAGGTCAGGCAATTCATGTTTGTGCCCAAACAGTCAGATTGTTAAATACCCTCATTGCAGGAGGTCCTCAGACACGCCCTGTGGTGCTCCCCAGTGCCAAGGGGACACAAGGACAGGACTGCCCAGGACGCAGCAGCCCCACAGGTCCCACTGCACAGCACAGGCCGGGTCCTGTCACACAGGGAGGATTTCGAACCCGCTGCTCCTCACCTGACGTGCCATCCAGGTGGAAGTCTTGCTCCAGTGACCAGGGAACTGCATCCAGGGGCTTCTGTAGCGTCCTTTAAACATGCCCTGATGGGCTGAGACTAACTCAGAGAGTGTTAAACATCATTTAGCGTAGAATGTAGTGAAGGATTTTAGCCAGCAGTGAGCAGGCCTTTTACAAAATCCAACCTTCAGCTGGGGTCTGCTCCATGGGTCATGGTGAAGGAGAAGAGAGAGATTTGAGACACTTCAGTCTTTCATCCCCAAATGGCTAAATACTGCAGAGATCTGTCTGAGGTCTGCAGTCCTGAAGCCCTGTAACACATAGAGACTGAAAAAGGATATGCCTGATAAGCCAGGTGGCCTTTAAAAACACACAGTTCCATCAGACTGGAACAGAGCTGCTTAATGCACTGCTAATTCTTCTCTTCCATTGCTGAGTTCACTCCTTCTATCACATGTCATCCAAAGTCCATGGCTTATCTGAAAACTGATACACTTAAATGTCAAAACCATCTGAGGATTTACATAGTCTCTCTCTGCCCTTTGGTTGTTTCTTTCTTATTTTTTTCCTCTCACTTAGATGTCTCTGTGCCTAACTGAAGTATTACTCATAGGCCTAGGAATAGAAATTGGTGGTCCAGACTTTAATATGCTTGTTACTTTACATGCTCCCAATTTGAATAAGTGATTTATATGAATGTGTTCTAAATCTTATGTGGTCTGTACTCACCTAAACTTTTTCTAACTTTGACAGAACCAAAAATAGTTTAAAGCATTTGAAAACAAGCATTTAGAGAAATCACTAGGTGAATGTGGCTATTTAAGTACCATACCAACCAATTCAGGCAAATAAGAGTGGTTTCTTTTTGAAATAGCCTAGTGCTTTGGGTAGGAATTTTGTCTGCAGGGGAGACCATTACATGAAATACATGCTGTGGTAGAATTAAGCAAACTTTAAGCCATGATTCACTGGCAGAACAGAAAATTGTATCATAGAAGATCTAGAATTTATACATAAAGAGCTAAGCTCTCTCTGATTAAACACTGCACAGGTATCCCTCTGTGATGTGACTAAGCTCAGTCACCAATGGACTTAATTCCTATGATCCAAAACCTTTGCTGATTTACTCGGGTGTAAACGAGCAGAAATTCCAGAGGAAGTCAGGTTGTATTTCAGTGTAATGGTGAGCACAACCCTCTGCAATGGCAACACAATAAGGCAGGGTTTTGACTTCCACTTGACTTCAAATGCTGTTTTACTTGACCTTCAAATAGCACAGCCCCTGCCTAGCCGTGTTTGCATTGCTTGCATTATTTTAGTTTCTTGTTTGATTGCAGAGAGCAGGAGATAACTGAACCAATAAATGGTAACTGATTACTTGAGTGGAGTTTAACTAGCAGAGTCTAAGTAATGCAGTGGAGGGATAGGAATGTTTTGGTCGGGTGTTTTGGTTTTATTGCCAGCATGACAGATCAAAGTTTTCCTGTGAATGGGGGTGGGGAGAGAGATGGATGGATTTTGGTTCTTTGGTCTGATTTAATTGAATGATTTAGGAGGATGCATTGTCTGTTGGGCACAGACCACCATCAAACAAACAAATAAAGAGAAAATTCCTGGCAGTTGTTTCTGAACGTATTGAGTTTCTGGTTTTGATTTCTTGGAGGTTTTGTTTAGTATCTCTAAGAGCATAAGAACATAATTCTGGTTTCGGTTTCTGTAGCCAAAGGTTTGGAGTAGAGTTGCAGTGGGTTTTATGTGTACAGGATAAATTCCAGCTTTTCTTCACAAAACACGCTTAATAAGACCCTGAGAGGAAATGCTGTGAGAAGAGATTGATGCTATTCCCCTTTTAGCCACAGCTGCAGTCTCCAGACTACTCCACAGCAGCAATTGTCTACTTCAGACCCACACCAGAAAGCTTTGTTTTTTACTCACTTTCCCTCTCTGTCCATTGGCAGAAGAGTCTCTGCTATTAACACTGTATATGGTTTGTCCTCACTGAGGATATCAAGGAATTTGTGGCTTTCTGGTATGGAAATATATTTTTATATGTACGTATGTATATGTATATAAACATGCACACCCATAAATATTGTATTGTCAAAAGGCCTCGCAACTAGTGTTAAATGATGATCATCATGTGTTACCTTGGGCCTTTTCCTGCTTGTGATTTGCACAGCCCATGGCACAAAGGTGTTCTCAGTAAAGAACTGGGGCTGGGGAAGGTCTGTTTGCCCTCTGATTAGAGTGGCCAACAACTTCTGTTCTCTTTCCTAGCTGAAGCAGCCTGTAAGAACATGCTGAAGGGCCTGGCAAATTAACTTATAAAATATGAAGGAGTTCACTGTATTACTATCTTTCACAGCCTGCACTTGGCTTTGGGTGTCTCGTTTTAGTGACAGAGACAGTAAAGAGAGCAGACAATGGAGTACAACAGTCTCTAAATCTGTTGTGTGGCATAATGAAAATGGGAAATGTTGTCGTATAAACTTGAGTTATTCTGAGTAGTCTTTGGATTGAGATTCCTTGATGGGATAACCCGGTGTTCTTCTTTGTCTTAATTTGAACTGGCCACAGATGTGCAGTGTATGAGAATTCCCTGGGTAGCATCAGTAAGGGATGGGTTCCCAGGACCCCTGGCACATGTTTTCAAGGGATTGAGTTTAATGATGAATGTCTTTGTTCGTTACCAAAATCCAGCCTTGTTTCATGAAAAGAAAAAATGAAAAGGCTATCTCTGGAAATGCTGTTCATCACTGCTGTCATATTGAGAAACAATGCATCTTGCTGGAGTGATATGTCCAGGCAAGGAATCAAATTTTTTGCACTATTTTTTAATCCCTCTCCTTGCAGATAAGAATATAACTGATTTTTCAATCAAGTGCGAGTGAAGGATCAAGATATGAATGGCGTGACATTTGCTTGATCTAACATCCACTGGAGACCCTCTTTATTTGGTTGTGTGGTTTTAGGTTTTCTGACACTGTTCTCCCAGCTCTTTGCTGGTGCAGAAACAGCAGTCCCATTCTAATATTTTCTCATTTGAGTGTATAAGCAGCACATGTATTACCTCCTATAATTCTAAAGCTACTGCTTGCATTTGTGTCTGTTAGAAAATGAGTATGTGAAGCTTAGGAATCAGATAAGTTCCCAAATGGCTTTTCTTTATGTTCCCCCTATTAAATAGCTTTTCTCCATTTCTTAAATTAAGTGTTTCATATTTTGACAGTAGATCAAGCTGGCCTTGCTGCTGTAATTGTCATCTTGAAAAAACAGGTATTTTATGAGAGCTCATACTGCTAATAGCAAACTGAATATGCATGGGAGCTGCCTAGTGTGTTTCATCAGCATTTTCACTTGCCTTTCCTAGGAGTATTAGGTCAAATTTTTCTTGTCTTTTGTGGCTTTGCCTTGTAGATATCTTAACAGCTCCAATGCTGTAAATTACAAGTTTAGCAGGTTAGTTGGGGTGGAAGTAGAAGCAGTTGGGTAGAAAAGATGGGCATGGGAATGAAGAAAACCAATTTGAGTGGACGCAGTGGGTGGCGAAACCTCAACAGGTGCAGGATGTGTTACCCCAGGGAACAGCTTTATGTTACAAGCAGTGCCATATAATGCATGTCTTTCTGCTTTGACAACCCCTGCCTTCAGCCTGGTGCTTAATAATGCACCTAAACCTATATTCTACTCCCTGGTGTGTCTTGCTGCTTAATTATACAGTATCCCTTTGATATGTGATCATATTTTTCTGCAGGAACAGTTTTTAAAATAATTACTCAACATGAGCATGGAATTATTTTAGGGTAGTTTGCATTCACAATTTCCTGAGTGACATCTCCACAGAGGTAGAGTCACTGTGAATTGTCAATTTATTTAGTAAGTTCAGTGAAAGGATGGAAGAATGCTTTCCAAGTACAGATTTGAGCTTTTCTCTTTAAAAAAAGAAGAAAGAAATTTCAGGGGTAAGAAAAGAAGAGTTACAGAGTCAGGATCCTGTTCTGACCCATTACTGTTAGACATGAAGAGTGCTAAAAAACAAAGCTGAGAGATCTGAGAAACAAGACATTTGTATTCCCATTTGCTCTGTGTAGTGGTGGCTGTCACAAGGTCCAGAGAAGGCTGAGACTGTTGTGTGTTCTGTGGCAGAAAAGGATGTTCTTTGCACATGGAAGAACACTAAGGCCCAGCGCTCCCATTTTTAGGGCTGGGGTGATGAGGACTGTGGTCTTTCCTCAGAGCTAGCACTCATTTTGGCTGCTCCAGCTGTATTGTTTTCATTTCCTTCAATCTCTGTTTGCCAGAGTTGAAGGTGAATTTTAAACACTGCTGCTAGATTATAATGCCGTTGCTTTTTTCCCCAGGTTTCTGGGTTTTTGTTGTTGGGTTTTTTTTGAAGTCAGGGAAGAGTACAAGGAGAGTGATGGTGTCAACACCAAGGTCTGTGCAAATGAGTCAAATTGCAGTGCTTATTTCTCCCAAAAAAGCCATTGGACACAAGGAAATATAGCAAAAAATCCAATTAGATCGGAGTCTTTTTGTCTCTAAAAGCACCCCTAACTAATATTGATGTTTCAATTTTAATTTCTGTCCTCAGCAAAATGACAAACACCAAAAGTGTTTTCCCTCCAATTTTGAGGGCCTTTAGCTTTTGAAATAGACTATCAGGATTTCCCAATAAATATATTTCTTGGGATTTTGTAAGTGTAAGTTTTTAAGCATGTTTTGCCTTACTGCAGCATTCAGTAATGAAAATATTGATCTTATTAACTGTGCTAATTAGAGCTGAACAAAATACCTCCAGCAACAGCTAGTGAATATGCAATGAAATAACAATTTTGAAATTGCTTTGCCAATGTTTACAGGAGATGAATATTGTCAGGGATAAGTTTGCTGTCTGGAACATTGTGAGAGGAGAGAGGGGTAAATATTTGCACACTCTAAATTTTAAATTCATATTTTGGTATTAAAAATTCCCCTTGTAAAATCAAATAATATATGTGTATATATATATATTTCAACTAATCTGCTTAATAGGAGAAACAGAATTAAGCAGGTTTTGCTGTTCAAGTTCAAATGAGAGTAATCCCCTGTTTTCATAGTCTGTGAACGGTGTATATACAAACTGTCTGGAGAAGGAGGGAAGCCTTGGATAATTTGGAAATGCAGAGTGTTGATATTTGTAAAGAAATTACTTGCTCACTTGTGACAATGACTCTTTGTACAACACCTGATATTAAATGTTAAGCATGTATGAGGCTTACAGGAAATATGCTTTAATACATACTAAAAAAAAAGGGTTTAGTACACAGGAAAAGATAAGTCTATAAAATACTTTTGAAAGAACTGAAGAAGATTCATTCTATTAATACTATAAGATTCAAATTGAACTTTGAAGTAAGAAGTCAAGTTTGCTTTTGAGTACCACTCTCCCAATACATTTGTCCTGTAGCAGGTGACAGAAATGCCCCCGCAGAGAGATTCTGGGCCTGTTGCTTTTAGACATGGCCAGCAATGTAAAAGCTGAGGTTTCACTCTGAGCTGTTAAATATCATTCTATTATTTTCTTTTACACTAAAACCCTTTTTCTGGCATATGGTCCTGCAACAGAGCAAACAGTTGCCTCTGTTGTAATGAGCCATTTCATTACTAAAGTGCTGCAGCCATTTTAAACAGCACACACAGTACTCATATTAATAATTCATTAGTGTATCAATTACTTATGTTTAGTTCTAATTATTTAGTTAATGTTTCAAAGAGTTTTTCAAATGTAAGTATGTCCTAGGGGGTTTCATTGGTACTATGAATTGCTGAAGTTTTTTTTGTTTTGCCCGTGTGGAAAAGAAAGGAGTTGTTGAGTTTCGACACAGTCCTAACATGTGGGGGCAGAATGAAAGATGTAGCAAATTTATGGGGCTGTGGTGGCCAAAAGCAGGCACAGCTAAATCCAAAGTCTGGCATGTGCTCTTTAAAATGAGGCATTTTGCCATGTTTTTGTTGGAGAAGCACTGACTGTTGGGTAACAAGAATGAAACTTCTTAATTAATAACATCAACTCTTGTGAGGGTTTTTTTTCAGAGTAAGGAATTAGCTAATCTCTTTCTTTTTCTCCTTTTTTTTTTTTTTTTTAAAGTGTTTACTTCCTTGGCCCATGTTATACTGTGGGTTTATGTTCCAGTATCTCAGTTCTCAGGGTTTCCAGCCCTGGATCTGCAACACAGAAATGGAATTCATTCATTTTGGTTTCATTTTTGGGCATCAAGCCCACAAAGTCTCTGGCATATGGGGATGTTGATGGGATGACTCACATGCATAAAATTAAGCTTGTGTTTAACTAATGGTAGGATCAGAGCTTTAGTCACCAGTAGAAATGTATATTTGATTTCCTCCTGGACTTGGCATAACATATCGGGAAAGATATATTCTCAGTTGGAGACATGGAGAGAGGGTGGTGATCAGGGAGCAGGAACAAGTCCCTGTTCCTCATGTGTTTGTTTGAACTGACAATCTTTCTTACAAAATGAAAGGCTTGAACTTCAGGAAGTTTTTTTCCTTAGTATTAGTATTATCCTAAAGAGAAAAGCGCAAAAAGTCACAATAAGGTAGAATGGCTGGCTAAGATAGATCAAAAGCTTGCATTCCCCAGGTACTTGTCTCTCCCTCTGAATGAGATTCCTCTGAATGTTTAGTGCTAACGAAAACAACAAAAGCAACTGTGAGACTCAGCTGTAGCGACCTTCTGCTTTTGGCATTGGAAACATAACTGTCCCAATAACTCTCAATGCTGAGCTCTGGATGCTCCAAAATCTGTATACTTGGATTTTTATGTTCATGCACGCTGTTTTAATTATTATAATGTTCCTAAGAGTATTTACTCTCTATGTTTGTTATGTGTGTAAAGCCCTGACCCATATCTGAATATCTATTGCAGCACCATGTCACACTTATATCAATGTTTAGCTGCTCCATATCTGTCCTGCATTTCTTCCTTGTTCTCATGCAATGGTCAGGTGTGGCCTTGTGTAAAACAGAGTGAATTGCTGCAGTCTTCTGCCATTCCTCAGCAGAATCTCTTGTCTGCTTAATATTCTGTGTCCTCTGTGGTTGTCTTAGTTGGGTGCTGGGCCTGGATATTAACCAGCACAAATCAGAAACTTCCCAGACTCTGTATTGGCCCCCTCTGATTATATTTTGCCAGTAAACTTAGAAGAGTTTTATTCCATCTACTTTACAGTTGTGTATTTTTTGTGATCCTTCCCAGAGACTGCATTGACCTTTCTTTCAAGAACAAGCACATCATCTGTCCATGAGGGTTTGGGGCCTGAAAGAGCTAGCAGAGGTGGGTACAGAAAAGGCACATCTTTCCAAGCTTCCAACCTTGTTTTGGAGAGAGCTTCAGTGAACATCTGATAACTGCATTGGCTGGGAATGCCTGGCTCACTGCTGATGGTGAGGTTTAGCTTCCAGAGGCTTTTGCTTCTGTCAGCTCTAACAGGGAGCTTCTGCTGGCTGTCTCTTGGTTAGGAGCTGCTGCAGCCCTTGGCTCCAGCTGACAGCTGTGCAGGGGAAGTCATGCACTGCTCCAAAGGCTGTGGAGGAGCCCAGCTCCAGCCTGCAGCCAGCACAGAGATACTGCTTATAGCAGCACTTGGCACAGTGGCTGTAGAATGGCCCAGAAATTCTGCTTAAAACTGTCCAGTGGTAGTGTCAGTGTGCCAAGGGCCATAGCCCACCATGAGCTGAAGGGACATAGCACATTAGAGGACTCAGCCCAGATGGGACTCCACTGAGAGGGTGCTGCCATCCAGACCTTGAGCTACAGGGGGTGTCTGATGCCTCTCCCTGACTGTGCAACACAGGTTGCCATGAGACTCCTGTTTGATATGAGGAAAAAGATTTTTTGCCATGAAGGTGATCACATTCTGGAACCTGTAGCCAGAGGGTAGAGATATTCATGCCCTGGCTCAAGAAAGCCCTGCATAAACTGGCCTGGGTAGCAGTGCTCTGAGTGCTGGGCTGGACAGGAAAGGTCCTTCCTAAACTAAGTTACTCTGTTGTACATATTGGGCAAGTGGCACAGAGCCTGTGAATTTTGGCTTTGGGATTGACTCATGAGAATGTAAAGAATGATGCCTACGTGGGAAAAAAGGAGCTTCCATTACTGATTTCATTAACTCAAAGTGATGCTTTATCCTTTCTTCTCCCACCACTTAAAAAGGTTTTTGAATTTCTCAGTTTGACACAGAAAATAAAGGTGACTCTCTAATCACTTTTCATGGAATGACCCTGTCAGGTTTGAAGTGATATTGATTTAAATTTGTAGAGGGATGGAGAAGATTGCAATCCATCTGATGTGGCAGCCTCAATAGACTCAGAGGGATATGATTATAATTATCATTGCCATTAAACACTAATTAGTAGTGTTAATTAGTTAAACACTAGACTAAGCCTATCTTGTTCAGCTGTTGTGTTGTTTATTTATTTATTTAGGGGAACAAGGGAAGGTAAATTAATCAGGAAAATTTAATTTGGTCCCTCTCACAAGAAGAGTCGCTCTTGATCCTCTTACTAGTCTCTCTGTATTTCATGAACCCCTAGAAGTTATCATGCAGAATCACTGGAGAGGAGCAGTAGTTCAGCTGTGTACAGTTATCCTCCTGAGGAAGATCCTCACTCTGCTACTCCAGCTCTGCTCTTTAACATAATATCAGCTCTGTGCCTGTGCAAGCCAGTGGAGAGTTTGCCTCTGACTTCAGTGGCAGCAGAAACAGGGCCCAGATGTCACAAATGTACTCGCCTGTCTCAGAAACAGAACTAGCGACAGGTCTAGAATATGATTAAATTCTCTGATTGCTCTGCAGTGATTATTATGGGGATTTTTTGAGTGTGTCATGTCCAGAAGCACACTCAGTGACACAGTCCTCCTGGCTTTTGAAGGGTGAGCTTGTAGAAATATTTAATTTCCCCTTATGGAGATTTGTGCTTCGAAACAGTAGTTGGCAAGAGTGTAGTAAGTGACTCATGGTGCCCTGCTCTGCCAGAATTAGGGAAAACTGAAGTGGGTAACATTGCTCTGTAGCTGTGAGAAAGAAATAGGAACTGATTCTCTTGCTTTCAGAACTACAGTTTGGAGTCCAGAATTTTCAGAATCTCAGGCAAAATTCACAGATTCTTGAATTGGTGTGGGAACCACTCCAAGAAATGCCAGAATGGCATGAGGATGAAAACGTGGAAAACTTTTCCTGTGGAAACATGATGGTAGACCAAAGACAAGGTTACCTGAGGGAGGAAGGGGTTTACTCACATGCATGAAGTCCATGCTTGAAAGAGTTCACAACAGGCAGGGGAGGGAATGTAATGCCTCTACAAAATAAAATCCTGTAGCTTTGGCTGTGAGTGCCCTTACTCACTGACTTGTCCTTTTTCTTCTGAAAAGAGTGTCTTTGCTGGGTAAAGGATTTAGACTGTTGCCTCTCTGAACCAGGAGTATCTCCTGTCTTTTGCAGGTATTTCATCTCAAATACAGGCCACTGTCAAGCAAACACTACTGACCAGAAGTGGGAAAGGCAATGATCATGGCTGAAACACAGCAGCAGCTGGGAGACTGAAGAAGAGGAAGGAACATGCACTAATAAGGGGAAAACTGTGTCTGTGTATAAAGTGTCAAATATGACTTAGTATATGATTTCCAAAATTTCTCTTTTAAAATCTATTTTGAGGTTTCTTTTCCATTTTTGATTACTTACATTCATTATTAAACTTTTTTTTTTAATCATTTCTTCTCCAAGTAAACACTTTTTATCCATTCAAAGTTTTCTCAGTCTCTTTCCAGGTCACTTGATCCTGAAAAATGTACAGAATACATCTTCATCCTGTTCTTAATTAAATTTTTCATCTGTTCATGCAAGTTTGCTTTTTAAAAAATTTTATTCTATTTTTAAAATTTATTTATACATATTTTACTGCATTTTCATATATGTAGGCCCAACTTTTGAGTATATTAACTTTTTATTGCACTTTAATAAATAGAAGCTGGGTTTTTTCACGATACTGAAATCAGATCTAATAACAAGTATCTAGCAATATATAATAAAGGTTTTGTATAGCACTTAGTAATTAATTAACAGAATGGGTACATGATGAATCATTTAACTGTACTTGGAAAACTCCATACAGTAATAAGCTCTGAGCATCTTGTTTTTCAGTGAGGTGGAGAGACCCCATGAGATCTATTAAAATTTCATGTATCTCTTTTCCAGAATGCAGGTGGGATCTTATCCAAACACTGGAGAGCTGAAATCTTGAGTACAAGCTTCCACTTCTTGTCCTGGACTCAACTGAAGCTTTTCTGAGGGACAGTTCCCTTTTCTGAAAAAGAAATCTCTGGACACCAACCTCACTGTTTTTACAGGAACAACAAAACACACTTTTGTTGAGTTTTGCAATTGGCATAAAAGACGTGACAGAAGTGTCACAAAAAAAACAGCAAGTAGAAATTAAATATAAAATATGCACTAGCAGGTTTATCCCTTTGAGAAAGCTTGACCTGCCTGTGACAGATCCTATTCAGGGTGGGCTGTACATCACTGGTGCCCTTGTTGTGGGTGTGGTGGAAGAGACAAACACCATGGGATGTGTGAGCACCATTTGGGCTGTAACTCTGAAGGAGGATGTGAGGGGATTAGGGTGGAGTATAGGCTCGATATTGAATGGTCCTGCTTTGATTGCTTTGTGTCATTGTCATTCTAAAATTCATATCTACCCCAATTTTGGGGGCAAATGGTGTTAATGTATTTTACAGTGTGATTGGTTTAACAGCATGTCCTGCAACACAATCTGGCTTGCAGCAGCAGAACCTGAAACTGGAGAAGGGCATTTCATTTCCGGCAGACATAAGTGGTGATTTCCAAGACTTCCTGAGTTCCTGTGCCTCCATGCTGTAATATTTTGTTGATTTGACTGTGAGTTATGATTTGCAATAGCAAAATAGGTAAGTCTTGTAATGGCAAAATCATTAAGGGATAATTTTGGCTCCCACTGAAGCCTTTGACAAATGCCCTCTCGATGCTAGTGGGAACATTAGTGAGGTGTAGACCTCTAATTTGAAGCATTTAAATTATGAACAAAGACCCATCTGAATATTTTTTGAAGTAAAGTACTTTCAACAATGAGCACTCAGTTCCAGTTCTGCCCCCACTGTCATCAGCTGCCGTGGTGGGAGGGGATCCTCTGTCCCCATGAGCCAAGGCCAGGCTCCAGCACCTTTCCCTTGTCCTGGCAGAGCTCAGGTTCTGCAGCCAAGGCACCCAGAGGGAGTCTGAGCAGTCAGGGGAGGGCTCCGTGCTGCCTCCTCTTCACACCTGGAAGTCAGCACTTAGGAGGAAAGCAGTTGTGGACTTTTTTTTTGTGAGGAAAGAACAAGGACTGTTCCAAAAGAGGCTTCTTCAAATGTTGGCTGGTGGAGTCAGAAATCTGGCTATCTGCTCAGGCTTGCTGATCTACCCATTGCTTGTTTTTAATCCTGTGATATGCCATGAATCACTAATGAGTTCAGAGGAGAGCTGTAACCTCGATAAATAAAAATAGCACTTCTACCCTCATTTTTATATCTGTACAAAAAATAGCCTCACCTTTCTTTGTCCTCTTCTCCTTATCCATATTTTTATTTCTTTCCTGTAATCCAGTTTCCATATTCATTGCATCATGCATCCTGCTCATAAAAAACTCATCAGGCTTAGCAGATATGAAAATGATAATATCTTTTAGGATTTTTGTAATTTCTTCTGCTGTAATGGATGGCCACATGCAAAACAATGAGAAACATAAGGATATTGAAATCACCCCTCTGTAATTGTCAAATAAATCATGAAGCTGCGAGTTTCTAGAGAACTTAAAGGACTCCTTCATAAATTAGGAAATTACTTAATAATATAAATTGGCTAGTCCAAAAAAAACCCAGACCAAACCTCAAAAAAGCAAGAAATCAAAATTGGCCTTCATTGAGGGAGACCTTGGAAGACCTTATACTCATTTCTCAGTTCATTTTTTCTATCTTAAAAATCCTGTCAGTGCCTCCTGTTCTGATTTTTAGCATATTTGGTAAAATATATTTGGTAGCATCCTTATCTAAGAAGTTTTGCAGCAGCAACACAATTCAGAAATGACTGCATGGCAGGATTACTCCAGCAGGAGACTACACTCAGACCATGGCTAATGTACATGTTGACTTAAACTAGCTCAAGAAAAGTGCTCATGGCTGTTATGGAGGGGAATGTGATTAGTTTTTTATATAAGGGCTTAGCAAATATAGTACTTACCCCAAAAATGAAAAACAAACAGTAAGAGAGAACAGCTCTGGCCCTTTTGTCCTCTTCCTCTTTTAAACCTCCTCAAAAATCCTGGATGTAGTCTAGACTACAGTGTAGACGGTAAAAAGAGATTGATTTTTTTTTTGTTGTCTTTTTATTTAGACAGTAAGAATAAAATCCCTGGCTGAAGGAGTTAACAGCATTGCCCAGATGTAAATGAAAAGTGGAATGAAAATATCACCAGCACCAAAATCAAATAAATTCTTTAATATATTGCCACTACATTGAATTGAACTGCTAAAAACTTTCTGCTCTGACTGGCAAGCTGAATGAAATGTGAGACAACATAGAAACTTCTGCAGAAAACAGTTTGTTTGAGGATTGTCACTGTTCTGAGAGAAATGTCTCCTTGTTTCTTTTTGGCTGTGGTAACTAACCTTAAGTCTCCACAGAGAACTGTATGATGATGAGCTGTGGCACCTGGGAGCCAAGTGTTTGTGCCCTCTTGAACTCTCTTATGAGAAATGAGACTTCAGATCTTGAGGAGGAAGAGAGGAGTGTAAAAGGCCAGTCTCCCAGGGAATACTGCCAGGGCATTAGAGCAAACAATGCCTGTATCCTTTCACAGATGACACAAACTGCTTCATGCACATCTGAAAGGATGGGGATGACAAAAACAGAGTTTATGGCTTATACATCTTTATTTAAAACCTGTAATCTGGGCCTTGTGGCTGCTTAAATGATTCAGTCATAATTACAGAGTCTTCATGAAATTCATTTTACTTCTTTAACTAAACAAACAGTTTATGGTTTGGGACAGCTTGGGAGCCCAAATTGCACCTTTAAGAGTGAGAGAAGAAAGAGGGGTGTGAAGGCAAGTTGATTAGTGGATTCTGCATGCCATGGCTGAGACAAGGAATATGAAGTGTGATTCTCATTTTAAGTTGGCTCAGTGCTGGCACTTCTGTTCCAGGTGAATTGGAATGAGATTTTTCACAGAACTCATTCTTCTACAGAGACTGGCAGACATTTGGTTCTGAATAGAGTTATGCCTGGCCACCTGCATGTCCATGTTGCCCCACACATAGTGGCCCCTTGGCCAAGGCTCTTCCATTCTCCCTGTTCCTGGCCTTGCTGAGCTGACAGCCAGGCAGAAGGGGGTCATCCTTTGTTAGATGTTTTTCTCTAGAACATCTGTTAACAATCTACCTTTATTTAAAAGTAAAAGCTAGGTAGCTGTAGCCAGTTTAAGACCACATCTCTGTGAAAAAGGCAGCTTTAGGGAAGGAAACTAGGTAGCCATGTTCCTCTCTCTGAAAAGAAGAGTCTGTCTGGTGTAAAAACCATTTGGAATAAGTATTTCCATTCCTCAGAGACAATCACATTGTAAATTGAAGTAGAGAGGGTGCTAGTTATTTGCCTCAGGACTTATTAAATTGGTTAGAAGCATAGGCACAGACTGGCTCTAAGGGGTTTAGTCATGTGAGCTCAACACTGATGTTTCTAAAACAAATCACCATTTTTATTGTTTAAATTCAGACTATATAAAATCAGAGAAAAGAAGAGAAGTTTAATTAAGATATTGCCAGCTATCTCATCTCTTGCAAATACTTCTTAAGTAATTTTCAAGACTTATGATGAAAGAGACATAGCAACTTCCTTGGAAATTTATTTCACTATCTAACTTTTTATATAGACAAAGGTTTTCTTATTTCTTGCAGCAATTCAAACCTGTTTTTGCTCATCCTGTCTACCACAGATCAACAGCATCCCCTTTACAGTAACTTATGTGTTGAAGAATATGGTTGTGTCTTCTGGGCTTCTTTTCTACAGCTTAACCAACCTCAATTCCTTTTTGATAGAACCTGGTTTTTAAGACAATTAGTTATTTTATTTTGCCTTCTGGGAATGTCTTTAGTTGGTCCATCTGACTTGCCAAAGCCTGACCCATTACTCCCAGTTATGAATAACAAATGTCCCATTCTAAAGCTTTTCTTCAGATGTCAAATACAAATGTCAAATCATCTGTAGAAGTCACTAGTTTTGTAATAGAATGATTTGTCTTTACATAGTTCTTATTCTGGTGTTCAACAGTTGGAGAACTTGTTTATTTAAGTGTGAACTGTCATTAATAACTGTCATTAATTAGTACTCAATGTACTTGGTGATGCCTTGGGAATGCTTTTGGAAATATACTTTTAATATTTAGGTTTTGATATTGGTGACCTCTGTAACATGATGTGTAATGAAAAAGAGCTTATTAACCGAGTTTCTCACCTTTTTATTTTCAGTAAAACTATTCTATAATGATGTAGGTAATGCAGCCATTCCCCAGAAATCTTGTCTATACCATACTTTACCTTTCTGTAGCTCTTTTAGGCCTTGCTGAGAGTCCTCTCATGTCCTAAGAAATCATTCTTGTTCTTATCAGTCTCTCATATTTGAAACATTGTCTTCATGAAATTATTTTCATTTTCAATTAAATTATTTTTGTTTTTCTTCTTGAGCCCACTAGTTTAGCAATGAACTTTAAATCTAGGCTTACCCTCACTCTGAAGGTGCCTCCAGATGGAACCAAAGCATAGATTAGTACTAGAATGCATCCTGTTTCTGCTAATGGGATGAATAAGGCTTTATGTTCATATTTGTAGGTTATGACACGTACTGAAATTCTGGTGTTAGCTGCAAACACAGTCATCGTACTTCAAATAGGGGTTTTGTTGTTATTTTAATTTATTTATATTTAATTCTCTCCTGTCCCTTTTCCAGCATTCTCCCTTGAAATGAATAGGTGATCATGATGAGTTTCTAAATTTTTAATTAGTCCTTTTAGACTAGATAAGTGTGTTTTTCAATTATTAAAAACCCGACATTTTTTCTCAACTTCTGGAACAAAAGCTGCACAGGAGGTGTTGCCCAGGCAGTACACTGAGTACAGTAAGGCCAGGTACACTCAGTTTTCAGTCCCCTCCCTGTCCACACTGGGCTGTGTCAGTCTGCAGCTGGAGCTGAGCAGCTATGCCTGTATGGAGGGCGGGTCACTGCTGTGAACCTAAACTTCCCTTTGAAGTCCTGCAGATCAGGATAGAAATATTCAAGGGGAGCTGGCTGTGACTGAAGTAGAGTTGGGCATGGTCCCACACTCTGCAGTGTCCTGTTATTTATTCCATCTGAAATTTTTGAATTTAAATTTATGGGGGGTTTTCTTTCCACTTGCAGAACAGACATTCTCTTTCCCAAATACATCCACTTTTTACAAAACAGGCAGGTCATTTTACTTCTGTGGCTGAGTTTGTACTCAGGTAGCTTTGGATGGAGATGTTTTTCATATTTTTCCTGTGGTGTGGAGCTTCACCAGAAGTTTGTCTGGCTCCTGTGTTTTGTTGTGTTCATTACAAGGGGATGCACACCGAGCTCTCTTGAAGCTTCTCTTTGCTAAGAGAATTACAGGGAGGGAGCAGCCAACTTGTTTCCTCTTCAAGATGTGCTGAAACAAAAGACGTACCTGTTGGACTGCCCCTCTTCTTTTTCCTGTTCAAACTGGATGGCAGTCAAGGCAAGTGCAGGTGTCAAATGACATGCTAAGTCCCTTACATATCACAATGAAGATTTCCCCTTATTTTAGGGTCTGTGTCACATATTGTGAGCTGGATGGTGATTTTTATTAAGTGCTCAGACACGTACTGCCGACTTCCTCTGATTTCCTCTGACAGCTCTGTGGCTCTAAGCTCCACTGGTCTCCTTATTCAGACACATACATTTACCTGTCATTGGGGCACAGCTTACCAGTATTGCAAATTTTGACTTGTTAAAGTTCATGTTGCCACAGAAACACTTCTATTTTCGAAATTATTTATAATTCCTTTGGGGCAGCTGACTTTTCTGTATTTTTCATCATGTCTCTTATTTCATTTTAAAATGAATTTCATGGCTGAAATTCAGTGCAGTACCCTACTGCGCACAATTATTGCACCAATATAAAATCTAAGCATCACAAAATCATTTCCAAAATTTAGGCAGTTGTTGGAACCTTTGCAAGAAAATCAACAGAACAGTCCTCTTTTTTTGCCTTAAACTGAGTCATTTACCTGACATTTAAAATATTGTCTTTAATATTTCTTTCTACCTCATTAGAGAGTTAAATAATCCATGAGATAGTGTGTATTAAAAATCTATTCAAAATATTACAGTATTGCTTTAAAAAAAAGCTTCACAAATCTAACTTGTACACTAAGCCTATACCTCATATGTTGGTTAACAGCCAAATGGAGCTGGGTCTTACAGTCTAATTAAAGGCAAAAATCAGGACAACCAGAAATGTCTTTTGTAAATTAAAAGTCCTCTTTTATGTGCTGTGGAGGTGTTAGCACTATTATAAGGACTAATCAGACATTTTACAATGTTCTGGTACCAGGCACGAAGTGGCATTGTGTGTAGTTTAAAGATTATTCAGTTTCTTTAGCACACTGGGGTTAGATTTTTAAGGATGCCTTCAGTGCTTACATGCTGTTACAAGGGGAAGTACTTTATTGTCTCATAAGAAGGAACTGGGCTTTTAGGAGAATTAAATGTTTGTGTGTAATGGCAAGCTTCCACTTCTGAAAGCCACTGAAAAGAACAAGAAATTTGTTGTAAAGGTAGTGGGCTTCATGTGTTCATGTCCACTCATAAATCCCAGCCAGAGTATATATATCTATAATTCCAAACTCACCTGCTGATTGTACGTGGCATTTCATATCAGTTTCCTGTGTAAAATATATATTTGTATCACTTGTCTCCCCTCCCCCAGCAAATACCAAGATAACTTTACTTTGGTTTCCTTAACAAATGGAATTAGCAGAAAGCCTGGGCCAGTGGTGTGTGCCTTTTCACAATCAAATGAGATGATTCCTTTCATGCATAGACATTTCCTTTAACATCTCATGATTTGTAAAGCAGACTTATGCTTATATTGGGCAGTAGGAAAGGTGGGGGCCAGCTTGTTTTCATACTTTGTTTTAATGCTTGCATTGTTGTCACTCAGAACTTGGTTACAATCATAATCTTACCTGTTGTTTCCATTTTTTCTCCTTTTACTACCAGATTTTATATGCATTCACGTCTTGAGTGTGAGATTCCTTCATTCTTGTAAGTGCTTTATATGCCTGTCTAGAAGAAGGAAAAAACCAAAACCAAGCCAAATATGCATACGTTCATTTTGTTTTTATCCTAATGATAGAAAAAATTGTGAAAAAAAATTATGCATGATATTGTCTCTGCAGTGCTTGTAAAGAAGTGAGCACTGCCCTTTGTGAACAAAATTTGTAGGTATATCACAATTATATCACAAAACTTCAGATTTATCTGAAGTTTCTAGTATTTATAAGTAGATCTTTAGATGAGGCGTTCTGAAGATGTTAATCAATGTCAGCTCTAAAGAGTAATTTTAAAATTTTCATTTAGTATGTGAACTTCTTGCAAAAATATATCTTCTGATTAACTGTCTAAACTGAAGTGAAAAGTTTTATCTGCCTAATGTGAGAGCAATCAGTGTTTAACAGACTAACAACTCTTTCAAAAGAATTCAACACCCAAACGTAATGGACGCTTTTGAAACTAAATTTTCCTGGTGGTGTTTAGGGATTTAACCATGCAGTGCACATTAGTGTTAATGGCAAATTGTCCGGGCAGATCTCTGCACATTACACTGCAAATGCACTCCTTGGTGTTTAAAGCTGGCCTGTTAACACCCATTATGGAGCTGCACTCAGGAAAGGACAGGAAGAAATATGGTACCTAAACATCCATCACACAGCAGTACAGTCCTCCTTTCAGCCCCACTCCTCCCCACTACCCCAGCTTTGGGAGGGTTTATTTTATTTGCTCTTCTTTTGGATTTTTTTTTCCCATAAATTCTGCAAGGACTGTATGGGGATATTCTTCCCTATGGAAAGGCGTTTTCCCAGATTGAAATATAACTGTTTTTCCTGGGGGGCCCACTTGAAGTTGGCATGGAACCTGGGGAGGGTTTATAAATACAGTAAATAAGGTTTTCTGCTTTTCTTTTCCTCTTACATTTCTTTTTTAACTAGCCTTTACTTCAATCCCAGCTATTCTTATGCTGATTCTGGACCTGATTCAGTTCCAGCAGAACTCAGAGATGAGTGAGGATAATGTAATGAAGAAAGCCTCACATAAATTTGCCAATAGCATTTTTTAATTATGCAATGCTGATCTGGTAACAATGGAGTTGTGTTGAGAACACCTAAGTTTAGATAAAATTTTTGCTACCCAGTGCTCAATTTTTCAGTTATTAATCTTCCACAGATTGCATATCTAGCTTCAAGGTCTGGTTTCTCCACATTTATTTATGGAAGAATTCCAACAGGAAATTTTGGAAGTTGGTCATCTCTACACAGTTATTGTCATTCTGGCAATAAAGACAATGAATCTGGAATGTGGGCAAATATCTGAAAGCTGAAGCTGCTCTGTCACACCTATACTGTCCCAGCCATCAAGCTGTGTGGAGAAAATGACTTTATAGCATCTGTGAAAAACAGGAAATGTCTTTGTTTTGTTCCAGGTGACTGCCAACATTTTTGAAATACCATATTTACTCCTTACAATGAGAACGTGGAGAGCCAAGAACTGGGTAGGGAAAATGAAGAATAAGGGTGTGACAGAGGTTTTCCAGAAAAGCATAATCACAGAAGAGCTACATTTCCATCTGGGATTTGTATTTTGTTCAAGGTCTTGTGCTTTACTTTGGTTTGATGTTCTGAACCTTGCCCCTTTAGGAAAAGATTAAAATGAGTTTGAGTAGAATATCTTTGTCATGGGGTGACTCAGCAGAAAATTAATAATAATTATTAAAATTATTATTAATAATTGAAAAGAATTATAAAATAATTGCAACTATTCCTTCTTTTTTGGTCATTGAAATGAATGAAATGTATAACTCAACCCAAATCCGCTTAGGTAACATCTTCCCTTGGAGAGCTATGGACCTTCGAATACAATCCCTAATGGCTCCTATCACTTTCCTGAGAACTTGTGCAAGGAAACTGAACTCAGGTTAAATCCCTGTTCTTTGGAGGGCAGACATGGGATTTATCTTCAATGATAACGGAGTCACATGGCAAAAGTTCCTTTTTATTTTTCCAGTTCACCATGTGCATTTTATTTTTACTGGTGCAGAATGTGTGCTCTAGAGTTAATATTGCCTTGTAGTTTTTCACAACTGAAATCTCTCAAAATTGGCAGACAGATTAATAACACATGCTCATGGTGCCCATTAGTTTTTTCCACAATTAGCGGAAAAGTGCCACAGCTCATTCTAAGGAGTTATTAGGGGCATTTCTGTAGGAATGCAATCAATTCTTTGCTCTGTATAGTTAGCCAAAGCCAGAAGATCTAACTTAAAAAGTTCTTTAAGGATCCTTCAGAGACAAGTAAAACTAGATTTGAAAGACTTACCACAAAAACGTTGTTGATCCACTAATGTGATTGAGGCTCTGGCAAATGGTATTTAACTTTTCCTCTTTACAATACTTTTTCAGAGGAATATGAAAGTGATGTTTATGAGTTTCCCTTAAGTTGCTGAAGCAGCTCAAGACATTTTTTTTTTCTTCTTTCTTCTTTCTCTGTGATGTAAGCAACAGCAAACTATTCCTGATGAACATTTATTTAATGCTGTTCTTTGTACCTGCCTGTAAATCTCTGTACCTACCTCTGTAAATCCTCTTGAACTGTTTCACTTTCAGCATCTTCCTCTCCTAAAGGTCCAATAGATTTTGGTGGCTGCTTTGTTTGACCTTCTGTTGAAATCTCAGAATTCTGCAGGCACACCGCAGAGTAGGTGCACTCAGAGGAGTGGAATGCTCTGCATTTACCCCAGCACAGGGCAGTGGGCCTGTGGTGTGTCTGTCTGCACTTCTGCTGCTCCAGCAGAGTGGCACTGCTCTGGTTAAGCATATGGATAATTGAAATTACTGCTCAGGGAAATTCCTACCCCTGCCCCAGGTAAGGCATTCAGTTTCTTTGTTTAAATAATACATATTTCTCATTTCAGTGGTAGAAAGCAGACCTTTGAAAGTGCTATATTTTGTCCAAATTCGTGTTCTTATCTGCTGGTAGTTTCTAACTGTCCATGCAATAGCACAACTTCTTATTACCTTACAGCTCTGAATTATGTTTTTTTTTTTTTTCACTAATAATGTGACAGCCCATTGGAATACTATTTGAAAATATACAGACATTTTTAATAAAATATTTTTGGTCATAAATGCTATGAGGAAATTTGGCACAATATATCCTACTTTCAGAAGACAAATTTGCATTTTTACAGGAGCAGCTAGAATGACAGAATAATTTAGGTGCAGCAGAAATTTGGGTGAAATCCAATTGCAACAATGAAGGCACTATTAGTAATGTGCTTAAATCAATATCATTTATCATTAACTTTCTAAGCACAACTAATTTACAGACCCTGGGAAGAAACAGTGGTAATTGGCAGCAGTGTGAATTCTGCTGTTTTCTCTTTTTGTCTGTTGTTCTTTTCAGCTCCTGTAAGAATACTGCACATTAATTTCTCGTTCACTAAGAGACTAACACATCTCTCTGTATTGTTAGCGTTCAAATTTGTCTCATAACAATTTATCTTTGTCTCACCCTCTTCCACAAGCCTTTCAATATATCATCCCAGGTGTTCTTCTTCACCTTTTTTCTGCTTAAGTTGTCACTCAGCCTGCCCAGGACTTTAGCAGACCCATACTGTGGAAGGAAATGTTCCCTAATCAGAGGTCAGGTTTTGGTAGGGAGGATGACTGGGAAATCAAGATTTGGGAATTGATTGCAGGAATCAAAAAAAGGGTGAGTTAAAACAATGCCACTGCTGCTTTTACCATCCACTCTCACTGGAGCCTGTTGTAGACCTTCCTAAACTGATTTCCGCAGAGGGAAAGAAGAAATGTTGTGTTTCACTCTCAAAAGCACATGCATTTTTTTCCTCAAAATCTGATTGCAAAGCCTCATTTTATCATAATATGCCTGCACCATTAGGGACTAGGATTATATGCTGATAAAAATGTTACCTCCTTTCAATGGTAGGGAGCAAATATTGCCATTTTGGTCCACTTTAATGCCATTTACTTCACTGGGGATACTTTTTGCTTCTGGTGGCATTATATCTTGGTAACACTCTTTCTAGATTTCCATAGAATTAATGGAATTCTGTTAAACTCAGTATCTGTACTCTATTTTCAGATATACTGACTAGAAAGGCTTCTAAGACCATTTCTATTTGGGCATAATTTATCTATTCATTTCTGTATCATTTGTGCTTACCTGTATCTTGCAAAGTAATTTTTGCCTATTGTAGCTATTCCAGTAGCACCAACAGCCTCTGACTGATCTTGTCTGTGGTTATTCCATCACAGAATGCAGGAATTGGTGGCCTAAAGCAGGACAACATAAACTGACAAGACAGAAAACAGGACAGTGTAAAGCTGCCCAGCCCAGAGGTGTTCAGCCTGTCAGGGGTGTAGCTGGGAGAGAACTGCAGTTCTCACTGCCTCTGAGGTGCTGTACTTTGGGAATCTCATTCTCTTCTCAGTTCAACAAATCTGCACTCTACACATAAGTCATGTAGGGATCTCCAATCTGCCTCTGCGCTCTTGCCAAACCCAACAGTGGGAAAGCATGGTGAAGTAAATTTAATGAATGTCATTCATTTCAGCAGTGAAACACAACTTTAATATTTTGCTTAGCCTAAAATTTATGTGGAAGGAATGAAAGTCATGAACAGATCTGGCCAGAATCTTCCAGGTTTTGAGGTTTTTTTACAGCCAGAAAAATACTTATATTACTAAGACGAAACATTCTGCCCTATGTAGTGCTGTTATTTAAGTTGTACTAATATCCATAATGTATGAGGTTTAGTTTCTCCCTTCAAGGCAACTGGAACCCATAGAAAAACAACTCTTTATCCCCCAAACTCACCAGCCAGATACTTTTCCTGTATTGCTGTTAAGTGGGAGTGCACAGTATCCACCATTACATGTCTATGCCTCTTATTCTATCACACGGCCCTTCGTAGACCTCTTTTCAATTTTAAATGAATAAAAAGTGACTTGATTCTCCTGGCTTTTGTAGATGATCCCTGTTTATCTTGTAGCAGAAGAGCCTAAGTAGTGTTGGCAGATGTGCCATGAGAGCAGCAAACTCAGGAACTGAACAGGGAGCTGACAGCAGAGTACTGAAGCAGTTGTCTGAGCAGCTATTCTGTCTTCTCAATCACCTGTCATGCTGGGACAATATTTAAAATTTGTATTAGGTGATGATTCAGCAACATATAAACCTGGAGAGCAGTGATTCCCCTTAGCAGACCATGGACCTCACTCTGTTAGGATTCAGGAAGTTCTCCTTGTCTTTGACATCCAGAATAATACTTACTGTGTTGTTCAAAGCAAGTGCCTTTCCTTTATTAAAGGGTGGCCAGTGGGGATGAGATGTTTATGCTGCAGTGAAGCTGCTGAAACTGCAGGGCAAAAGGAAGATTCCCCTGAGCAGATTGGCTGGACTAGAATTGCCTGCAAATGACACAGCACAGTGACAGTGGAGGCTTGTCTGGGTCATTCATGAAGTCCAAGTTAATGGAAACTTCCTTTGCCACTGGCTTTATGGAAATCTCTAAGAAGTAAGAATTCAGAGGATTATAGGTGCAATTAGTCTTTTTGTAAGTGCTGTAAATAGAGAACTGTGTGTAAGGAGTATCTGGGGAGAGCTTCAGTCATGGCCAAGCTGCATAACTGGTGATGAGATCTATCCCCTAATTGTCTAGGAGGTAGATCAGCTCCCACAGTGTCATGAAACATTCAGTGCCAAGGCTGGACATGAGAGGTTCACTTTAACAGCCATATCACAGTATGTTCCAAAAGCTTTGTTGGCATCCTCCCTTTCAGTCAAAATCCCCCGTGCATTACGTGCAATCAGTGTTTTCTTCTGGAAAGCCAGCACCCTTCCAAGGCAGCAGCTGGTGCAGTCACTTTGTGCACTGAGAAACTCACTGAGCCTTATCTTTAAGGGGTAATGAAACAATGACATCTCTCCATTTCCTATTTTGTACATTGAACTTGCCATGGTCTTGGATCATGCAAACCCTTGGGGATTTGGAAGACTGGAAAGTACATAATTTGTAAGCATTTTGATTTCTTGCAAATGCAGGGAGGGATATGGGAAAAATAGCTGTTGTAGATTTTTAGCAAATGTAGGAGGACTCTTGACACAATCTTCAAAATATTCATGTGCCCATGTAGTGACCAGAAACATTCTGGCCATGCTTTCTTCCTCCTTGGTGCTTACAACTGGTTATTCTCTCCTTCTTGATGCCTTTTGCTATTTACTTTTTCTCTTATTCAGCTGCTAATCTTGGCTTCTTACACGGCAGGACTTTGTGGTGTTGCCTCCTCTCTGACATGTCACAGCCTCTGAGGTCACAAAAGCTCCATTGCTGCATGGACAGAGCTGGTGGTATCACATGGTTTGTGTTAGTGCATGAAGAGCTGTGTCAGAGATCTTAAAGGATTCACTCCTGGAAAACTTCAGTCTTTAACAAATATAGTGTGGAAAGGAATAAGATGCCTGACAGACTGAGACTGATATTGTACAGTCTTACTTCTTTAGGAGCCATGCTGAAGGGTAACTCTGTCTCTTAAGGTTTTGACCTCCACAGATCAAAGTTGGTTTAATTTTGGTTTATTTTCCAGGCCTGTCTAAAATGCCTAGTTCAGTCAGCATTGTCCTTAAACACACCAGGGTTCCAGATAACATTTTGGGCACTTTGTGTGCACAGCCCCTCAGTCCCAGTGTCCCTTCCCCGTTGTCTTGTCTCACTGTGGAGCTGTTTAACACTTGCACTGATATAGAGGTCAGTGGAAAAGGGCAGTTGAAGAAGGTGACCTGATCCAATTTCAGAGACAAAAGCTGGTCTGTTCTGACAGTAAAGATGTGTTTTCTGCAATTACTATTTGCAGCCCTCTTTTGTGGAGGAAATAGAAATTGATTTGGAAGAATCCCTGGCATTGTAATGCCATCAAAGTGAAATTGCTTATTATCAATTTGCCATTCATTCTGAAAGTCTTTTAAGCCAATTAGAATTATTTTACTTCAGCACAACCATTGCTTCCACATTATGGACATGTAATCTTGTTCCAATAACACATCAGTGGTTCTCTTAACTTCCATATATCATTTTAGATAAACAGTCCTTTTCTCAAAGTGATTTAATATTCGTGAAAAGTATCAGAAGCTACAAATATTGATTACATCTGTAGAATGAATAAACGTCAAAGTTTACTTGAAATACTCTATCTGTGTCCTTCAAATTTCATGGAAAGGACCATCTCTGAGATGAAGTGTTGACTTTCCATCCACTCAAGAATCCTGATGTTGCCAGTTGTAGTGACTGTCCACCAAAAAGAACACCTCTCCTCTAGAAAATGAATGAAATGAAACCATTTGAATGAAGTCAATGCACTCAAGTCATTGAGTTGTGATGTGATGTGATGTAATGTAACAGCCTTGTCATCTTCTTTTGTTCAGTGTGCAGCTCAAAAATGCTTTTCTTTTTCTTCATTAATGCTGTATTTCTCTGACCTTAACTTAATGAACAATATTTTTTCCTGCTTTTTCCCCCTCTTTTCTTGTCATGCTAAAGATGGATTTATAAGCCTCATTGCATTGGAAATGAGGTGTGAAAGCTTTCACCTTTTGCATTCAGTCCAGGCTTGACTTTAAGTAAAAATATTTTCATTTTTAGGTGGGAGGGTTGTTATTCTCGGCTTTGCATTTGGCTGTTGTGGACCCCACCCAATCTGCCACACCTGAGGAAAACTGTAATGGGAGATTGGGACAGAATTGCTTCTTGGGGATGAATTCAAGCCAATATTCTCTCTTAACTCTATGTGCTAGTGGGTGTTCATTTATGATTTTGTAATTTGGTTTGTGAGCTGATGATGTAAAGAAGTTCCCCTCTCACTTCCATGATCATGGTACTTGCAAGCAGATTATGTGATTTGATACCTTTTGTTGTGGTTACTGCTGATTGTGCCATTGTTGTTCATTTTCTGATTGAACAAAGCAATCTAGCCTTGATCTGAGATACAGTTGATATATTTAGTGCAGGCAGAGAATGCTCCAATAATGTCCAGAGGCCAAATAAATCTCTAGATAATAAGCCCTAACTCTCTTTCCAAGATTTGAAGTAGATCTTTATAGCTCCAGATGCTTTCTTTTGCTCAGTCTCTGGCAGCTGCCCGTGGATGCTCTCCAGAACAGTGTATCTCCAGTAACAAAGCCTAGATCCCATGAAAGAGGTGTCTGATGCACCAGAAACCAGCCCAACAGGTCTCTGCTCCAGAAACCTGCAGATTGGCTTTGAGCAACTTACATCTTTGGACTGGGAGAACATTTTAGGGTCATGTGCTGTGTCCTCATGACTTCAAAAACGCTACAAGTTTTCAGATTTCTGTGCAGTGTCTGCATTTATAAAATATTTTTAACTGTTGCTGATTAAATAAGCTGTCTTAATTAAAAGCAGATTTTAAACACACGAATGTATGATTGTAACAAAATTGCTGCTTTTCAAAATTTTAATTAAAAATAGTTCTGAAAAAAACCAAGCCCATGAGGTGATGTCTGTGTGCCACCCTCTCCCTTTTCACTTTCTTCACAGCGAAGACTGTGGATACTTATTTGGAAGAATATAAGGCTGAATGGTGAATCCAGCTAATTCAGGAGCCTCCTCAACTCTCAGCCACTGTTCCCTTCTCTTTCCCTCTTTTACTGTTCTCAGTGTCATTCTTTTTTCAGGGTTAATTTGTACTCTTAGAACCTAATGGAATAAGCTGCTGTCTGCAACAGCTTGTGTTGAGCAGCAAAGATGGTGTGGGAACAATTAATGAGAACTAGCTCTGAAGTAGCTTTCCCAGTTCTGTGATGGCTGTCATTGGGGCAGTTGATTGGAGGCTCATTCCAGTTTTCTGCAGTCTGTTCTACAGCCACTCAGCAAGTGAAATTGAGATGGCATCACTTATAATGCCCAGTAACCAAAACCTGAGAAAACATTGCTTTCTATTCACAATATTGCCAAAATCGTAGCATGGGAGTTCATGCCTCCCTCCCCTCTTCTCTCTGATACTGTTTAAATTTTGTTGGTTTGTGCTGTTCTGCACCAAAAAGTGAAATCACACTAATCTAATCTGATCTGATCTAAAAAAGGTGAAAAGGGATTAGGGATGGAGATTTATTCTCAGTCTGTATTAAATTTCCTATGCTGTTTACTTGAATTTCCCTCTCTCTCTTTGTTTTCTAACAAGTTTCTGTTCCTCTTTCCCTGCTCAGGGTGAGGGCAAGGCAGAGGAGGGACTTGCTGCACACGAGCTGCTGGTGGAACCCTGTGGAGCAGGTTGCTGCCAGGGGCAGGAAATGGAACACGTGCCTTCCACCCAGGCACATTTCTGCCTCTAATCAGATCTGCAGTCATGCAGGGAGAAGTGGCACTGACAAAACGTCAAGAAATCAATCCTCACATGCACATGGGTTCCAACTGGAGCTCTGGATGGATTTCTGACAGAGAGGAAATGGCCACGGCCAAAACTGTGTTGTACATGGTGATTACAGCTGTAAGGAACACTTCATTTAACCCAAATAGTAGCCAGCCTTTAGAATGTGAGTAACAGATCCAAACTTCCTAATGGAAAGTTGAAGTGAACTTAATTAGCAGCTTCAGCTTGTTGTGTTTCTCACTGCTGTACCACTGCCCTCAGGAATACCTGTTCTGCAAAGCTCTGGCTCAAAGGCTGCTAAGATTTAAATAAATCAACTGTACTCATTTATAAGCTTTCACATTATTACTTTATGGCTAAGTATACATACATATATATATTTTGGCCAAGGCTGAAGTAATAGTTTCTCCCTTTCTTTAACTGTAGCTTGCATCCTGGGGCTTAGCAATAGGGTGCACTGTTCATACATTCTAGTGCAGAGAGAAAAGCAGAGATGCCCTTGGAGCTGTCTTTGGTATGCAGTGCATGCAGCTCTGGTGCTTCCCTGGAGTCTTTTTCCCTTGCACAGAACATAAAGAACCCTATTTCCTGGATTCCACAGTTTATATATTTTACATAGAAGATGAAAGCCCTGGATTTGTCCTAGATTGGCTCCCTGGAATGAAAAGGACTGGGAATTTGTTTCTGTCCTTTCAGGCCATAAGAATTCTGGGATAAGAATTTCATAGCAAAAGCACCACAATGCTATAATTCTGTGGGGCCTTGATAGAAGGTATAATAAAGAGCACAAAACCATTTAGAAAACAATTAAGAAGATACTTCATGTAGAACTGTTATTAGCATTAGCTTTGAATATGATTTAGCATTTAACTGCTATTAGAAAAATACTAATATTTCCATCACATAAAAACAAGTTACAAGAGTTTTCTGAGGCAGAAAATGGGTTCTAAAAATATAAATTTGAAGCTTAGGAGTAAATAATGCTGAAAGATATGATGTGTTATGAAGTCTCTACCGTACAGGGACGGAAGAGAATGATTAATTCTGATAAACAGGAATTATATGAATTGGATTATTTATCTATTTATTTATGTGGAAGTGTGAAGTGAATATTACTGGGAATGCTTCTGGTTTTCTTTATTATATTTAAAATGCAAAATGAAGCATATTCTCTTAATTAACTTGTGAGCCTCACTGCTGCCAGATATTGTTCAAGGCAGAACATAGTAGCAGTTTATAAAAGGCCAAATCATTTTTATCAGTGAACAGAGATGTGATAGGTGAGACCAAGGGCTGGAGATCTGCCTGTGACAAAGCACATGCTGATTGTGATTGAATTTGTTGTTTGGCAAGCTATTTTCCAGTTGTTACCTGTATCAGCCTGGTTAAACTGTGCTGCTGCTGTCAGAGTGAGGAGCACCATGTCACTGGCTCCTAAGGAAGTTTCACAAATAGCTTCTTTTCCCAAGGTATGTAATGTGTGTGTATCAGGCGAAAACAGCTGCTTGTGCTGAGATTTCAGAACGTTTCTGGAGGTTTCTAACATTGTCAAGTACAGCTTCTGGAATTTTCTTTCAGAAACAAAACTTTTTTTTTTTTCTTACTGATTTTTTAATACCTTAAATATCACCATTTAGCATTTTGTTATCTGATACTTATAATCCTAATAGCTGCTAGCAAATATGGGTGTGGATTCAAGAACAAAGCGTTGCATTTCTCTACTGACTAAGCACAATCTTAATTAAGTCTACAAAAGCATGGAAATTCTGAGTGAAAGCTGAGGGTCCTCTGCAGTGCATCCTAGTGCTTCAGGCAGAATGGAAGGCTGCTGGAATAGCAAGTTGTATACTTGACAGAAGGCATCCTATCCATGGGCTCTAATAGTTGGAGATCAATTTGATAGCTAATTACTTCCAGCACAAGTGAAGGCTAACTCTGAACCTCCTGTAGTTTGCTGATTCTATCAGTGTGGTAGTCACTGAGAATGCCTCCCAGAGACAGCACATATTATTACCTTATTTCATGATAATTAGCTGTCTGCCTCCTAATAGCTCTGTTTTGCATTACTGTGGAGAGTGACCTCCCAGCTGAGGAAGCAGGGGCACTGAAACAGTGATGCAGTGGTATGTTCTGACCTGGTAAAATATTCCATGTACAGTATAGACAGTTGTATTGACCTGTTGATGATAAAAATAGTGTATTAAAGGGCACGGCTACAGTACTTTCAGACCTGACTGCCTCCTCAGTCCTCAGAGTGGCTTCAAGGAATGCAGAACTGGTGCCCTGGAGGAGAATCCTGGCTCAGGGATAGAGGCTCTTTTTCAGACGTAGGACCTTCAACACCAACCTACCTGTTACATCTCAGTTGATTGCTGTGAAAATTTTGGTGTCTGGCACTTGAAAATATGTGTTATCTAATATGTTTCTTTTAATACATAATCAAGCCACATACCTGATATCTGATGGCTTGATGTCTGCCTATTAGTTTTGGAATAAGTTATTTTTTTTACTGGCTTTCCTTCCTCTATCTCCAGGCAGAATAAATCTAAATTCAAATTTTAAAGTGAAGGGGGGGGGGGGGCAAACAAGAGAAAGAGAGGCCAGCAGTCAGCTCAGCATGCCAAGGTTCATCCCAAAGCAATTTTTACAGCTGTATTTTAAACTAATTAAAAGAAAAAAAAGGTTTATAATAGAGATTTGAACCATGTCTTAACAATAGAAGAGCAGCTGGGTGCTGCTAGAATATCAGAGGTTGCTGAGCATTGCAGTTGGAATGAAACTGTCTGCCTAACTTTAAAAGAAGATGTCAAGTGTAGACCCTCTCTCACTGAAAAAGGAAAAAAAGCTTATTGATCCATTTAGCTGGTAACAGATAGGAATCAACCCAAAATGTGTGTTCTCCAGCATTCAAGTTAGATAAATGTCAAGAGCTGCAATTGATCTGGAGCTCACTGCAAAAACTTCATGGCCATACAGAGTTATAGACTGGTGAATTCTGCAGGACGTGATGGATTCTGTAGAGAGATTTTTGTCATGTTTTCCACAAGAAACCATATTTGTACAGCAACCTGCTTAAAGGGTGTTATGGCACATGACACTGGTAAGAATCAGCAGAACTGGGGAGAATTCCCCAGGTTTTTGAGAAGACATGAAAGAGCTGTATTAGTTCTGGTGTAGGATTTGGTCTGTTGGATTTGCTCAGTTTTTCTGTGCTTTTCTACAAAGAACTAATTATCCTCAATTATGACTGTGCTGGCACATTTATCAATTTCTTGAGACAGGCACCTTCACATCTAGCACTGCAGTGACTAAGTTTTAAGTTTGGACTTTACCAGTGAAAAACCATCACAAAACTGTCTCTGAACCACATTTTTATTAAATATATAAAAAAAATGAGTTTCACAAAAAAAGTTGAATAATTAGAACTAGTCTAACCCACAAATACAGGTCAGTTTTCATACACTTTGAATTACTCAAAATTAATTACTTCCAAAAGTGTATTTTATGTAATAATGTCAGCAAAACAGTTGACTGTATTTTCATTCAAAGAATCAAAAACCACCTAAATGTAGTATGTTTTCGATGTAATATTTCATTTGCATAAAATTGATTTTATTTGTAATACAAAATGGGTCAAGGATGATATGTGTCCAAAATAGCCATTTGTAGAAAAACTCATTATTATTATGGACTTCTCTGCTCCTCTGGTTTGGCCAAATTTATCCAACTAATGTCACCGCAGAAGAGTGGGAATTTTGTTGCCAGGGCTACAGGACAGGAGGAAAAAAAAGGCACGGGATAGCACAGAGCCACACTATTTTTTGTTATTCAACCTAGATATCAACATGAGAAGAACTTGAGATAACTATTTATGATGTGTAAGGAGACCATAAACAGACATTGGGTTATCTCAGAATCTTTTGTGGGAACTGTGATTATAGACCAGTATGAAACAGACTTGTCACAGCAGCCTCAAAGACAGGTTTTCAATTGTTCAAGTTTTAAACTGGCTTTTGAAAACAGTTCAAAACCAGGAGTAGGAAAGGGAAAAGCCTGAATTATTCTCTGCATTGTACCATTTGTGAATTTTGCTTTTGCCTTTGATGGTTTTCTAGACAATGCAGTCCCATATCTGAAAAAATCCTGACAGGAATATAGAATGAATATAATTAACATTTTAATGAAATAACAGTGGAGAAAGGTGCTAGTTTGAATAAACAGGTGTCCAGCTCAGAATTTCTCAGTGTCTTTGTTCCCAATGTAAAACACTTCAAGTTTAGCTGAGCACAAGGAAACAGCATCCCCGAGCCTATGGGTGATACAGGTTAACACGTGGCCAGAGTCTTATAAACCAGGTCTTAATGTATCAATCTCTGAGGGTCCAGCCTTTGCAGAGTGGCTTAAAATAATCTTAGCGAGACTGCTCTTCAGAGGTGCTTTGAAAAGCAAAAGGTTTAATAAAGAAATATATCAAAATAACAAACGTTACAGAAAGCAAATGAAAAGCCACTCACAGGTGTCCAAGAAAACCTCTGACACCCTGCTAGAAACACTCCAAAAATCCTCTTACTTCCTTTGGGCTCTTTCCTAAAGACTGGACAATTTGGCCTGCTGCCAATAGGGAGAGATAGAGGATTTGAAGAACAGTGAAAAGGTTCAATAGATGCTTCTGTCTTGGCACTGAACCAATCCCTGTCAGAACAGCAGAGAAGTTTCTGGGTTCTTTTCCTTATAAGAAATGCAAGGGGTGAGTCTTAAACTGTTCCTTATATGGAAAATACTTGCTGGGTGTGGAAAATGCATTCCTACATGTGGGCTCTGCCCAAAGTGTGCCATCACGTTTGAGCCATCAGGGCAGATGTTGCTGGCACAGAGGAGCCTTTTTCCTCCTCCACCTGCTTGTGGATTGATAGCACTGGAGAACAATGTCAGCACGTGCTGGGCTCGGCCCACTCCCACCCCTTTGGCATCCTGTGTGAAAAGTGCTGGGAAACCATTTTGCTGCCTGAGGAAAAGGGAGTATTTAGTGATACAAGAAATTACATTTGGCTTTTTAATGAGATGGATATACAGCAAATACTTCTGAATTCTCATGCTGAGGAAACTGTGTTGTTCTGAAGTAAATCATAGAGTCACAGAGATATTTAACTTGGAAAAGACCTTTAAGATGGAGTCTTAAACCCAGCACTGCCAAGCCCACCACTACTGTTCAAAATGTCTATTAGTACATATATATTTGTCTTTATGATAAACACATGCCAAACCAGTTAATGCCAATGTATGCAGTGAAGGGGAAATAAAATACCTCTCATGTGCACAGAGAGAAGTAGAGGTGTTTCTTCAAAGTATTTCAAATATTCTAAAATATCTCCACAGTGACTCATTTCATCTTCATTGTTCTTTGAGTCCTTTCTTCCTCAGAAAAATTTTTTGGGGGAAGTAAACAAATCAGATAATTTATAAGAATTGTGAGAATTAAACACTTTGATACCCCAAAGTGAGAGGAGCTTTCTTATTCTGTCTAATCTTTTGAGGGTAGAAAAATTCTTCAAGCAAAGTCTGTGCCTCTGAGTGCATTCAAACCTTACTGGGAGCTGAACACTCACTGCTGACCTACATACAGGTATTTGTTCTCAATTTCAGAGTCTTCTAAGATTCCTCCTTTCAGTTAAATGAACAACAAATCTATCTGCAGATTAAAAAAAATATTAAAATATAAATGATCATTTAAGGTACAGCCACAGCTCCAGTTGGACTATTTCTTACAAAGGACTGTTGCTGTCTTCAGGGGCTCTAATCCATAAAGTTGTCATGGAAGGTGTGTAGAAAAATTGAGTTGGAACATTTACTATAATTGTATAACTGCTCTGACTGTATGGTATGTGGATATGTTTAATGTAATGATAATAATCAAGTGGATGACACTGGGCTATCAAATCACTAACAAAAGAATATTTTTTTTTCTCAACTAAGTCTAACAGTTCATGTGGCAAAACTAATGTATTTTATTCTTTCTTTTTTTCCCCCAAAATGTTCAGAATGAATATTTGATACATAGCCATTTTCCCACTCTGAGTTTCTGTTGCACTTCATTTCCTAATGGGCCATTGGTAAAAGAAGGCAACACTTCCTTGGGCTCAGGTAGGAACACTAACCTTTATACTGAACTGGACTTGATTAATAGATCTCCCAAAACTTACAAGCTTTTTGTGAGGATCCAGAGGAACTTATGCAGCAAGAACAGTTTAGCATCTGCTTGTGCCTCCAGAACTGCTGGAAGAGAACTCTTGGCACCTCTTTCCCCCAAAGTATGTTCTGCATAGGTCTCCTAATGAATTCATTTCCACTCCCAAGATTAAGACCAAGAAATGAAAGAAAAACACAGTAAGAATTGTCTGAGAGGGAACAAAAGCCCCTACATTAGTCTCAGAAAATGAGGGTTTTTTTGTGAAAACTTGATATTATAATGAATAACAGAGCACTTCCTTGCCAGCTGAATGGCTGCTAAATATAGCACTTCCATTAGAAGTTTCTTAGATAGTGGATCTCTAGGTAAATGAACATCCTGCTTCTGCCCTGAAGATGTCTTTCTCTTTAAAATTCCAGTCTTTAAAATATTCTTTTTATACTTTAAAATAACTACAGAGCTCAGTGACAGGCCTGGCCTGTCCTGTCAGTGCCCTCAGAGATGGCTCTCACAGCTTGGGCTGCTCTTTGCAGCTTCAGCCAGGCTGCTTTCATCCCCCCACACGTGAATTGCTGCAGAATTGGTTAAGAGGGGGCTTAAGACTTGGCATTGCAAATGTTTGTACCCTTCCCCCTTCCCAAAGTCACTGAGTCCAGTATTAAAGATCAGAGGAAACTTTTGTAATGATTCATGAGACACCACTCCCCTCCCTCTCTCTGGAGCGCCCCGGTTGCCTGATTCCTTATATCAGTGTGGTCTTTTATTGCTGCTTAATAATAAATGGTATTTTGTTTGCCTACCTGACACTTTTATTAACTTCAGTCGTGTGTGTATGTGCACATGTTTCTCCAGGCATGATTTCTCTCCAACACCCCCCAAATTAGAGGGGGGATGGGGGGAAAAAGCACAGCTTTATTTGAAGAGAATTTGTCCCTAATCTGTTGCAGCTGTGGGCGACCATTCGGCCAATTAAACAGAGCAGCCTTTGGCTCCTTCCCAAATGAGGGGACCACATGTTACACTTGGATCGGTCACCTCAGGGGAACACAGGGTCACAGGGGCATCTGGTTGTCATTTCCTCTCTGGCCAGCATGAGGGATGCAAGGAAGGGAAAAAAGAATGTACATTTTATTTATCTCATGTCTTGTTCTGCAGCATCAAAAGGTCCAACAGCATCCAGTCAGAGCAGGAGAGGCTCACATGATGTGATAAAGTCCAGGATCTGGGAATGAGAACTGTGTGATTGATTTGCTTAGCTTTGAGGTGTCATTAGCCTATTCCTGTTTCTCTGCTGCAACAGCATAAATGTGAAGGTTCTGTTACTATCAAGGAGGTATGGAAGGTTTGTGCTGCTTTAACTGACTTGAGAGTTGCTCTCCTAGGTAAGAAGTGTGCCCTCTCTGTAAGGGAACAGACCCTCTGCTAGAGACAACTGAACAGCTCATGAGCTGGAAGGGCATTGTGGTTTGATAACAGTGTAAGAAGGCATTGTGATCTCCAGTGTCTCAAATGAGTGATGTAATATCCTGCTCACCAAATAGTGTAGATCGGGAATTATGAACAATTTAATAGCTGATCTGTAGCTTAATTGACTCCCAACCTGCACATGCACCTAGGGCTGGGGGTAACCCAGGCTTCAGATCCATCACACCGAGGTTGTCTTCACAAAATCAGAAACATCTGGTTTCAACTAAACCTAGGCACTAATAAGCTAATACTCATAATGAAGGGGGAAATGCTTCAATGAACTAGTCAGGTCAGTGAACTCCTTTCCCTCTGAAGGTGCCTGGCCCACAGTTTTCAAGCTGTTATGGTTAACACAGAGTGATTATTTGACTTTGCTAATGAAGTAGTGCCAATGATGGAAAGGTTTTCTTGACCTGAAACTTTTATCTTTTTAGTGCAGTGAATTTAGAGCTGTAATACTTCCATTCCAGGATACTGAGCATCACAGTAGCTAAGGAATAATGAACAAGTCTGTGTAAGGCAGAGGAATTGATAAATGTGCCTTCTTAGGCAAGGTGAGTGCAGATGCTGGTGTTGAAAAAGGGCTGTGAGACCCACTGAAAATCGTTTGAGAGGAGAGTGCACATGGAGCAGCTCATGAACCATGGCAGCCTCCTTGTAGGGATCAGCCTTGATCAGAGGCTGGGGAGGAAGGAATGGCTTGTTCCCCACATGGTAGAGCACAGCAGATCAAATCATGGCCTAAAGCCTTGGACCAGTGTCAGACCTGACACAGGCTTTGGGGGGGAATCGATCAAATTAAGAGACAAGCAAAGTTATGGCTGTGTGTTATTCAAAGCAGGGATTTCCTCTTTAATTTCGTTGTAGATGACAAAGAATGGATAAGTTTAATTTCTCCATTGTTTTATTAACTCATTTCTTGTCTTTTACCAACAGAGGCTTGTTTTATTTTCCTAGAAGCTGCCCTGGCCTGAAGCCTGAGCCCCAGCCTTCCACCTCCTTCATCAGTGCATACATCCCACTCCATTATGGGATCAGGTTTTGTCATGTATGTAATTTTCCAAAGTGTGCTGTGCACAATACACTTGCCTGAAGAATCCTATGATTACCATTCTGCTTGATTTGAAAGGTTTACTATTTTTCTTTGTAGCTTGTTCTAAATATCAGAAAACACCTGTACAACAAAACTGAAAATCATATGCAGTTACTAGTTAATGCCTATCAAATGGCTGTAAATCTGAAAGGAAGCAGGGTAATTTTGTTTTAGCTTTTGTCAATAACTCTGACTTTTTCCTTTGGACTTCAAATCCCCTATCCCTGTGGTTATTGCTATCATAACAGCTGATGCATAAAATTCTATGTGGACACTTTCAACAAGACCTAGAGGGCTGAGCTTTCAGGGGGTTTAAAACATGACAGCCACCCCCTGCCAAGGCTGAAGCTACAAACCTGTCAGATTCTGTTCTGGAAAGAAACTCCCATTTTGAGATTATGTTATCATTGAGAAGCTTGACCTCTGATTAGGTTTCAGACAGATTCAACACAAAACTTGATCAGAGGAGAGATGATCACTTATAAAAGTTATGGCTAAAAGACAGGCTATAGGTAAACTCACATGGGGGACATGGAGTGCCCTTGCAGGCTATTCCAGCCTGGTGCCACCAGGAGGGAAGTTGCTGGCATGTGCTGCTGCCCCCGGGGGATTTGTATTATAAACAACACACCCAATGCACCAGAGCACTGTCTGAGCCACACCCCAGCAAACCTCAGCCAGGGCAGTCTCTGGAGCAGCTCAGGAGAATTGCAAGATGAGCTTGGGAACTTTTGAAACTGGCCAGTAGTCATTGCACCAGCTGCACATAGTCTTGAATCTTGGATAAAGAGCATTTGGCTCTGTTTAACAACAGGATAACTGATAATTTTTTGAGTCAAATGTGAATGTTATAAAAATTCAAGAGGATGCCCTCCACTACACTGTGTTGGAATCACCAGAGATGGGAGGTCAAAACACTTGCCATGCCCTTCATGTCCTTTTAGGGCCTGAAGCTTTCTATGTATGCCACTGATAAAAGGGTCTTGCATAATGAAATTATTCTCTGATATATGTTACTTCTCCAATTATTACTGTTAGCAAAGTTGGAGTCCATTTTTTAATTGTGGTTGAAAATACTTTAGTTTTCTTCCAGCTGGGAAGCTGGGACAAACTAGGAGAACTCAGTAAGTAGGTGACATCCTTTTTGACACCTGAAAAAAACCTGTCTTAATATTGGGCTCTTGAAAATGTAAGTGGCTTCCATGGGGATCTGGTGGTTTAATCAACAGTTGTGATAAAAGATGGTAATTGTGCCAATATACTCTGGTATGGTTTCATCTTTAACATATCTCTGAGTCTTCTAAAGTTGATGACTAGACTGATGAGATTGTAAGCAGTCCCTTGTCAGTTTGATAGTGAAATCTTGATTAAAGCCATGGTGGAATTTTACATAGAACTCTGTAAAAGGAGTTAATAAATACTATTTAATTTCATAAGAAAAAAGGAGAGAGCGAATAAAAGATTAAACCCACAAAACCAATCTAAAGTTTCCTGGGGAACTATCAGAAGAAATGGTAAATTCAACACAAGCATTTTATTTCTTTTCTTTCTCCGTGCACATGCTTTTCATCCAGAGAGGGGCAGAAGTTAGCCCCCAGTATTTCTAAAACATAGTAATTTGTCAATGCCCTGTTTGTCTAAAATGGATACTATAACAAAAACAAGTGACAAAATACTGGTCCTTTGTAGATCAGATTCAGATTTTTCCTGCATAACTCTCAATTTTCCTACTGTATTTTGTGGTCAGCAATGCCAGTTCCAATGAATTTTCAAATTATAAAATGAAAGAGGTAAAACTAAACTCCTCCTGAGTTAAGGTATGCATTTCTGAATTTTTAAATTTTAGGGTAATTTAATCCATTTGCAGTTTAACAATATTGTCAAAATAAATGGTAGATTATAAATAATTGTAGGGCACGTGTTTTAATTATCCAAATATTGCAATGGTTTTATCTCAAACGCTGTTCCCAAAGTCCAGATAGCTGCTTTTCAATCCCTTTACTGGCTAATATCAGAACTGAAGATAAACAAGCTATGCCCTTTTAACCTGTAGAGTTTGATTGGCATCATGTTAAACTAACATTCCTCTACCCTAAGAAAACACAAGCCCAGATTTTTCCAAGGTGGAAGGAAAACCTCAGGGCTCTTTGGATAAGGTCATGTTCATCCCCCTTTCCTTCCTCATTTGTAACATCTTCCAGAAGCACAGAGAAATGGCAATTTTGTTTTGCATCACTAAAGAATGGCATGGTTTGACTCAGGTTAAACATGAACAGAACTAAACACGAGTTGCAGGAGCAGGACTACTTGAAGCTCCCAGAGTGAAGGTAGAGAAGGGAGGACATGTGGCTTTATCTACATGGAGTAATCATATACCAAAGAGTTGAAAATTTTTCTTCTCTTTTTTGTTGCCTCTGATCAGATGAGAGTTATGTCACAATTGAAGAATTTTTTATCTGTCTTTAAATGCACAAGCAAGGCCTACTTCTGAAATTTATTACAAAAATGTCAAAGGCTTTTATGTAGATAGACTGGAAATGTTAAAAATAATTTTTCTCTTAAATTTCTCTTGAAAGCAGCACTGTAGTGGCAAAGTCCCTGCTGAAATCAGCATCTGGCAGGGTTAGTACTTCATATCCCACCCTCATTTATATGCATGAATTTATCTTTTGCAGGAGAAGATTTTTATTGAAAATTGTTTTAAAAATTGTCATAGATATGTTTATAGGATGTTAGACTCTTGTGCGTAAGAACACAATGGAATTTGACCACATGGAAAATTTATTAGAATAAAATAAAAATATTATGAAAAGGTTGTAATGCCTCTGTAGTCACTGTGAACAATTCTGTGACATGTATGAGACAATTATGTACCTTTTAGAGGTTTCTACAACTTACATGTAAGCGAAGGAACTATTATTTTTGCTGTGGTACTGTGGTTTTAGGAATATTTCTGCATCTATCCATATGCAGTTAAATACAGTTCTTGGTCCAATTGATCACTTCTCTCTAAATTAAAATCCCTGATCCATTATCTCAGAAGGTACTTATGAACTAATTCTGAATTTCCAGTCCACTAACTGGTTCTTTGGTTAACCAAACTGGGGCCCGAGTACTGGCCAGCACAGAGGAGAGATTGTGTCATCTGGGTCTGTTCAGGTTCAGCTGCACAAGCCCCAAGGCAGAAAAGTAAATATTGTGTGTCCTGTTCCTTTTTTTCAGACCCTAAGTACATGGAAACAAATGAAAAAAAAAAAATCACAGAAACTGAAACAAAGGTGGTGTTGACAGAATTGTTGTGTAGTTCAGGGAAGTGAAATTGATGTAATGATCCACAGTGCTTTTGTCCTCCTCTAGAAGTGAAATAAATTCTATCTTGTATAATGTCATTGATGCAGCAAGCAATGTTGTGATATTTTATCCCATAAAACTATAAACTGTGGTGGAAGTTTGCAGCATGGCTGAAAGCTGATTCAGCTCAAGTATCATGAGCTTGGTTAAGTAGATGAACAAATGAGAAATCTGAATCAGGGGTGTAATATTAACAGTTTGTGTGCCCAGGAGCCCCAGTGAGCATGCACTGTTTGTTTGGACAAGTGCTACTGGATTTCAGGACTGGCCCCCCAGGTCAGTGTCAACATTTCCCAGCCATGGGGGGAAAAGGTTTCAGGAATTTTCTATCCAAGGCTGCAATCAGGTTTTCCCATATTTTCCAGAGAGCTGATAGATGTAGCTCAGTAAAACAAAGATGTCACTGTTGTCATGTTCTTCACATTTTGTACTTGAAATATAATGGCAATAACTTCCCAACGTTTCTGTTATTGATTCTGCACTATCAGAATCTGCTTTCCCTACAACCCATATGAAACTGAGGAAGTATCCTTAAAATCACAAATTAATAGGCTCAGCACACTTTTTAATATAGTTTTCTCTGTCCATGTTTTCTCTAAGTGGTTTTGACAAGGGATAGAAGAGGAACACAGATATTAAAGATATGTTTAGCAAGATATGCATGGAAGTAAAAGGTTTTTTTGTCAAAGTTTTATGCATTTTAGAAACTGAGATGAAAATGAACTCTTAGTGGAATTTAAATAATAGGTGAATTGTATGCCAGTGCTTTTCTTGGATTCAGACTTGTGACTTTTCTTTTTTGATATCCATATTCTTAATGTTTAAGACAAGCTAACAGTAATCATGGGGTAAAGATTCATCTAGCTAGGACAGCCATGAGCAATATTAAGAATAATTCAGAAAGTTTAAGTTCTTTTAAAATCTGGAAATTACCCATAAAGATATCTGAAGTAAGTTTAGAGAATGGTATTTGAGATGATAGCATAGGGAATAAACCAGAAGGAAAAAGGAATTTAGGCTTGGTGATCTCAGTGGATGATTTCCAGTCCTGCTTGGCTTTTAGGTGCAGAACTTGCCCTTTGAATTATTTCAGCAAGATGTGGATGTGCACACCTGTGAGGAATGATAAAGTTATTTAACTTGGACTGGAGTGTGGGGAAACATCTCAAGTTTTGATTTCACCACAAATTTCTATTCTAGCCATGATCAAGGTATTCAGAGAATTCTGGAAATATATGAACATAATGGGTGACTCCCTTAAACATAATAAGATTCCTTTAAACAACACATGAAACTTCTTAGTTTCTTTACCTTTCACTACTTTTTCCATGCAAAAGTTGGGGTTTTTTTCTTTGCTTTTTCCTGAAGATGAATCTTTATTTTCTGCATCTGAAGTCCTCTGCACTGTGTACTTTGAGACAGACTGTTCCTATCTCTTTTCACCAGGCTGTCACACACTTGATGACTTACATGCACTGTCTTTCTTCTTAGGCAAAACAAGCCTGTTTGCTCAATCTGTACTCCAGGCTTTTTTTGGGGGGTGTTGTATAACTCTGCTTGCTGTTATTGCACCCACTGAACTTGTTTATGACTCATATGCTTTCTTTACAGGGATTTAGGTAGAAGAAACGTCTTTGCAAAACTCCCAAATGTTAAATGATGAGCAGAATCATCCCCTCCTTATTCAATCACATCACTTATGGATTTTACTGGGGCAAATGGAATGTCCTGGGGATGCCTGTGTTGTACAGATCTATTACAAACCAGTTAACAAGGACATTTCATGTAATCTAATTTTAATTTACATAACCTTTTACAATGGGATTATTAAGGCCTAGGCATTGTGTTGCATGCGTGGAAGAGGGTGCACCCCTACCCTAAAGTGCCAGAGTCACTTGGCTGCTCAGGAGAGTGCAGCATTTCATCTCACGCTTGGAGAATTCCTGTGGATTTGTGTTCTTTCCTTTGGAAACACAACCTGGCTGTAACAAACTGAAAATTGTTTCAGTAAAGTGTTAATTTCCATGTAGAAATGATGTTTCCCAACTCCACACTAGAAAGGATTAAGTAAGAACTTGCTAATTGGAGGAGGTGGGAGGGCCCTGGATTTGCAGACAGGGCAGGTGATAATGTAACTGGTGGAGATTACAAACTAATTATGTGAGCCAGCAATTGCCTGCCAGGTGTTGGAGATGCACAGCAGGGTGGAGGGAAGGGGTAGCTGGAGGGGAGCAGACAAGGAAGAATCTGACTTTAATGCACTTTGTAGTTCCGAGTGAGGAGAGCTCTGATTAGCAATTTACTCGAGCTGACTTGGGCGTGAGAGGAAAGGACAAACGAGTAGCGAAAGAAGGTGGGTTTTCTTTTCCAGATTCGTTTTCAGGCGTGACTCTGAGCTTCTGTGTTATGTTTGACCACTGCCTGATGATGTGTGGCCTGTTACTACTCAGCAGCCACCTGTAGGCTGGTATGAAGGAGCAGGAGTTTTGCTTAGTGGTATTAGTGAAATGTGCCTGATAAAACCATGGCAAGCTGTTCTCTGCTGTAGAAAGGCATGGTTTCATTCCAATTTAGGTTGCCTTTTGAGCAAATCCTTGGTATTAGCTACAGCTTTATACAGTATGGAGATCGGTGGGAACACTTTGTTATTCTCAAGCACAGGCACTGAAGGGTAATTCAGTCATTACATATTTTAATACAAATTACAGCTTCCTGAGTAGCAACTATAAATAAACTCTGCTGCCTTGTGTGGAACAGGCAGATGAGCCTTGTGCTCTCACAGAGCAGCCCCATAATTGAGAACCAGATGCTCCTAAGATCCAGCCCTGTTTCTGGTCTTCATGTGCATGCTTGAGTGATTGCCTGCCTCAGTGAGTTGCAATTAATTAGTTAGTGCCTAGGAATGTGCAGAAGGTATAAAAGCACTGCAGAAAGTATTTGAGGAGGTGTTTTGTTGCTCCACTTCCTTCTCATCAGAAGTAGTTGGCGTGACCTGTTGAAAAGCACCTAGGTAAATATATGTTTCACAAAGAAGGGGTGTTAATATTTGTTCCATTTTCTTATTAAGTGAACTATGAAAGTGAATTGTTAAAGTTTTCTGTATTAGCCTGTAATGAAATACAATCTTTTATTTATTTGATAGGCAGTTAATGGTGATGTCTGAGCCATCAGCTGGTGCTTTATGTTGATCTCAGCTATTATCGTGGATGGTGATTTTTTTTTTTCATCACTATAATTTTTATTAATAACATGAGAGACCACCATCTATAGATGATGATGGTATTGTAATAACATAATGAAAATACAGTGTTTTCACAGTGGCCCAGAGATGCAGACTGCACATATCTCTGTGTTTTAAATTAATGACTCTGTGCTAGGGAAAGGACCAAACATGGTTGCTTATCACCAGGTATTTTCAGGTGTATTGTAGACTTATCATATACTTCTAGAGATGGCAAAGATAACTTCATCTTTAAACAAGGCTGCTTCTTGCATTTCTAGCAGTTATCAAAAATTTGGTGGTGTGAATTCTGTGGTTCTCCAATTATTTAGGAAATATGAATAATTTTAGTATTCTAACATTAATATTTCTTGATAGGCTGTTAATCACTTGACTACTAGGTACTTGAAACACAATCTTTCAAACAGAAGATGTACAAGGAGGTGAATGTATCTTCCATCTTCCTTTGGGCAAACAGACCACAGCTTTTCACCCAACCAAGTGCAATGCAGGGACATCTGATGGCTGAATGTTGTCCTACATGTGATAAATAATAAATAATGCAATTAACTCAATAATAACGTAGCTGCCTAACTACTGGATAAAGCTCTGATCCCTGCCCTCCACCCTGTTCCTGGGATGTTGTTACCCAGTGGTGTGCCTTTTAAAGGAGAGGACTGTCTGTGTGCCCAGACCCAGCTGGAGAAGCAAAGAGCTTTGCCCTGGGCCTTTTGAGCTTGCCGAGGGTTTTGAAGACAGGGCAAGTCCATAAAGAAGTCTCAGTAGCTCACCAGGTCTGCTGTAATGCAAACAGACACACTTGCCTGGGAATGCATCCCTCCAAACCTCAAAGCTGGTCAGCAGGGATCGAGTTGCAGCTGCTAAAGGTATTTCTGCCTCAAAGGAGGGTGAGCTGCAGGTGTTTGCTGTCCATGGCCCGGCTCGAGGTGCAGGTGTGAGCCAAGAAAAGCCTTTCTGCTCCACTGCTGCAGCGTTGCTGAGATGTTTCCCTGTTCTCCCAGTGGCATTTCCATTGTGGATGTGGAACTGTGATTGCTTGGTTTCAGTCTCTGAAGTTTCAATACTTAAACTCCTTGGAATGTGAGAGGGGTGGGGCTGGGCTCCCTGTGCCTTTACTGGTGGCAGGGAGGTAGAGGAGAGAAATCCTCCCTCTTTTTAGCAGTTGAGAATATTATATTAAACACTTCACTACTTGGCGAGTAGTCTGTTGTTATATGGAAAATCTTTGCTGTGCTAGGAAAGGGATTTTTACAGGGCACCAGTTCTAAACCTAGGCCATCAAGACTAACTAAACCATCCTTATTTATACAGCACTTCCTGTGAAAACGTAGGTGCCATCTGTCTATTTGCCAAGACAAAGGAGTGGCACTGCTGTTTTTGGAAATACTGGGTGTTTTTATTGCTCTTATTTTACTTTACCATAAAATTGCATTTTTTAGAAATGGGCTGTAAAGTGGGCCAAAGATTTCAGTTGCAATTTGTACCTTTGCATCACTGTCTTCTCCCTCTTCCCTGGGGAATATCCTAAAACAACACTTCGAATTGCTGTAAAATGACAATGTGTGCCAGAAAACCTACCCTGCTTTTCTGAGCATCAGTTTCTTTGAGAAGGCAGTTATAAGAAGGACTCTATAATGTTGGGAAAGTGTCACAACAAATGAGCTTTTTGTGCCCATCCTTAACCTTTCCACTGATTATTTTAAGTATAAATATGAATCTATTGAAATATCTTGCTGTATGTTGAGAGAGTCCTTAAGTCTATACGTCTTGCTGAATCTCATTCATACAACTTTATATGGCTTGAAACTGCTGAGGAAAAAAATAAAGGAGCATTCTTCCTTTTTCTTACAGTTTTAGAAAGCATATCCTAAGTCTGTGAAATGAAGTCCACGTGTGGGGTATTTGGATTCACTGGCTCTGGGAGCGACTTGGGGATGGATAATGTGGGATCATCAATTCTTGAGTGCAGAGTGCTTGTATGAGATGAGGATATTTAATAGGAAATGATTCTGAATAGAAGAGAGTGCTACATCGTTACAAAACTTAAATGAGAAGATTGCAGTGTTATCAAACTGAGTGTGCCTGACATTTTATACAGTTAAAATCTATTGTGAGTCCAAAACTTGTGGATTCAGAAAAAAAAGTAAGTTTGCCATTTTCAGTCCTCTGCATCTCTCATTTCTGGTGTGTGTGCACAGTGCTTTTACAAGGTTTTGATGTTTTGTTTTTTTCCTGTTGCATCCTATCCAGAATGGCTGAATGTGTTAATGACTCATGGAATACAGAGCTTGTCTTTCAAATGAGTTCTATTTTGTGGGCTGGTGAGTTCCTAGCAGAGCACGTCATCTTGATTTATTTGAAAAGGATGTTTAGCTTCTTTTCTAAATCAAATCAATTTCCTAAAAAGGTATAGATGACTGAGACTTATAGATAAGACCAGAACACTGTATTATTTTTTTTTTCAAGTTAAAACTCCACTCAATAGTTTCTAAAACTGCAAGAGTGGGGAAATAAGAATTTTCTATTTGACTCTATTTCCTGAAATTATTTTTAACTAACTAGTTATGTATGATTTTTCCTTTCTTTTTGGAGTTGAATACTGCTCTGCTCACTTGTGAGGGCTTTTTGTTAAATTCTTGTAATACTAGTCCTATGTGAATTAATCTTCATATTGTCTGTAAGGACAAATGTTTCTCTATAAATCTTGCATGTACTTCTACCTTTAAAATACAAAATGAGCTCTATTTGTAGATTAATTGCTACCTTTTCTCATACAAATGACAAAAGAAACCTGAAGTATATTAGTAATGTGATGGCAGTACTACTTCAAGCACAATTACCTTGTCTTAAGTTGAAGATAATCGGAATTGCAGAATTAACTCTAGCAATAATGGCCACTTCTTCAAGTGGAATTAGTAAGAAATTAAAGGAATGTTTGTGCAAATGTAGGTCTTTGCATGCTTTTTCATCTTGGGAGCCATGTGGAAATAACAGAATGAAAAACAGAGTGAGGTGGGTTTTTTTAGAAGTGTTATTCTACAGTTTTGACTGTTTGTGATTGTGGTGGTTTGGTCCCTAAAAACCAGATCTTGAGTCTTGAGACAAGAGGCATCAAATCTGGTCATCACACCTCAATTGTGAATTAGTTTTTTCTGTTTGGATGTGTTGTAGGTGGAAGCACTGATTGCCTCTGGGGAAGTCAGTTTTTCAAAAACTTTGTACAGGCTGTTGACAAATGGACAACAATGGACTTATCAAAAAGCAAGTTACAAACCTCTATCAGTGTCAGTGGATGAAAATTCCACTGTGGGGCATCTATGTGAACCCAAGGTTGTTGTGTGCTAAATAATATATATTTAAACATAGTTTTTGCGTCAATCGGTAAACATAAACATTATGGATCTGCTTGAGTTTCACGTTAGAATTTTGTTAGTGTTCATATCAACAAGTTCTGATGAAATTCTAATGGAGCATAATGAGAAATTAATTTGTAATAATACATGGAGCTCAAACACCGTTAAAAAATAGCAGCTGAACTACAGAAACGTGAAATAAACCCTTTGTGTAAGAGTGTGTCTGCAGAACTAATCCAGGAATTTCTCCAGCAATAATCTTATCCACAGGGTCAGTAACCTTCTTACATCTGTGTGTCATACTATTTTTCTTTTCCTAAATCACTCCTCAGGATCTGGTAGATAATGCTTATCTTGAGGCAAAGAACTGATGAGCAACTCTGATGCAAGGTCTGGAGTCCTCCAGTTGCAGGGTTATGTGGTAATGCATCCCACACCCCCAGCAGGTGCTTCCAAATAGGGAAAGAGTTTCATTTTACCTTTAGACATTTTAGGAAGTTTAACTAGAAAGTTCTGTGCCCTTCTCATTGTAATTGGCTCAGGGCCAAGAGATAAGCACCTATTGGACCTTGTCACTGTTCTTCAAATCCTGTATCTCTCCTTATTGGCAGCAGGCCAGGTTGTCCCTCCTAAAACATTCAGTATTTAGGAAGGGGCACAAAGGAAAGAGAGGCTTTTTGGAGTGTTTCTAGCAGGATGTCAGAGGTTTCTCAGACACCTGTGCACAGCTTTTCATTTGTTTTCTGTAACATTTATTATTTTGTTGTTTTTCTTTATTAAACCTTTTACTTTTCAAAACACCTCTGAGGAGCAGTCTCGCTGAAATTAATTTTAGCCACTTCTCTGCAAAGGCTGGACCTTCAGAGATTGATAAGTTTACACGTGGTTCATTAGATTCTGACCACATGCTAACCTCTGTCAGGGTTGATAGGAGGGAGAATCCAGAATCTTCTGCTCTGCTGGGCTGCAGGAGATGACTGGCTCAGCCTCCAGTAAATGGGAGCTACCGCATCAGACTGGGCAGGCTCTGGGGGATATTCACACCTTTAAAAACCTGTCACAGCTGAGGTCAGCCTATTGTGCCAGGGGCTGCGAGTGGAGGTGGACAGGGAAGACTTTCCTGTAGCATTGAGGTTTTGAGCTGTGAGACGACTATTGTGGGGATCTTTGTTAGAGAAAGTCTTTAAAGAGATTGAAAAGCATTTTCATTGCATGACCTGATTTATAATACACAGATACCCTGACTACTTAAGCAAACTTCTGCTGCAGTATTGTTGTGTACTACTTTTGACGTGTTCAAAAAGTTTTTTTTTTTTCAATTATCTGATCACATTCAGCATAAAAAACCATTTGCCTCAGAGTCACTCCACCAAAAACACTACAAATGGAGGGTTTAAAAATACAATTATTGTTTTAGATTTCTTTCAAATGTAAGAGTAGGTGTCACTTGAACTGGGGACGACATTGTGCTGCTTCTGCCCTGTTCTCATCAGTAGAGCTTTGAATATTGGCAGCCCGGCTTTGGCTGTGGTACATTTCTTTGGAGGAAAGTGAGGGGATCACTGAGCATCATTCATGAAAACACCACTGGGAGCTGTTTGCTGTACTGGGGAGCCCATTCTGAAAGCAAAACTCTGCATATGCAGAGCCTGGTGGAAAGTCAGAGTAGGTGCAGAACCTGAACACTGAGGGGCTTTTCTACTCAAAATTTCATCTTTTATCTGATTTCCTATCTATGGATATTGTTTTTGGGTGTGATAGTAATGTGAATAGTTGAAAAAAAGCTAATAAGTCTGGAAAAAAATGCTACATGAAAGCAAGATGGAGCCCTGGTTGTGAGAAAGGGAGGGTTTAAAATGCACTGAGAGAAAAACTAAAAGGACGTGGGCAAAGAGAGAACTATTAGAGAGAGGAACCTCAACATCTGTGACTCCTCTGATGAGCAGTATAAAAATTTCTTTTTAACTTTTGTCCCCACATAAGAAGAAAGCTGGTGAAGGTTTATTTGTTATTTGTTTTGATTTGGTTTATTTTTGAGGGAAGGGAAAGGCATTTGATCTTTATCCCATCTAATTACCCATCAGATTCCTCTAATATTTAAGCAGCAGGAAAGGACCTCACAAATAAAAAATCTAAAATTTGAATGTGCTTGGGTTGGAGATGCAATTATCTGCCCAACAGTTTGAAAAAGTTCCAGAGGTCTGATGCAAAATCCATTCAATTTAAAGGAAGTCTTTAATGGGCTCTGGATTGTACTTTGGAAGAGGAGATCTACCTTAGTCTGCCTATTCCCTTTTCCTCTCAATTTCCTGGTTTGGAAAACTTAAACACTTTGCTTCTGTCATTGGAAGTAAAAGTGAATTCCTTTATAATAAAAACACTGGAGAGAACAATAAAGATTTAGGTGAATTAAAAGGTGTTGTATTCATAAAATTCTTTCCAGTAGCCAGCACTTGGGTGGTCACCCTCTGTTCTGAAAACTTCTGCTTGGTGCCACCATGTTCTCACACTTGTAGATGGAAGACTGGGCAGTAAATGAAGGATTTTGTTGGTTTTACATCTACTTGCTGTCTTTGTAGAAATGCAAAGTGTGACCCTCTCTGTCTTTGTTCCCATTTGTACCCTTTGTCTGGTACTGTGTGACTTGTTGATTCTCTTCCCATTTGATATCAAATGTTGATATACCAAGGAAGTTTGCAAGGGACCCCTTACAAAATCCTCTGGGCCACCATAAACAACAGGACTGTATGCTCAAGAAGGCTTGCTCCATCTTTTTTAAGAGGTAGGCATTCTGAGAAGGATAATGGATATTCTCTATTTAGGTGATTTGTTTTGCAGGATCCAAGTGCAAGGTCAGATAGAATAATCCTAATTGTTATAGCATGGTTCCATATATTCCTAGAAATACATGCCTTACTCTCCTAGCTCCTAGTCATTGAACCTGGCGGGGTTGTGGTGGATTTTTTGTTTCGTGGGTTTTTGTTTGGTTTTGGGTTTTTGTTTGTTTTGGTAGGGTTTTTTTTTTTGGTTTTTTTTTTTTTTTTGGTTTCATATTTCTGGTTTTTTGTTTTGGGGGTAGTTTGTTGGTTTTATGTTAGACTATATGATTCCAAGGAAACAAACAAAAATATCCCAAATGCTTTTGTTGTTAGTGGTAACACTGAGTCAGTGCTATTGAGGAATAGTCGTACCTCTCTGACTAGAACTTCCTGTTGCTATAATATACATCAGTTCCCACCTGTCCTGGAAGATTTTGCTTCTGGAGGAACAGAGACACATTAGATATGTTTGTGTTTGTTTTGTTTGGAGTTGTAAACCCAAGTGTAATCAACATTACATGACTTTCCTGTGAATGGGATAATTACATTCACACGCCAAGAGTGAAGTGCTTTGACAGTCTCGCAACAAAATTCATTCAAAGCTCTGAAGCAAAAAAAGAAGGAAATGCAAAATCAACTATTGTCTTTTGGTGAGAATAATAACATCTGAGACTCCATCATGCTTATCCACCAAATTCTATGTGGAATGTTTTTTTATGTGCAATAGGCTGTTTACAGTGAGCCATTTAAAATAATAGCCTGTGAGACCGTTCCCTGATGCACACTGCTATACCTGGAGAGCCTTCCAGATACCATCAGGAAAATGGACCATAAAAGCAATCCAAACCCTGCATTCTTAGTGGAATTTATCTGATAAATACCTTGCTAAATCCTAAGTGTTTCATTCATCTTTTTTAAGTGTGATACACTGATCTGCTTATCTGTTTAGCCTCACTGGCAGCATTCTCTCCCGAGGTTAAAACACATAAGAAAGACACATCCATTCACTTTAATAACTGTTATCTCCCAAAGAATAAGAGCTGCAGAGTCATTAATTAAACATGATCATTCTGGGGAAGGCCTCCTGATGAAGATGTATGCATGACTCACTTGGTGTCAGTAAACTCTATTTCAAATACAGTTTTTCATGTTTGACCATTTTCAGTGTCAGGTAAAAACTTGTCAATAAAAGACAAGTTGTGTATCTAAAAGCATAATCTGTAATAGACATACAACCAATATCTTTCACCTCCTTCTGCCATCTGTAACATGCAATAATGGAATTATGGCAGATGAATAGTCCTATTTTTTTTGTCATAGGACTAGAAGCCAGGAACTTTTTTTGCTGCCATCAAACTCTGTGAGAGATAAAATTGTTTAATGTAAAATTTCTAGTGTTTAAACACACTACTGTGGGATTTAAAATTTTATTTTAATGCCACTTCAGAAGAAAGTCACAACAATTCTAAGTTTTTCTTGACAACATTTGAAGAAAATTTTCTTAAGCAAACCATTATTTCAGTCAAAATCAAAATATTTCTATGTCAAGTGCAATATAAATCCCAGTTTCTTACTAGAAGTAAGTAGAAGTATCCAAATGTTTGATATTGATGTGTTTCTGATGAAAAGAAGTTGCATTTCTGTGAAGTATATTTGAAGTCTGAAAAGGTTTCATCTTTTTCCTCGCCTTATGTTTTACCTTATATCTTTGATTCTTTCTTATGTAGATGCCCACCTTCTGTTTCTTCATAATTTCAAACACCTCTGTCTTTCCTTTGATGTGTTTTTTTCCCCTGTCTATAAGATATTTCTCACAAACTTAATTAAGTAGACCTTTGTCTTCAAACTGCATGGCTGGGAGATACCAGAAGCTACTCTAATGGAAGCATAATAAAATAGAGGCACAAAGTTTTTTGACTGTGCTTGAAAGTGGAAGGGCAGCCATCCACTCTGTGGTTCTGAACAACAGGGTAAATTTTCCCTCCTACCTCTATCCAGTTTTAATTAATATGTTCTAATAAGTAGTATACTGAAGGCCTATTTTGCTTCTCTTCAAGACCAGTAGACACTAAAAAACCCACAGAAAAAAGTGTGTGTTTATCAATGCTGCTCTGGGGCTGCTGGATCCCTTAAAACTTGAGAAACACAAAGGTATCATCCATTGATATAGTTCTGAAAGTGTCCTTTGGCAAGGTGAGCAGAGGGTATTTTTTGTTCTATTTAAGGCATCCTTAGGATACCTGCCTGGAAATAGAATTTGACGTGTATGTGAATATAAAATATACGAATGGTTTGTAGGGTAGAAATCATTAATTCTGGCCAAGAACACAAACATCTGCCATCTAGTCAATGAGAATTTTGGCAGTATATCCAAATTAATTTAATTAATCCAATTAATTTTGGCAGGTGTCCACCACTGGATAGATGGACCAACAGACCCTGTCTGTTCTTGGCTATGGGGCCATGTGTATTAATAGGAGCAGTAAGGTCTGAGTGCCTTCTTTTTATTTTCCCCTAAAACCACAGACATGACATGTGGTTTTATCTTCCAAAGTACAGTCTTTAGACTCTTTCTCAAATACATTCTTCTGTTCAACAGCAGTGTTGGGATTGTGAGTTTCTGGTGGACAAGTACAGTTATATCAACCTGAGCAGAGGGAGTAGTTTCCAAGTGAAATTGCAGGTATGCAACATAGCACTTCCAGAGAATCTTTTATCAAGTTATATGCCTCTTATGCTCAGTGGAAAATGATCAATAAAATGGAGAAAGGTGAAAAGAAAGCCTGAAATAGCTGATGAGTGAGACATCAGCTGGGCTGGTAGTCTGTGGTGTGGTGCTGAGGCTCCAAATTTCCACTCAAAGATTCAAACCTCTCCATTTGCAGAGGGGTGACCTACATTTTAGGTCTTTTTTGTACAGTCTTTTTTTGAGGCTGGCTCTTGTACTTTGGGGAAAATTCTCCAGAGATACTGGTTTCCCTCTCATGTAGAATGTGAATCATATGGAAAATGTACCAGAGCTGTGTGGGAGTAGCTCTTTCGTGCTGAGATAGGATGCTGAGATTCAGCCCTTTCCTTTGGGACCAGATGCCAGATCTGTGTTCTGACTATCTTTGGTACATATGTGAATCTCCAAAAGGGCTCATTTATAAAAGGAGTAGAATATCTGATCTGAGATCAGTCATGTAGATCTAAGGGAAGGATTTTGCCTTGAGTGTGAATTAGTCTCAAAGACAAAATTCACAGCAGCCTACTTGTTAATGAATTACAAAGTCTTTATTTTTAAACATTTTAAGTCTTCTTAAGTTCCCACAAGGAACTCGTTAGCTTTGCACTTGGAAGAAAATGGAGAAAATGAAAGTGGTGCTTTGGAGGGTGGGGAGTCTGGTTCCAATACAGATGAAGTTGGTGCAATTTTACACGTGTAATGTAAATAAAGGTACTGATAAATAGAGCATGCACCATCGGTGTCTGCGTGCTCTAATCCGTGATATGATGCATATTTATGAACTTGAATATGATTAAAAGCTGGTGTTGCAAGTGTCAATCAGCCCAGTTCATACACAGATCATTAGAGGAAATACTTCTCTAGAAATGGCAGAGTATGTGCAGTGTGGACCTGTGCCTGCAGATTATATGATTTCCCATTTCTTTATTTAGTGCTTCTTTTATGGCTTGAGACCTGGAAGGTCCTTGAGAAGACATCAAGAAGATATTTATCTAATTAATTACTTTTACGTCTTGAATGCGTGTGTGGGTTTTCAGGTTTTTCTTTCTTTTTTTCTTCTCTTAACGTGAATTACAAAGCAACAGAGGCATAATTAGTTGAATTTGGAGGATGTGTTCACAAACTTCTGAAATAACTTAAAAATAGGCGAGTTTTTCAGTATCAGAAATTTCTAAGAGTGACTAGGCATACTGGGTTTGCTGAAAACAGTCTGGAAAATTATGATTTTGATGTGATGATGTCCTAGCATGTAATAGCAATCACTTCAGTGAGATTTAAGGGTCTGGCCCGTGAGGGGGCACATTATTATTATCAAGGCCCATCTCAGAAGCTCTTGGGATTTTTAGGGGCTCAGTGGGAAGAGATGTAGACTGGAAGTTGCTTGATGTGGACAATGTGACCAGCTTAGTTTATAGGCACACTTTGTGAAGGGGGAAGAGGCAAATTCTCCATCCTTTGGGAAATGCTTGCCCTGGATCAGAGGCTGCAGAGCAGGGGAAGCTGGTATCTATATGGAACCAGAGTTTGTGTGGTGATGGGGGAGGAGGGAATTCATCTCACACATCCAAAATTATCTTGATTTTCATTTCAGCTTTGTGGCTCACCTTTAAGAGAAAGCAGAACATGAGCAGCTGTCCAGTGAGTGATTCTGTACCAGCTGATGTGGAATGTGAGGTCTTTTATGTAGCTAAATGCAGTGATTTAAAACATCTGACGTAGCCCTGTTTTTTCTATTTGACTGTTGTTTGATAGTGGAAGCTTCTTAATGTGATGGAGACTTTTTATCACATGGTATCATATTTTCAGAGTTATCTTTTCCTTCATTTTTTGAAGTAGCTATGTATTTTCTTGTGAATGTTGGCTTATAACCATCATTCTAATAATTTTATTTATTCTCTAATAACTTTGGGAGTGTATTCTTTTAAATTGTAGCTGCTGAAAACTTCTTGTATTTGTGTTTTGGGTTATTTTGTTGTTCTTCTTCAATGGGAAAAAGTTATATTAGATACCATATTACACTGACAGAGATGAATATGAATAGAGGAACATATCTACCTGTAGAGGTAAAACAAGAGTAGTTTACAAGTATAATTTTGGGGGCTTCGTTTAGGATTTTTTTTTTCTCTACAAATAACTGCAATTTTAATGTGTGTCCTGGCTGTTAAAATAAAAAAAAATTTGTGAATTCTGCTGTAGAATACATGCTCCATTTGTATGCTCATAGCCAAAACTAGATCACCTTGATTTATTGTTCTTCTTTTAATTTGTCAGTTTGGGGATATATTACCTTTTTATCTTTAGGAAGCTATTCTTAATATTTCTTTAGATTTCATTTGTTACAAGCTACCCATCTGCAGTTGATGTCTAATTATTTTTTTACAGACCAATGAGTTATGACAACATTTATATAGTTAATCAGTTACATTATTAACGGATAATGGCTAAAAATATAGTAAGTAACTTTATGTATGGATTATAATCTTTAAAGGGTTATAGGTCTTTAACTACCCAGTAAAACTATAGAGAATTTACAGATCACTGTTTTATGTAACTTAAGTGTTATAACTTAACTACTTCTTTGAACTTTCATTACTGACTGGTGAGGCCTTTCAAGGATGACAATATCTATTTTACCTTTTGGCTGTTATTTTTAAGAAATCTGTGATGTGAGAGCAATATATGCATGTGTTGAGGTAACTGATAAATTGAAATAACCCTAAAAAATGGTAATTTAAATAGCAAAATATTGATATATAGAGAGATATAGATATAATATCTATATAATATACATCAAAGATATGAAAATTGTGCTGTTGTTCAGTAAATTTTGTTGTTTTCTGCCTTGTATTGCTATGAGTGAGGAAAGAATGAATCCTGAGGGTTCATCTTCCAGTCTGTCCTAGGAGTAGTTTCTGGGTCCAATTTACCACCAAATGGGTGTAAATAATTGAAGTCTTTGTGGCCACAGGGCTGTGAGCAGCAAAAATAGGGAAACATTTGCATTTAAGTAGTGGCCATAGCCACTACTAACCCCAATTAAGTCCTGAGTAATTAAGACTATTCTCATAACTAGTTAGACATGTTCTTGCACATCTTGTTGGGTTAGATCAATTGTCCCCAAAAAATGTGACTTGCAAATTCTAATTTAGTACCTCGACTTCTTGATGAAGCAGCAGCAGCTGGTGCAGTGCAGAGCTTTGGGCTGAGCAGGCAGATCCCAGGGCTGGATGGCCCCAAATCTCTTGTGTTGTGGGGCTGGAGAGCTTCCACTGCCCAGTGAGGAAATGGAGATAGAAACCCTTGAGGTGGAATGAGAAAAAGCCACCTCTATCAGTAAAATACTGTAAGAAGTTCTGTGTTTTTCTGTTCTCCCAATAGTCCTCAATCCAGCTCTAACATGTTCTGTTAAATAAAATTCAAAGGGTCGTTTACTCCCAAAAGGTCACCTAGGATTTTACTGTTTGTTCAAACTGTCTTATAAAATTAATTCTGTTCTGTCTGAGAAAAAAAAAAAATATGACTATGAAGCTGTCCATAAAACATATCTCAGAAAAGCAGCACAAAAATTTACTTGAGATAATTGTGTGGACTGTCTTCTTCAATTACTTTCAATAAAACTGAATATTTGCAGTTCATGTTATACCAACACAGTCCCAGGCTGCTCAGCCAGATTTGGTTTTGAGTAGCCCATAAAATGGTCTGTGCCTTCTTTTAATATGTTTTTTTTTTCCTAATACCATTCCTCTAGCTTTTAGTGTCTACCTCACAAACCAGGCAGCTATAGATATGTGATTTCTCTAAGCACTAAACCACACTGATTTTTCTAAGTACTAAACCACACGTTTCATTTGAAGCCATCAAGTAGGAACAATGTTTATGTGAGTCTGCAACAAATTTCCATGTGTGAAGTCTCTCATTTAATGAAAATCTTCCATTTGCTGAGGCCAATGGCTTGTGCCAGAGCTTTGTGGTGTGTCAGATGTCCAGATTGTTTGATTGCATCACGAGTTTGCTGTGGTGTCCATTTGCCAGCTGGAGGCAGAATTTCATTAATCTGTAGTATAGAGGGAGAGGGGTGGGAAATGATGTTGCTCCAAGGCTTTGATCTTTTTTTTGTTAATGAGCTGGTTTACACCTTAGCTATTAAACAGTTGGAAACTTTTTTTTTTTTGCTATGAAGCCTAAATTTGGAATAATACAGGCTAAGCCAAGCAACATTTTTCCACCTTCAAGTAATAGATTGTATTGCCTTATAAACTCAATGATTCTTGTTGCTCATTTCTTTCTTTTTGCTTCCTCCTGCCATTCATTATTTTTCTTCCTCTTAACATCCTTGGAATATGGAAAGCATTTGGATTTAGTAGAATGGCTTTTGTTCTCAGTTTTAAAACATAACTTCTCTCTCTGCCACCCATGTGCTGACTGCATCAATTTGTGGGTTTAACCTTTTCTGAACACACATGCACAGAGAAATCCTGCCTGCTGCCCTCATTTTTGGTAGGCTGCAGGCATGCATGGGTAATCTCAAATTACTGAATATAATTCCTGTATTTTACTGGGTTCTCTGGATTGACCATTCTGTTTTAGGTTGGGGAAAATGAGTTCAGATTCTGCCTTGGTTCTGTTTTCTTACCCAGGGGCAAAGAGGAGACTCAGGGAAATGACATCTTAACTCTGTTGTCTTCTTCTCCTTTAATAAACTGATTGAAGGATGTTGATGTGTACCAGGGGGACATTATGCCTCATTCTGGGTAGGCCTTTTCCTGAGTAATTTGGCCAGTGGTTTTTGTTCCTGTGAAAAATGGAAGTCTGTCAAGAGTAAGAGGTTTAGTGGAGGATGTTGTTGATGACAACATTTGTTTTACCTGCTCGTCTGTGCAGCAGTGTGTCAGGTTGTCTTGTGTACCCAAGGATGATGTGCACTCTGTGGTTTTGGTAGTTAAAGGTTTCCACAGTTTATAGTGAACTTGGAGCCCCAACTCTGAGTGTGTCAGCTTTAAAGTTTAGCTCTGGTGCACATCCAAGTCTCTGAACAGCTGTGTGTGTAACTCTGGTTTAACAGCCCCCAAAGGAGCCTTAGGTTTTGTTGAGGAGAATAAATAAATAAAGTTAGGAAATAAAATTACAATTAGGTCTTCTCTTTCTCATATCTCGTATAATGAGGAAAAAGTTTGGTATCCAGACTTAATATAATATTAAATTTGACAGATCAAAGCAAAGGTGAGAAAAGTTTCATATGGGGCTATTAGAACATTTTTATTTAAAATTCAGGTGGAGCTGATGTGTGTTCAAGGTTTTATGGGGTTGAGGGACAAGAGTTTGTTGGATTTTTTTTATTATTATTTTTCACAGGTAAAGTTCAATAAAAGTTGGAAAAAAATTCAGTCCTCTTGCCCTTCTGAGGGTGAACAAAGCATCACTGATGCTTTCACATGTCATACAGGTAGAGTGACTGAATGACAAGCACATTCTGAAAAAATTAGTTTAATCTCAGGTCACCAGAGAGATTGAGAGTTCAGTTAACCCTTGGTGAATTCCCAGGGCCTGCTGCCTCAGAAGGTCTCCTCTGTGTTTTGACTTGAGGGACCCATGGGCAGCTGTCCTTAGAACAGGTACACCAGTGTCAAATGTGACTGAAATCGAGTGGATTCAGTTCATCTGCCTCTAAAAACCTCAAAGCAGATTTAATATATGGATAAATTTTTGCACACTGAACTAAAATCCATAAATCTATTCCTTGCTGAACCATTATAATAGTCCTACTCTTATGTCAGTGATGTCAATAATGCTTCAAGTTCAGACAGTCAAATGGAGGTCTCTTGAAAGAAGAACAAAGAAGAAGATGCTCAGAACTCTTGGGATCCTCATTCTGAGTGTATATTTGAAGTTTGGGAAAAATGATTGAGACCTAGAGATATCTAGCTATATATTTCTGTATCTTGCACCATGAACAGGATAGATTTGACAGTTTTACTTCTAATTCTCTGTGGTTCCCAGGTTTATTTTTGGTCAGTAGCTATGTCTGCTTAATCAAACTGCAATTTTCAGTTTGTGGTTTTGATGGACAAATGTATGATCTTTGCTTTGGGGGGAAAATATCCCACATTGCCTGTTGACCATGCAAGAGATGTTTAAGTTACACGCACATATTATAGACAAAAAACCCCCAAAATAACTTGCATCCACTGATTGCTGTGATCTTTTAATAAGAAGACCAGTGTACTATAGCAGTGATAAAAGGAAAAAGGAAAGGAAAAGGAAAAAGAAGGTGGAGCAATGTGGGAGAGAGGAAAACCTAATTAATTGTCACTCAGGTGCTTTAATTCCTTGTAAATGTCTTCAGTGTCAGCTCTTGCAGCCATTGTTTAATAACTTTATAATAATGTAAAGAAGTAACCTCATATTACACTCGTATGGGAATCTCCTACTCCAAGATACAGAACTAAAGAATCTGATTCCTCTGAGATTCTCCTCACACAGGAGACCTGAGAGAGAAAAGGATACTCAGACCACTTAAGCATTTGTTCTTCACCTTTCACCATTCATTCTTAGATCTAGCCTCTCTTTGTCCCATCTCCTGGCACTTCAGGGGGAGGATTTCAAACCTTCCCAACACAGTTGCCACTATTGGAAACTTCATATTTTCAGCACCCTGTCAGCATAATCTTAATAGCCTGATGCTTATAACATGGTTGCAGAGGTGCTGTAAGTGGTGTCACCCAAAGAGCTGTGTAGGTGAAACAAATAGAAAATCTTCTATATTTCTCAGACCAAAAATAATATTTACACTATTTACACTTTCCAAAATGATCTCTCAGTATTCATAGTACCTGCATTGTAAATACTGCCAAGCTTGGGAGCACAGGAGAATGGCATAGGTAGAGATTATCAGATGCATTGCAAACCTTTTGTTCAGCTGTCAGAGCATCTGAATGAAGATGGTTTGGTGTCAGGCATCCTATTATAGCTACTTCATGCTTAGACTTGTTTCATTTGTTCCCTGGGTGAAACTGGCAGGAGTCACTGCAATGTGAATGATCTTGCACCTGGAATCCTGAGCTTTTGCCCAGAAAATCTGCATAGAACCCTTATGTGAATAAAATGGCTCACATCCTGCTTGGTTCATCCCAATATTGATGTCATTAATATCCATGGCAGATTAAGCTTCTGTCTTCAAAGCAAGATAGTTTTAATTACAGTTGAAATCATCCTCTGTACTTTATAATATTTTACTTTGAAGTTATAGTGTTTCTCTGGGTGCCATTTTCAGGTCTGAATATATTGTCCTGTAAAGCCCACTAAGCTGCTTCATGCCCATTTATTGCCCTTAAGAATTGATTCCGTCCCCTCAAGCACTTCCTCGTTTTTTGAACGTGTGGCTTTGTAGACTTTACAAGATGTGTTACCACATTAATCATTATAAATTCCAGTGTGTGCTTAAGGTCTTTAATGTTTGGTCCCAAGAGGTTTCACATGTAATAGGTGAATTAAGAGCTCTTTACATACTGAAAAACGTGCAGAATAAAGACATTCTGTAGAACTTGAAACACTTTGAGAAGTGGTTTGTGCTTTGTGCTTTCTGCCTCACATTCCTCCATTTGTAGCAGTGCTTTTCACACTTTCTTGGTAAATTTGGCTTCCACGATGTGTAATTAATTTAAACATTCATCTGTGCCTGACTGAAAACTTTTGATGGCTTAATCTTTTCATAAATAAATCTATTTTTTGTCCTAAGTTTGTCCTAAATTCCAGAGCAAATAAAACAAAAAGTATTTGAAGGTTTGAGTTGCATTTTTCTCCAGTGAGATCTATACACCCTGGTGCTTTGCTTAAGAATGGAGCAGGACCTATCAATCAGAAATGCAGATACTGATTTACAGGGTATTCAATTAGAGCCCTGTTTTAGAGAGGAGAAATGAACTGAGCATTCAGCTGACCACAGTGTGTTCTTTGAGAACTCATTACTTGCTGTGTTGGAAAACTAACTGGTCAAGGAAACTTACAGTACCTGTCAGGGCTGCAATTTCAGAAAAAGCCACTTGCCTCCGTCAGCACGGCTGTTTAGATAAACCGATCACTTCTCTAATCGATTCTGAGTGCTGAAAAGTTGCCATGGATACAAGATCCTGCAGCAATCAAAACAGAAGGTACGTTTAGAATTGGAAGTGACAGATTTATTCATCACATACTTAACAAGCCTTTGAAGGGAAAGAGAGAGTTTGTCAGAGTCCTTAGGCTGTGTATAAAAAGATTGTGGAGAAATACTCAGAATTGCCAATAGGCACTTCAGTTGGAGAGGGCTGGGTAATATTTGCATTAGAGCCATTGCACAGATATGTTTGCTTGAAACTGTTGCTCTGGATGACAAAACCATCAAAGTCTGCAAGCCTGTTGTCATTTATCTTCTGCCTCGGGAATGAAAGGTCAGCTGCAAATTTCTGTCTTGTTGGTGGAGGGTTTCAAACTGTTCCAGGCTCAGTTTAGGAGGCCAGGAATGCAGGGCAGCCACTTCTGAATTCAAACCTTTGAATCCTTCTCTCATTCAAAGCAAACTTCAGAAAGTGAGTTTTTAATTTCCCCTACTAAAAATTGCTAGAATCCTGCAGAAGAATTGCTTGGATTTCTGTGTGATCCCGCTGAGCTGACTTCTGCTGTCCTATTTTATAGTTTTCTGAGTTTAGTGCGTTTTTCAGCCGGGTGTTGCAGGGATGTCACCCCTTTGTTTGCTGATGGTGCCATGTCCTGCTTTGGTACACAGGACTCAGTCCTGAGAAATTCACTCACTTTGTATGAGTGAGATGGGAAACAAAACAACAAAATCTACTTTAACTGTGAAAGGTCATGGAAGGCAAATTAAAATGACCAAAAGAAGAGGGAAGTGTTGCAATCATTTCATTCTCCTGGGTAAGCTCCTTGCAGTCTTAGAACTGTGCTGAAATTAATTTTCTTTCTTAGTTCTTTCAAACTTCTCAGAAATCACCCCTCCCACTTCTATAAACTGAATGTATATTTAATAAGAGGACATGCAAAACCAAACTCATTTCCTGGTTTCTCCTACGTATAAACATACAGTGCTAATTGAATTTTTTTTGTAAATCAGTGTTCACAGAAAAATAAAGCATGTTTCCTTAGTTCAAAGCATGTCTGGGTTGGAGGGTTTTGTGCTCAAATCAAGAAACCTCTGTGGCATTATATAAACATGCAAAGAAAGTCAGTATAATTGATAGGATTTCTTTTAAACAGTTTTTTGGTTTTCTTTTCAACCTTGGGGCTTTCTAGTAAAACTCAGAGATCAAAATTCGCTTGGAAAAAGCCAAGGAAAAGCATTCAGTGAGTCTGTGTGCAGCAGCCCAGCTGTGTTTAGCTGGCCTCTCCTGCCAGGGTGCTGATCTGCCAGAGAGCTGCTTGTGCAGCAGAGAAGACACAGGCAGGACTTCAGAGCTCCCATTCGGTGTTTAAGTGCTCGATCAAACCGATTGTCTCAATCAATGTGGGGTGTGCTCAGGCACGTGCTCCCTGGAGGATGCTCTCCAAAATGAAAAGGTTCTTATTTCACTGCATTTAGGAGTGCTCTTGCTTTTGCTGAGCAATTCGACCCTTGTACATTCTGTGATCACAAAAATGAACTGGTTTTCCCTGGAATCTTCAGTTTGTTGATATGAGTATACATCATTTAATACTTATGTCTTTAAGCTCACATATACGTTGTAAACTTAAACAATGCATTCCATTACTAGAGATAAATAATGAAACAAGATTTGGTTTTAGTTTAAGTGGCTCTGGCTTAATTAGTACATTATTGTACGTCTCCCTCTTCACCATTCTGAGGGTTACAAATTAATAAAGTCCATCTCACAACAAAAAGAAAAGTTTTCATTTAAAATTTTGAGGTTTTGTTTACTACTATATCTAAGACCAGTGCTATTCACAAAAAAATTTGGGTGCTGCCCAATATTCTTTTGCAAATCCTCAATGCTCCAAAGATATGCAGAGGAGTGTGATTTATGGTGCTCTCCTGTATCATGTGTGTCTCTCTCTTTTGTTTCAAACACTCAGTCACAGAGGAAGAACACCTCCTTATGGCCTTCAGAATCATAAAAAAATGAATAGCCAGATTTTGGAGGAGGGTTGGGGAGGGCTGGAATCCCCAAAACACCTGGAATGCATTTCCCAAAATATTAATCCTAGGAGTAATTTCTAAGAATTTTGAGAAGGGTAAAAGAGTTTAATGCTCTCAAGACAGTTGCATGGGTGGCTTTTAAATTATGCCTCTTTTTTTTTTGTTTTTATCTTTTTGCTTCTATAGCTGCAAGGAGTTATTGATGTAGTTGTCCATGCTGGTCTCTCCTGGTGCCCATCCAGCCTTGTTAGTGTAAACTGATGTTTTCTGGAGTGTCAGAAGTATGTAAAGAGACATGGTATTAGGTTATTTAGACAGACAGACATAAGATATTTTAATCCATTAAAATAGATTTAAGTTGATGTTTTGCTCTCAACCAAACTTGCAGTGTTCTATGGAATTTCAGTTGTGAGGGTGCAATATTTTAGGCTATTCTGCTAACCCAAATCTGCCCATATTCTTCATGTACAGGGGAAGACAGACCTCTGCAAGATGCTTGCTGAGAGCTCTTGCATCTCATCTCCCAGTACCTTATAAATGATCACTTATTTATAAATAGAATTTGCTGCATTTCCACTTATAATTAACTCTGTAAAATCTAATACCTACTTAAGGAATGATGTCAAAAATCTATAATCAAGAGGGAAATACTTTGAATGTCAGTTTTCTTGGATAAACAAACGTGAGAGAGTGTTACACGTCACCATGCATAGGATGTAAGGAAAATGCCTTTGTAGTATTTGATATAGGTTAATCTTTGTTATAAAATTGAGTAATTTTGCCTCACTACTTAGATCTACAGTAATTTTTCCTCAGTTATTGTGTTAGCAAGTACAGCATGACCTTATTAGAATAGAAACCCTATTAGTACTTTGTACCAAAGTCACAGATCACAAGGAGAGTTGCACTAGAATACACTGGGGTAGACACTCAGGTTTAGGTATAATACTTCTTTTTATGTATAATACTTATTTATTTGTCTGTATCCTTGGTGGACTTTATAAAAGGTTTAAAATAAGAGGTCTGAGATCAAAATTAATTTTACTCTCTTTATACAACATACAGTAAATCCATTTTAACAAACACAAAAACTGAAGTCCTATCCCGGGATGTAGTTGTATAAATTACCTAATGCACCAATTACTTCTCTATGTTTTTTTCATGGAAACCCATGCTAAGTTTCCATTTAGAAGTACTGGTATAATAAAATATTCCTAAAGAGAGGAAGGAAACTATTTTATGCTAAGGAATGGACTATAATTCCTGAGAATGTAATGATATTGTCCCTTGAAAACCTCAAGCTGAGATACAACTTGCTTCCTGCCTTGGCAGGCTGCTGTAAAACCAGGGGATTGCAGTGACCACTGATTTGAACTGCAGCCCCTGATCTGAAGTTCAAACTCTTGACAATTTTTGATTTATAGCCATGCAGGTTTAGGAATTAGGAGAAAGCAGAGAGCTGCTCCATTGAACTCCATCGTGTCTGGTTCTGTACTTCGCCCTCTGCTGCTGCAAAGCAGTGCTGGGAGTTCTCTGTCCATGCTGGTCTTTGTGTGGGGCTGTTCCAATAGTGCAGTATTGGAATGGAAAATTCATCCTGACAAATGAGTGAGCCATCCATTAATTCTGCTAGGACTGAAATACATTGCTCTAAAACTGGAATCTCTAAAGGCATGAAACTCATTACCTCTTCAAGCTGTCAAGTACAACTAAAATCTGAATTTTTAAACCCTTTTTTCCCGAGACTAATTTCCTTTTGAGGTGAACTTATTTAATGCTCTTTGCAAGGCACTGAACTGAAACCTAAGTTTCTGGAGAGTTTCTCAGAGTTGCAGGTTCTGGCTAACAGCAGGATGATGCTCATTAGTGTGACATTATTTTATTAATAGATAATTAAGCTGATAATGCTAATTCAGATCTTGATCACTTTGATAACAGCAAAGAATGAAGTTGTTAATGAGGAACTCTAATTTGTTAAGTGGATATTTGTTCACAGAGCCTAGATTGACTACCAAAAATGTTTCAAAAATTGTTTTCTGCTTTCACTCTCTTTTCATTTTGGTGGTTCAAATCCACTAAATGGTTATGGGACAGATCACCTAAATTTGGGAGAGTGCAATATGGTTGGCCTATGGAGTCACTAAATGATTTATTACTTATTAAACTATCAATGCCTAATTTTCTATTTTTAAGATAATACTGATGGGCTCTTTAACAAAAAGGATCAAAGCCTTTAATTCTGGGGAAAAAAAATCACTGACACTATTGAAAATATATGATGTAAATGTAAAGATGAAATTTAGATAGCTAATCACTCAATGCTTCAGCCTGCCAAGCTAATTTTATACTTTAAAAATTGTTTTGCCCAGAACTTTTTCTTCTCTCTCATGAGAAATATTTCCTTTGAATCTCCTGTTTGAATGTATAGTGGGGACATGTGAATTATTTGATAGAAGATGTGATTTGCAAAAGTTCCGGGTTGGTTTGTCTTGACATCCAACAAAAGTCTATTCTGGCCACTTTGTGGATTTCCCTCTACACTGACTTTTCCCAGTGCTCAAAATGGTGTGTTAAAATTTTATTTATTCATTGTTGAGTAAGGAATGGCACATACCCATAACACTTTAATTTCTTCCTGTTATGGGAGGACCATAAGAATTCCTCCTGATGCTAATTAAAAAAATTTGTTCATTTGTATACATTGTTTGCTGTTTATTCTCTGAATATTTAGCAGCAGAAAATTACTGGCAGGAATTGTTACTGACACAGCAAATTTCAAATTGACGCTAGAGAGCATTTGTGGGAAATATGTCTCACAGCTGGAGGAGGAAGATTGAGTAGAAAATCATCACCTTAATACTCTGTGATCTGAATGGGTAGAGAAATCAGCATGGTTTGAATGTCTAAAAAATTAGTGAAAAACAGGCAGCAGAACAAGTAGTTTTTACCTGCAATATAGCTTTTAACCAGCAAGGAATTGTAAGTAATGCAATCATCTAACAGGGAAGTCCTAAAGAGATCTCTCTTCCTTTGGAATTTGGTACTAAAAAAAGCAGATGACAATGGAGACCAGGTTGTTTAGATGATTATCTGTAAGTCAAGAGACATAAAAATTCAGTGCTAATGGACATGTAGCTGAGGTACAAAATATATGCTTGTGAAGTACAAAACAGGTCACATAATGCAAGTATATGAATTAGAGTGTATAGATTTTCATGTACACTTTTGTATTTTTTGCACCAAAGACATTGCTGAATCACAAGTGTAACAAAGCATGGAAGTGCCTTGTTTCCATAAGACATAAGGTTTGCTTTTGCTTTCTTTTCCCCCTTTAACAATTAGTAAATACAAATAATAAAATAAACAGAAAAATTACCTTGAGTTATGGAATTACAGAAATGTTGGACCTTTAATTAGAAAAACTTGGAAATGTATTGGGTAGTTTCAATATATCTGAGGTATAGAAGACCACCTTTTTATTTGTTAGTTTTTGTCCTGCCTGGACATTATCATCTTTATGTCCTTCTGGCAGTATAAGGAAGGTCTCAGACAGGTTTGCTCTTGATTTTAAAGTTACAGAACCAGAGTTAATAAATCTTTCCTGTCTTCTAGAAAGCCATACTTCAAGTATTGAAAATGATGCTTTGGATGCATTCCCTCAGTGGTTTTGGGTGATATGTCAGAGAGCAGTGTGGTGAACTTGAGCTAATATACAGCCATCTTCAAAATTTTAGGTTTCATTGTAAATCAAATTGTGCCACCTTGGGTGTGAATTGTCCCACGGAGTTAAACAATTTTATGTTCCTGATGGAACAGAGTTCCTGTCAAAATGAGACAGCCTGAGCTGCCTGAGGCCAGCTGAGTGCAGGATGTGTCATTTGCTGCTGCTCACACAGGACAGCTGATTTATAATTAGAAGTCCAAGCCCAACTGCTCATTGTTCAACTGAAAAGAAGAAACAATTCTTGTTTGGCTTTTCAGTTGTGCAGTGTGAGGTTTAATTCCTCTTGTCTTTACCTGCAAACACAAAGGTTTTCAGGATTATGCTCTCTGACTTGGTGAGGTTGTCTGCTATAAATCTCCTTTCAGTACAAACTACACCTAGTCATTATTAAGGCAGGTGGTGGCTGTGTTTACATTGGAAGTACAGAACTACATAAGTATTTCAAGAAAATATTGTCATACTACTTGTGCTTCCGTTTGCAGAACTTGATTTGTTTTCACTGGGCCCTAGATTTTTTCTCCAGATTTGCTATATAGACCCTGAAATTAATTAATCACATGTTAGCTCAGGGATACTAACCCCAACTTCACAAGGGGGTAGAAAGTGTGGAGTGAGAAGGGATAATTTTACCCTTGCTAATAGCTCTTAGGTAAAGCAGTTCTTAAAGCAACAGACTTTTATTTTTTTTTTATTATTATTTTTTTCTGTTAAGTTTCTTAGTCTTTTACTCTCACTGTTCTTAACAAAAGGCTGGTTCTTGGTGCTCTTAGTTAAAGTGAACTGGATGCCAGAGGAGTTGAAAGTTTTCTGCATGCTAACATTGAATGTAATGTGTTAATTTTCTTTGATAAAGAAGGGGCTCTGCTGTATGTTTCAATCTGTCCTTCATCTGGTATATTAGATATACATTATTGGTGTTTAATAAATGTACCAAGATTTTTTTTTAGAAATGATAACTATATAAATAATTCAAACACTCAGAAATAAAATTACTGTGGCTTGCCCTGTGCTTTCTCCCCTGGCAATGTGACACCATGAGAATATATGGGTAGGGAATGCTTATTGTTAATGATGGACAAAGGATTTCACTTCCTCTACACAACAAGCTAAAGACTGGCAAAACATGAAAGAACAGCTAATATATTGTGATTTACCAACAGACCCTTAAAACCAGCATCAGAGGATAAAAACTGAGGAGAGCAGCAGGGCTGAGCTGTTTCAAGCTGTTTCACTCCTTCACAGTGGTATGGGCTGCCCAGAATCCTGCCAGGGAGCCTATTCCTGAGACTGGTATGGGAATCACATTGGAATTGGGATTCAACTGCATATTGCAGCTGACATATACCTCTATCTTCAAGTATAACCTACCTTTATGCAAGATACTTTGTACAATTCCACTAAATCAGAAATCTGATGTAATATTGGCTATCTTCAAATCTGTAAATTTTCTATTTAACAGTGCACCTTACACTTGTGAAATATCTAAAAGAGCCTGGTCAGTGAGCACTGGCCTCTGACAAATCCTGTTAATAGGGATGGTCTTACTAGAGGGATTTCTCTAAGGGAAGTAATATCTAGGCATAAAATAAATGTTCATCCTGTGTAATTGTTTAATGTCCAAAGTGGCACTAAAAAGCCCTATTGCTTGCAGGCTAATGGTCAAGTGCAAACAAATGCAGCATGTTGAAGGACAGAGGATGGGAAATTGGCCATGGTGGAATGAGGGGGCTGATGTGGGAAGCAGAGCATTTCAGTGAGGATGTGAGAAATTCATGTAATGAAAAGAAGAAGAAAAATGAATCCTGTGAATAACCTCAGAACTGCTGCCAGATCTAACATTGCTGATGGTTTTACAAGACAGAAAAGGAAAAAAAGGAAAGAAAGCAAATTAATTTTTTCTGATGATATTCAGATTGATATTATAATTTTTGGGACCTATTTTTGTAGCTTTTTGTTTAAATTACAGCAATATTAAATCAATTCTTAATAGTTTTGGTGCTTTTCTACATTTCTAGGCCTTTTGATAAAAGGAGGAAAACAATATATTACTCCTCTTGAAATCTATTCTGTTTCATATTTGTACCTTACTGCTTTGTACTTAGGGGGTAAGAATGTTGCTTGGGACATAAGTTACATACTGAAATATTGCTGCTGATATTGTGTAAGAAAATATATATATATGAATATATGTGTGTGTGTATAAAAGAACTCATACACATTGCAGGTGAAAATATGATCCTTTCTCTTTTGTCTTCTGTGGATTGAAAATATACTGTAAAGAGACTGGTGCTTCTACATCTACTTCAGTGAGAGTGTATCTTTTTCTTAAAACTAAACTATCTTCTGGGGATAGGAAATGCAGCAGATCTTGATGTTTTACCTAGCAATGAATAATTCATATACAATGAATGGAAGCTAAAATACCTTCTTTAGAAGTGAAAATACAAACAATACTTTCCCCTTTGAAAAAAGTGAGTAGCTACAGAACTTTGGAAACAATTTGAAACATAGAAAATACTAGATAATACAAATAGTAGATTTGTTTTGCATTTTGGTTTTATTTCAACTGTATGTGTTTGTTACTTTTGTGATGTTCACTCAAGGTGGATGGAATAATACTGTAACTTATCACAGATCAGATAGGTGGTTTTATTTAAAAAAAAATCCCTTTGCTTGCCAAAACTTCTTTGTTGATACCAATGTGTGAGGTGGGAGGGTAACACCGACTTCAGAGGAGTCAAATGCCATTTATCTGCATCATTTTGTTATCTATACATGCTTTTGGAAAATGCCCTTTCCTTACTTGCTGATTATGATATGAATCACATTATGAGACATTTGTATCCTCATATCTCTCTCCTAAACAAGCTTTTGCAAGGGCAGCTTTGGTGTAATTCCTGACATCCTGTGTTGCTGGGAAATGAAGTGATTTCACGTCCTATGAATACTTGGTCTAGGATATGCTATGAAAAATATCCTTAAAAATCTGCTGAAAATACTTCTGAAGTATTTGAAGACCCATAACTCTATAACTGACTACCACAAATTATATTAAAGGAGAATGAAAAAAAGTAATTCTTTTGCTGATGGAAGTTGGCAGATGTATCACTCATTTTCTTAGTGAAATGGATTCAGCGGAATTAATGTTGGACATAAAACTTCCTTTGAGAGGCAAAACTGCTTAAATTGCAACCTTATAAATACGACTGGTCTTCCATAAGAATGGGAATGAAGATTTCTAATAAAATACAGGCTTAACTGGAAAAGTGCTTTACATGTGTGCAGGAGAGGGTACAGCCATTTCCAAGAAGGAAACCTGGCACTCCTGTGTCTCAAACCCCTGCTTGTGTGGGCAGACACATCTCTGGGCAAGCACAGCCTTTCCTGATGCTTTCTGTGGGCAGAACTGATTTTGTTTGGGAAGACTGATTTTTTATTTTAGCTTCAGCTGTTGCAGTTCTTCCTTTCAAGCTAGAGTTAAATTTTCAGACTTTTAGCCAATGATGGATCCATCCTGCAAAAGGCAGCACAGGCCCTTTTTCCATGAGCAGGGGATCCTTATTCTGCTTTTCTCCAGCCTAAATAACCATCCTCTTATGTGAAGCAGCTGCTTCCGTTTTAAGGATATTTCTGACCAGGTACTGAGCTCTTGCCTTGCTGTTAATATTATTATTTCATTGAATAATGAAGCAACTACTTGCCCCTAGTGTGTTATTCTCCCTTTTGTTGTGGAATAACTTTATCTCTTTGGAAATGGATGTTCTTAGGAGGGCAAGTGTGCTTCATACAGATCATGTAATGATGGTCTAGGGCAGAAATTATATCTTTGTTAAAATATTTGGTCTCAGGAAGCTGCAAGTAGGCACAGAGAATTGGGTGCATCAAGGTTCGATTGCTAGCATTTACATGAGAGTTTGAGCACTTTTTTTTTACCAAAGCTTTCCTTTTTTTAAAGATAATTTTGTATTGTATTGTTCAATACAAACATATTTCTTATAGGCATTGATAGATGTGACAGAATTGTGTTCCTCAAGGGAACCTTTTTGAGTTTGATTTTTTTTTAATTTTTCTTTTCTTTTTAAAAGTTGTGGGAGACAAGAACTTAATCAGCCAAACAATAATTTTTATGTAGGTAATTTACATATAACTGAATCAAAATTGCAGTTCTCTGCCAGCTTTCAAAGGCCATGTAATTTTGTCCCAATTATATAGGTTCAATTTTTAAAATTTCAGACTGGCTCTGAGTTTTAATTCCTAGTTTAGGAATTCCTTGACCAATCTGGCTTATATTAAAATTTCCTTCTGCAAGGTGCCTTTCCCATCTTCCCATTGGTCTGTCACAACATTAACTTGATAGTTGCTGTGCTCACTCTGCCCTTTTGAAAGCAAGTGGACCCTTCATAAATTCAGTGACTGACAGCAGGAGAACCATTCCTGATGAGTTTGTTGGTATTTTTAAACCTTTTGTTGCTGGAGTACTTTTTTAACCACTGTAACAGGAATTCTTTGATGAAGCAATGAATGCAGAGCCAGGTGATGTTCTCTTGCTCAGATTATCCTGTGGCTTCACTGGGAATTGTCCCCTTGCAGCACTCAAGCAAACTGAACTCAGTCCCCTAAGCAGGGTGAAGTTATGGTGCTGGAGAGGTGAAAATGTTTGAGTTTCTTTGTGGCTGCTGCCATGGGGAAGCTGAGCAGCCTCAGACTGCAGTGGCTGCACCTCCTGAGCAGCAGATTGGGTCAGGGTTTTAAAGCCTAAACAGGTGGTGTCAGGTGTGATTCAAAGCTTAAATCTCTGATTGATTTTTTAATTTGTAACCTAGACTAAATATGTGTCAAATGTCTATGCCAATCTTTAAAGTCCAATTGGCTCTCTTAAGCAGCCACTGTTGTGTTAATAAAAAAACAAACCAGAAGTCCTCATGCATCCTTGGATGTTTAAAACTGTATTTAGCACCTGAACTAAAAAACATTTACTTTAGTCTTGTTTTATAGTCCACCAAGTGACTTTGAGCACCAACTATCAAAATTATGTACCTGACAAGAGGAAGAGGCCTGCAGCTGGAAAATGAGGGTATCCAAGTGCATCCCACTTGGCTTGGTAGTTAGCAGGAGTCTCAGATTTGGGAAATGAGTCAGTGCCTCGCTCAGGAAATCAGCATGGGTATGACAGCAACAAGTAAGGCACACCAAAGAATTTGTTATTCCTTTCTTTCCTTTTTCAAACATAAAATGTGACCCAAGTAACTTTGTCTCTGCTCCCTCAAGGACATGCTCATCATTATTCTGTGTAGGGTCAGGGTAGGAAGGAGGTGGGTTATGCTGTGCTTAACAATGGGCCTGAAGAGCTTAACCAAATCAGACCAAGGATAAAGGAATCGATAGTAAGAGACAAATAAAATAAGCAGTGCTGCTTTCTGAATATCACATTAGTGTCACACATTCTCCTTTCTGTTTTGTGAGAGAGAAGCTCTGAGCTCATATAAATGTTTGTTTTTCAGGTGTGGTCATGCTCAAGAGCTCTCCCTCTTAATGACAGAAAATTGAAGGCAGACAAAGATGGATGGGGGGAAAAGCAGAACACAAAAATAAGTGGCATAGAGTAAAGAACCCAGGGTTTGGTATTAGCTATGAGAAAGTAAAAAGGGAATCACCAGAATGAAAAGACACCCCCTCCTTCTCTTTCCCAAACAAACAAAAATGTCACCAGTAATGACAAAAAACCCTAGTGGCCCATGCATTCCAGTAGTTTTGGGGTAGGATTAATCTATCCCAATTTAGGTATCCAAAGAATATATTTTTTTATTTGACAATTTATATTTTATGATAAAAGAAAAACCTAGGTGTTGTCAAGTAATAATTGACCCTGTTGCAAAGTTAGAAAGTGGGAGAGAGTGTAAGTCCTAGGACATCAGTAATATTGTGGTATTATGGCATAAATGCGTGTGTAGGTATAGCTTCATATTTAATCAGGATTTTTGTATATCCCTATTCTTACTGCTTTTTCTTTTGTTGTGTTTTGGAAACTGAAATGCTTGTGGCTGCTTTCTGTTTCTTACTGTAATGATTTTACTGGTGGAAACACACTCTCTTTCTTGGCTTTTTAATCCAATCATCTAGATCTGCATGCAGTGGTTCACAGTCAGCATGGAAAATTTCAGTTGAAAACAACCCATGCTGAACTGTTAATGTTTTCATTGAATTGTCAAACTCAATGAATTCATTGCTGTATCACCAAGTGACATTCTGAGAAAATTCATAGACGTGTTTGGTTTAAAATTTCTGGAGAAAGGGGATAAAAATGTCTATTTTTGCTATATTTTTTGCCTTATTGCCATATTAAAAGGTTTCCATACCCCCTAAAGATCATATTTTAAGTCTGGGTTCTGGGAACAGCTTTAATTTCTGGGTAAACATGTAAAAGGAGAGCGAGATTCTTTACTTCACCAGTTCAGAAGTTTAGTTCTTTCTCCTGGACAGCCACTTTTAATTGCAGAGCTGCCCATTTGTTGTGTTCCTGACACTGAATCCTGCATAAGGCCATTGCATTTCGTTGCTGACTTCATAGAAAGAAGTTTGACACTGCTGATTGAGAGGCATCACTGAACTTTGCTGTGAGAGAGTAAAAAAAGTAGTAAGGAAACAAAATAATATACAATAGATTAAAAGGGGCCAGAACCCCAAAATGCTCATGTCTAATAAAAAAGAGATGAGATTACTGAAGAAAACAGAATTATCTGGTTTCATGTGGAAGGTCACTCTGTCAGCTATGTGGTGCAGAAGAGACTGAATTGAGAGCTGTCTGCCAAAGGAGCAGGAAAGAAATGAGAGGAAACTTCCTGCCTGTACAGCTGCAAACATCTGAGGAGTGGAGAGCCACCCACTTATCCAGAAATGCCTTTCAAGGGTCCTTTTGAAATGGTGCACTTGGGAGAACATTTACCTGAGCAACAGCAAGTAATCCCTAATTGAACTGCCAGAGGCTGTTTCTTGACAATGCAAAGCATTTTACTTTTATCCTTCCCTTTTCTGGTGCTGATTGATAGATATGTTGATTCTGCAGTTACCACTGCAATAGAAATCATCACAGTACTATCAAGTACAGTTTGGAGAGGGTTTCCATTCTCTCTCTTTTCAGTAACTTTATCAAGGTCAAACCAAACCAATTGGCTTAACAACACTCGAGCTATTTAGAAACAAATCCGTGTGTACATAGTTTTGATTTAGTAAGTCATCCAAAAATTCAAAGGGTAATAAATCTTAAAAGAAAGGTTTTAGTGTGAAGTAAAAGCATCCATATACCAATATTCATTGAAAAGTTACTTTGAATTAGCTGCCTATCATGGGTCTAGTTGTATGTGTATATACAATTTAATGAATTTCTTGCTATCTCTAAGTTTCTACTTTGAAAAATCACTGCTGTGTTTTAGTTGTTTTTGTGGCTAAACCCATGAGATTTTAAGGACAATATTTCTTCTTCATGCCTGCGTCTTGAGTGTTGTTTTTATTAAAACAGCAAGCTGGGAAAAGAAAATCTGTTCATGAGAAAAGAACCATGCATCTACATGCCACACACTCGGAGTCTGGATCAGCTTGCACAGCCTGTTCTCACTGAGCCCAGCTTTGTTCACATGTGCTACATTTAGTATCAGCTGATGCATTATATAGAAATATGTTGTACTTTTCAATTCTTTGTCAGACACCTACAAGTTTACTTTAGTAATTTTAATTTTATTACAAGAATACTGTATCTATACCTTTTGTTGACTTTGTTCATTGCTTTCACAGCAAGACTCTTCGTGAAAATCATTAAAGACTCAATGAATCTTACAGATACCATAATGTGAGTATGTTCTCATCTTTCTTCCCAGAGGTGGTGGCCCCTGCTGAGTATGTAAACAGAAATGCAACCAAGTGTTGGCTGCAAGAAATGATGAAATAAATTGTTTAAACAGCACCAGGAGTTTGGGTGAACCAGACTCTTTTCTGGCACTGATGTCTTTTCTGGGTTCTGTAAAAGGAAAACACTACAGCATTTAGAAATCTCTTCAGCCTTCCCCATTTAATAACTAATAGTTTACTTGTTTTTAAAATTGTTTCTCTACTTTGGACTTGAGGACACAAAACAGGTAGGGACACGGTCACATATATGGCACTGAGGAATCCCGACACTGTTCAGTTCAATCAGTCAATGTGCAACAAAAATATAAAACTGCAGCTGAATATACTGGAATTACTTCTGCTCTGATGCCTATTCTTATCTGTGAGTACTGGAGGAGGAGTTACATTTCACCTGTTTTCCGTGAAACTGGTAGGGGAATAGAAATGAGAAAAAATTCAGCAGCTTGTCCACATAAAATCTTGAGCAAAACCTGTGATAGATTAAAGCTTTTAATGTCCTTCACCCCAGCACTGCTCTTGGTGAATTTGCTGTTCCCAGGGAAATCAGTGTGGTCATTTCTCTCTATCATTTGATAAACTTTTCTCTGAAGAACTAAGGTTTTATCCAGCAGGTAATTACTGCAGGTAAAAAAAAAAAAAAAAACCCAAAGCCTACATTTTTTAATGTATTTATCTACTTTATTATTTATTTTAAAAGAAATCCATTAAATACCTCGCCTGGATTTCTTCAAAACACTGATTTCCTGCACCTATAGAAAGGGGAAGTTATTGGTATTTTAGGGCACCTCTCTTTTCTATTTGATTGCTGATTTCTGATTCATTTATCACTCACTCCCCATCCCTATGTAAGATGGGATCAACCTCATCCCAAAATTTGACACAATCCTGGCAATGATTGAGGTGATTAGTACTAGCCATCAGTTTTACCCTTCAGAATAAAATGTGGCAAGTGAATAAAGCCTGATGGCATGGCTGTGCAAAATTTCATTTAACAGCTCATTGTAGGCAGGCTGAGTTGGATTGCCAAATATATCAAATCACTTTTATAGATCTAAGCTGTCTACCTTCTGATTTTCTTAATCGTAAATGGTATAACAGATATTGCTATGGTTTTCCCATGCATTGTAAAAGGAAAGTGTTTCAAATAAGGAGCAGAGCAAGCTGATTTGTTTGGTTAAGTTTACAGGTATAGGTTGTATGCACTCCAGATGTTTGCACACATTCCCAGAGTCCTAGGGCCCTTTGTTTCTCCTGAATCCACTCTGAATACTCCAAACACCTCCAGTCAGTAGGCAGTTGTTGTCAGTGAATTACTAAAATACTCGTCTGTTATGTTTATGTACTTTTTTTCTAAGAATGAATAGTCTTTGCTGTGTTGTTTCCAATTCCAGATACAAGGAAATATGCCAGAGTACAAGCTGCTTGCTTTGTTTACAGCTGCCTTTTTGGTTCTGATTTTTAGTACCTGGGATGACAAAATGTATCTATTCCTCTCTTCCTGGCATTGAGGCTTTACCTGGATTTTTACCATAGATATGATCCCTGTATCTATAATAATACCTAGTATTTCTGCCTTGTCATAGGATCTCTACACATTTCACTACACATTTCACACACATGTTCTGGGAGGAAAGGAGTTGCTATTATCCCTTTCTGAAAGATAGGGAGATGAAGCACAGAGAAGGAAAATGACTTCTTTAAGATCCCACACAAAGCTTATGGTGAGTTGGGGATAGAACAGAAATCTGCTGGGAATTCACTTTGATTCTGGCTTTGGATACTTGAGCCCCAATACTTTATTATCAGAAAATGATAGTTAACTCTGTAGATTTCCAGAATTCTCCTTTCCACCTACGTCTTATGAATGAGATTCTGAATAATCATGAGACGTGTCACTTGATACTGGGGAATCCCCAGTTCTACTTTTCTAGATGCCATGAAGCCTGGATGAAACATCCATAGTTTGGTTTGGTTTGGTATCATTTATTGAAATGACCTTCATTGCTTAGCAGCAGCATGATTTGTCAGCTGTATTAGAAAGTTATACTTTCTGTGAGTTTAGTAGAAATGTGTTAGAAATGTTAAATCTCACTGTGGGAATGGAAATTAGTGTGGGAAGGTTCACATGGGGGTCAGGACAATTGTCACATAATGCTTAACTAAGCCAAATTAGCTTCTAACGCTTTGTAGAAGGTTTTTACAGTAAAAGGATTATTCAATATTTTGCAAACTAAAGGCTCTTCAGGGCTAAGATGTCAAACCTAGAATGCATTTGTATGTCCAAAAAGAAAAATTAAAATCAACAAAAACCGGGGAATTAGAAAGTAGAGTTCAAATTAATTTTGGCATTATTTGAGTGGATTTCAGCAAAGGAATTTCTGCAAACAATTACTGCTATTCAATAACTAAGTTCAAATTTTCAATAACCTAAAAATATTTTTTTTTCATATTATTGCTGTTGGAGTGAGTAGAATATCTCATACATAAATAAAATGCATGTCAGGAGAGTTTAATTCTGCCAGTAAATGCTGCTTCAAAAGAGAAATGGAGGATTACTTTTCACACTGATTGGTACTTAGAGGTCTAAACCTGAACTTTGATTTACATAAGTGACACTCTTTTACAAATGATAAATATAAGCAAAATCAGTCTTATCTTACAGCTTTTTTTTCCACAGAAATGAAGATTTATGACATTATGCTGTTTGTGAGTGAATATAGGAAGAGATGCCTGAGATATTTTTGTCTGTTTTTAAGAACTATTGCCCATTTAGCTGAAACCAGACAATCAGGTCCCAGAAATGCAACAAAAGTTGTGGAATGAAAACATTTGGTGCAGGGATATCTCCAGTGTATCCTATTTAGGAAAGGGTCACAGTATGTGTTCAGTCCTTATTAAACTTGATACAACCTTTACTGATGTCTAAGCACTGGGAAAATCTCTTTGGAGCTTTTACTGATTGGTTGCACATTCTTAGTAAATTCAGTCAACCTTCACCTGTTCTGCTTCTTATAAAGCTTCTTTGGATGTTATTTGAGCACAAATATTCCATGTTCCTCTTAAATTCCAGGCAGACCTGCTGGTACCTGTGTGTATCTCACCCTGGCATGGTGCTTTCAGAGGAAGAAAAATAGGAAGAAATGGTGAGAAAGGACATTCAATTCTCTGCACAATAATCAATACAGACACCTTTGGATATGAAGCAACTGTTAAATAAGGGCTAACACAGGCCTTGTTTTTATAAAGAGCTTTTGGTCTGCAATGTCAATTGAATACCAGCTTGTAGATGAATACTGAAAAGCACTGAGACTGACCTGAGCTATGAACAAGACCTTCTGAATGCTGCACAATTTTTATCACCTGTCCAGTCGACAGCAAATGAAGTTATACGGGTTGGGTGGTCATTAGGAACCAAGGTATTAATTTTTCACATTTAAAATGTGATTTAACATTGTGGGGTATATGGTTGATTCAGTTGTTACTGGATTTGCATTCTCTTAGAAGGGGCTGGAAAGAATAACTACAGGAAGGTGTGAATAAGGAGGGAGGAATTCTTATTTCAGCAGTCATTCAACTAACAGACAGCAGCAAATGTATTACCATAAGTATCCATTGAAAGACAGCATTTGTATAATTGAAAAATGTGGTGAAAACCTGAAAATTACAACCGGATCATTTTTCATTTAAAAATAAGCAAAGCAAAGTAAGAAAGTATTTTCCTGTTTATTAAATTATTTTGGGACATCTTCTTGAAGTACAATTTATTCTTTTGAAGTTTGATCTGCATCATGGGACTTTCTGTTGTACTTCTTGCTATGTGCCTTGCAAATCATAGCACAAATTGTTCCTGAATGTAACCACCAAAAGACCCCTCTAAGAGGGATGCACCTCATATTATTTTTGACTGTACTTAGTATTTCAGAAGCTGTTTGCTCAAACAGAAGGGCATCCCTCAAATATAACTTCACAAAGGGCTTATAGGATTTTTCTTCCTGCCTCATTATAATTGCAGTCTGCAACCATGTAGAAAATGTCACTTGAAGTGTAAAAGCAGGAAATATTGTCTTGAACAAAATGATGCATTGGGCACACTCTCAAAGCCAGTCCTCCTTAAAACTTCAGTAATCTGACTGAAGAGTTTAGAATTGATTTTCTCTCTTTCTTCTCTCTAACTTTAATTTGCAGTATTGTAGAGTGCATTCATGTTCCTCTAAATGGCACAGCAGTCTTGGGCTCCATGCCTTTGTCTCAGATAGTTGCTAGTAAAACAGGTACTTTCTTTGTTAACAGCTCTGCTGAGCTAATCCCTGAATTGATCAGTGGGAGACAAAATGTGGGGGCCCTGGAGGGAAAGACTGAAGGTGTAGAATGTAGAAAGCAACATGTCCATAGAGACAAGAGGGAAATGTTTCCAGCTGTTTGCATTACTAGAGGAGGGATGGTCTGTGCTGGATGACCTTAGAAACAATTGCTGAGACACCAAAAACGGGGTCTTGCCTTCACAGCCTCACACCTGTGGGTGGCACAGAAGGATGGAGGTGGCTCCTTGTTCTTTGCTGTGTACCAGAGGTCAGTTCAGCAGTCACTGATTGACTGCAGAACAGAAAATAATGCATTACCATAAGTATCCATTGAAAGACAGCATTCATATAATTGGAAAATTTGCTCAAAGTCTGCAAATTGCAATTGGATCACAGAAAACATTGCATTGAGGGCATAAAATCAAGGACTAGAAGCTCTTCAATCACTAGCTGCCTTACTTAGATAGAGAGAGGCATATTAATGTATTTCCAGATTTTACAAAAATCGCTAGATAATTTTTAGTTTCAGGGAGCTTAAAGGAATTTTTAAATACAGTTCAAATCATGTTTCAAATATTTCAGAGTAAATGGAAACATTTGCATTTTATTTTAGCCCTAGTCTCCGAATAAAGGAGATCAATATGGTGAATTTTTGTCCATCCTGTGCTCGTTATCTTGTTACAACTAAGTTTGACAGCAGAACAATATTTTAAATTCATAGCTCTGTTGAGGGCAAAGAGACAGTAAAGGTTAAAATCTCACTATGATGTGAGTTCAAGTCAGGTATTCTCTGTGGCCTGCCTGTCAGAGCAGGCAGAGGGGCGAATGGGAAAGAAGCTGAGGATATGGGGAGGCTTTGGAGAATGTATTGGGATACTGTTGAACAGTGGACAAAATGTGGGTTCTAAGGTATAAATAGAAATTACTGCTAAAGTAGAGAAGTGTGGGGATTTCAGGCACAAATCCACAGAGGTGAGGTCTCACCAGTTAAATACAAATACATTCTTGCAAAACACAGGAACAACAGTCCTGTTTTTGAATATGAATGTGTTCCACTGGCCTTTAAGTCCTGAAGCTGAAACTTGGAAACTCATTTGTTGCGGAGAGAGTGAAAAATAATAACACCCAGATATTAAAATCTTCATAGAAAAAAATTCTCTGTCACTAATGCAATTAGATATGAGCAATAATGTAGTGAGGAAATCAGAACAAACCTCTCCTTTCTTTGCCCTTATTTTTAGCCTGACAAAGAGTGGCTTTCCTAACAAGTCTGCAGAGCTCCTGCTGTGAGGAGGGGGTGGGCACCAAGGAAAAGTGAGGGCCAGTGTATCCTTCTGAGCTCCAGAAAGGCAGATTTATGGGTTGGGTCTGCCCTTATCAGGTTGATCTGGTTTGTAGCTTGAGTATTAAAATGACTTGCTCTGGACAAATCCTTACTTCATTGAGAACATTAAAATGTCAGAGAGTTTAATATAGAGTAATTGGAGAGAACCCTACTCGAGAAAGAGATAAAATGAATTTCTTAAAACAGATTTTAAGACTGCTGTGAACCCTTTTTGTCCATCTTGAATAAGTGCGTTCCACTTTAATGAGATTATTTTGAGGCTCCCATTAGGTTTTATGCACAATTTTCTGCTGATTTCCCAACAAAGGCTTCTTTCTGTTTTTCAATAGAATTTCCTTTCTATTGGGTTAACAGTAACGTCTTTATAGCTGATCAAACGTAGTCAAGTTAACTGACACACAACTTATTGAAAAAACTTATTGTTTGAATTCATACATTTACACATTTATTTATTTAAATGTATATATATATTTATATATCTCAATTATGTCAATATTTATTTTGTTCTTTGGCTGCCTAATATAATGCTTGCAAGAGCATTTCCTTTCCCCATCTCAGCATAGATGCAGTTGAACAGTTTAGGGATATTATTTCCCTGCTGTGTCCTCTGTGAGGAAAAAGGAATGAGAAACTATTCAGGAGGAAGGCAAAAAAACGGAATGGTAAAACAACCTATAGCTTAGCATCATTTGCATACCCTGTAAAATTCAATTCAACCAAGTCCACTCCCTGTTTTTATGAAACAAAAGTAGCACATCTCTTAATTTTGTACTTCAGCCTTTGTTTCTCCCTAGAGAAAGGGGAAATACTGTAATTCCAGCTTAGTGGAAGTATGTAAGCCTTTTACTCATCTTGTGCATAAAGCTGATAGCCCGTGCAGTTGGGACTGCTTATTTATTTCTTATTAATTCATTTCAGTTTTTATAAGTCAACCAAGCATTCAGCATTTGTAAAGTGATTCTGGAAAATTATTTTGCATAAGTAATAGTAAACACTGGCATTGCTTCCCGGCAGGGAATGGAAATGATTCATGCAATTCCCAGTGGCCTAATGAACAGAAACAGGGACTGGAGCCATGAATAGCTCACTGGCTGAAGTTTGGCAGCAGAAAAAGCCACGTTGATCAGCTGTGCCTTCACCAGCAGGCATCTCCTGCCTCGGTGGGAATTGCTCTCTGTGAGGCACAGAGGGGCACAGAAGGAAGATTTGGCACACAAATGTGGAGCAGGGGGAGATGGAGAAAGAAGACGACCTCATACCAGGAAAAGAAAATCAGTTGTGAACAGTGTTCTGCTTTCTCCTATTAATTTATCAAGATTTGTAGCAGTGCCAAGAAGTTTTATATTCTGTGAAGCTCTCCAGCAAGCTTCCAAAGTACGCCGAAGATTTTACAGCCTATGCAAATTCAGTTCTCCCAGGTCTGCCAAATTCTTGGTATTTAAATGGGACCCCATTACTTCAAGCAATTTCACTGTCAGCCATTACACAGGAAATTCTTCCTCTTTCTCTTGTTTGTTTTTAAGCAAATCCAGTTTCAACTTAATTGTAATTTAGACTTTTATCTTTCAAAATCAGCAAGTGAGCCAATGAAAGCAGTCTATAAAAACATAAATAACAGGTAATCAGATATTGAAAACAAAACACATGAAACAGAATCTCATCAAGCAGTGAACTGACACAATTTTCTCATTTCTCTGTTTGTTTCACAACAGCTAGATTGTCAGCTGACTCATCTGCTTTGATTTAAAATAAGTTCTGTTTCTGTAGAGTCATTTGTATCACTGCCTTTTGTCAGTGAGAATCAGGCAGCCTTTCAAAAAGCTGCACGACTTACAGCAGTGTACAGTTCCCATTGCGCTGTTGAGGTATTTTGTTTCCTTCACATCGAGTGGGATTGTATCAGTGTTTGTGCCATGATCCAAAGGCCATTGCACAGAATGTGTTTCCAGTGACTGCAGGAAACTTTCTGTCAGTCTTTCCCAACACTTTGGGCTCATTTCTGCCAACTCCAGACCCAGAACAGGGCTCTTCTCCCCTTCCATGTGTCCTGTGGCTGCATCTACAGAATCTTACTTCAGATCCAGAAGAAAATAAATGAATGCTGATGTTGAAGCACTTGAGTAGTCTGAGTTGATGCTCTCAGACTCAAAGGAATCAGATCCTTGCAGAGGAAGGAGGATTTACTGCTCTGAGCCAGAGCCCTCCCACAAGGTATTTCTGCAACCTGAAAGAGATTCAGTTCCCTCTAATACTAAGAAAAATAACAATGCAAAGAAATAATTTTCCCATAAGTTTTTACATCATTTCAAAGGGAAGTATCAGTCACATTTTGGGTAATTTTAAGGGCCAATGACTATTAAAGTAATTAAGAATGGAAACAAATAAATAAAACAAATAAATATTATGAAGATAAAAATATTGAATAGGATGGAGAATGGGAATAAGCAGTGAATAACACAGAGTAAGGAGAAATAAAACACAAATGTAGAAATTTTTATACTACCCTTCAGCCCAGGTGATTGTTTTGTGTAACTCTGTCGGGTTTTTTACCAGTAATAATGAACAACTGTACTATAAAATTTATGGCTGTGCACATAACTACCACCAAAGCGACAGGAAAGACCATTAGTAATTATGATGAACATTAAAAAAAAAAAACCCAAACACCAAAAAACCCCTATGCTTTTGCTATCTGCACATGGTAGTCATCTTGGCTCAGTGAGCTCATTAGAAAAAAGAAATGGTTTTGTTTGATCATGATGTAAATGATGCTCTACAGGGACCCTAGTGCTCCCTAAGCCAAAGCCAGTGTTTGTAGCCCATGTTCTTCTCATAGGGTGGGAAAACAAAAATTAAAACATCACAGCACTTTTTATGTCACACCAACACCTTCCAGTGTGTCAGTTTTTAATATTGTGGTGTGGCAACAGTTCCTCAATACAAGATAACTGCAAATGTTTAATTTTTACAACAGAGCTATCTTGATTCATTGGGAAGACAGTTATATTTAGTTGGTTCCATTAATAATTAAACACTTCCATTGGTTTTCCAAATCATTGCCAAACAAATGTGGAGGCTTTTAATTTTCCTACCTCAAATGATTGCTTTGCTCTTCCCAAAGGAGTTCTTTGCAGCTTTTTTGGATGTCTCAGGATCATATTCTTCCACTTTTTCTTCTCCCATAATCTGCTCTGTAAGACTGCCTGTTGGTTTATAACAGAAATTGAAAGTGCTGCAAATAACCAAGCTGAACATTTGAGACCACAAAGAGATCAGTAACATTTGAAACAAGTTTGGGCAAATGATCAAGATTAAACCAGCATGGGGTCATGCAAAGTTGCTTAGAAAATCATAATTTATCAATGTTAAAACAGAAGGAGGTGCTGAGATGCATTTCAATGGGTAGCTATTCTGCCTATAAAATTATTTGATAATTGCAGTAAAGATGTAGATCAAGTAGAGATATGTGGGTTATGTTCGCTAAATCTGTATAGACACCAAGCAGTCAGGGAGGGGAATTTGCTGTGTTGGTGCAGAGAAAATGCACCATGGACTGTTTAGGTCCTTTTGGATTCTTTGATTACTCTTAGAGGAAAAAAGGTCTGGATGCAATTTTAGGTCATGCCCTACAGTGAGCTCTGTATTGAGTAATGGGTGTGCAAATTAAGTTAAAGCCAGCAGTGAACAATGGTTACCAAAAATAAGGTGCAATACCTTGTCTTTCTCATGAAGTAAAGGGTGCTCAGGTGGACCAGAAAGGTGGGTTCCTTTCCTTTAGAGGAATATTGAAAATGTGGATGATATTTATTGATTGCTGAGCTGGCAGAAGTTATAGCTACCAGTGTGCTAGAGATTACAAATGAGGTCAGAGACATTTATTTTAGCTTTAATTTCTGGGGTCACCAGGTGCATCTTTAAAATAACAACTACTCTCCAGACTTTGTCTGTATTACAGCACAGAATCTTGGCTTTTTAAAATGCAGGGTTGATCTGTCTGAACCACATGGTAAATTGTAGTTAAAAAACTTTAAATATTTGAATTGTGAATCTAATTCTGGTCTCATTTAATTTGTTGAATGTATTTTAGCACAGCAGAAATACCTTTAAGGATCAATACCAAATTGCCTCTCTAAAGAAATATTCTCTTTCTTGGTGTCTTTAAATTCATTATCAGGAGGATTTTATGGGGAACAAGGATTACATACAAGAGCCCCAAAGAAGAAAACAAACCCAAGTCTGAAATGGTTCTGGATCATATAGTCAGTAAAATCTGCTTCAGATTTCTACACTATAATCATAGCTTTGCAGTCACGTTACTCAAACCCAAAAGTTGTTATTGCTTTGCTTTGTTTTTGTTCAGGAGGGCCCAGCCCTGTAGATCAAACTTCAGCTTCTTACTTTTATCTCCATCCTCATATTTCAGTGGAAATTAACTGTTCTCTTCATTTGAACAACTTAGGGATTCTATAATCTTCTGTTTTTATAAATATTATTTTGTTTTTTAAATAGCTAAGCTAATATAACAAAATAGCACAAAGAGAGGCAGCTGAGGAATTGCAAACAGAGAATGATTAGGAGATCAATAAACAGTTCAGTAATTCTGAGATGACTTTGAAGTGACCTTCCAGAACAAAAAAACCCCTCAAAGCTATGCAGGACACACAGATCTTAAATGATAGTAACTGTGCCAAGAAAATTTGAGTAGGTTGGTAATGTTGATTTAGCTGTCTTAATTGTGTTGAGCACTGCAAGACACAGAATAAAAGAGCAGTGGCGAGAACAAAAGAAGCACACACAGTAAAGAAATACTCATGGAAAAAAAAAGAATGAAAGAAACAAAGTGAAATAATAAAAGGAAGTGAGGGGGTAAGGACTGAATGCAATAAACTAACATTATGGCAACGTTCAACCAAAACCTCCTCTATAATTCTAGGTAAAACATAATTCCATTCTGAAGCATTTTAGCTGCCTGTATCACTGGTAATGAGGCTAAAAGCCAGAACTCTTTCATAACAATGTGAGAAATGATGCCTTCAGCCCCTCCAGTTTAAACTTCTCCTATGAAGGTGTGTGCTTTTTTATTTATTTTATTGTATTTTGAGGTCAGTTACGGACAGAAAAAATTCTTCTGCTTTCATGTAATTTTCCTGTTACATTTAATGTTTCCTCAAGACTGCTTGATTTTCTTTAAATGTTAATGTTTCAAGAAACTCAGTCTCACACATGCAGAAGGAGCCTTCACTCCACTTATAGTATTTAGTATATAATGTTCCAAAAGATCCTGTTTTATGGAACATGCAAAACTGTGGGAAATGATAGTGGGTGATACAACATATACTGAGCTATTTTCATGTTTCTTGTCAAATTTTTAAGTGCTATATGAATGTAGAGCTTTGTTCAGATACTGCTGCTCAGACAGGTCCATTTTCCTTTACCCTGCACAAACTTTATTTTATGAGAAAACTGCTATTCTTCTTTTTGAAAGATAGTTGAGAAATAGAGACAAAAGGGTTTTTGATATTTTTTTTTTTTTAGTAAGTCTAAGCTTCTCCAGCAAAACCACTTCAATTAGAGGATGTCAGCATGCATGTCAAATCAGCTCCATCTTGAACTTCCAGGTAGGAATAGCCTTCAGGAGGCAGCTTAATTGCTACTGTTTCACAGTGTGTGGCTGGGAGTTGGCAGTGTTTGACTAGGTAAGCTGTATTAAAAATTGCTTACAACAGAGATATTTGGGAAAGTCATGAACCATTTGGCAACAGTGTGGAAACAGAGAACATATTACTGAATTATGGCTTCATTTCAAATTGTTTTCAAGTGATAAGTTTGAAGAAACCTTCTCAGCAGAAAAAAGCCCAAGGGATTAGGAAGATGATGTCAGTCCAGAAAAAAAAAAGAAAATTGGTAAAGGTTTTGCTTGTTTTTTTTTTTTTTTGTCTTAGGAAAATAATACCAGGCGACCACTACTGCGTTTCCAGCTTCACACCCCAGTGAAACAGCACATTTCTTTTCACGTCAGATGACATTTTCTGTTAAGCCCATGACAGTTTAATTTCAGTTAACCACTGCTAACAGCATGAACATACAAAGAAAGGAGACAGTCCCACAGTTACAGGCTGCATATGTAAATTAGGTAATCCATTGTGTTGGGTCATTGGGGAGGTTGTTGATTATTAAAAACTAAAAAAAAAAAGTTCTTCCCCCATCCTTCTGACATCTTTCTGCCTGACTGACACTTATGAAACATTTTGTCTATAGATATGCAAAATTACCTGAGCCTGCAATAAATTGAAATGGTACAAGAATGAAATATTAAGCCATAATTTTAATGATTTGGTGTTCCAGGTGCATGTCTGTTAACTGACTCTCTTCTGAGGTTTAACTCTCTTTTTAATGTCCCTTTCATTTTGTTCATTTTTAGACATTAACATTAACAATGTTAGTGTTATGTAAACACATTTTTGTTACTTTCGTTGTTTTTGGAGGTGGATAAGATGTTCTGTGTGGTGCTAGAAAACAGGAGATTCTGGAGTGCAATGAACTCCTGGAAATCCTGTTGTGCCATAGGAATGGTCAATTTTTGCAGCTTTTTAATTGCTCTGTATCATTTTACGTGCTTTGTCCAATATCCATCTTATAGAAATGTCAGTAACTGTCCTCTCTATTTATTGGTAGAGTTGAGAACAGTTTCTTCCTGAAATCCTGTCAGTGTGAGATCCTTTGTAGCTTCTAAGAGTCTTATTGATCACAAGTATCTGCCAGGACCTGTAATAATCTATAATTATTGCCAAATTTATCATTACCAATTATCATACCACCAAAAAACATACAGACAATTTCCACAAATATCCAATATAGAAATAAATAGGGATACTGAATGGTGATTTGGTTTTGCTGCTGATCCAAATTGTACTCAGGATTCCATAAATGCTCTCTAATTTGCCCTTACACAAAGAAATTTTAATATACAGTTTGTCAATGGGTTAGTGTAAGATAATGACCTTCTGCTGGAAAACATAATTATTTATAGATAAGGAAAGGAAAAGTTTCCACGTGCAAAATTAAGAAAACAGAGGGTGAAAGAAAGGAACAAAGAAGACAAACCAAAGGGTATCTTAGAACCCTGCACCTTTACCAGCACTTTGTTTTCTCTCAGTTGGACAGAACCTGCCTGCATTGATTTCATGGGGCTGTGTTTAGAAAAATTAGGAAAAGCAACCAGAGGGGGTTGCTTTGAGGAAGAAATTATTATTTCTACAAAGTGAAATACCAATCTTAAAAAATGGGAAAAATAAATCTTGCCTCAGAGGAACGCCTTCTGTCATTCTCTTCACGCTTGGCATCCTGTGCTGAAATTTGTCCTGTGGAATCAGTTATTAAAATCTGTGTAAAGGCTCTCACTGACTTTGCATTGTGCCCTAAAAATGGGTCTCTTAAATGTATAGACTGCTCAACAAATGCTTGGCATCTTATAAATAATAGCCCAGTCATTAGAAACATGCAATAATATTGTTATAACAATGTGATTGTTGTAATGCAGATCATTTACTGGGCACTCTGTACATGTGGGAATTACATTTGTGTGGCATAATCAAAGTCAATGACAATCTTTCTCTTGGTTTCAATAGGCTTTGGATCAGGCTATTTGAGAAGTAACATTAGCTGTCAGATGTGGTTTTGAGACTATATGCGTCAATCTGATTAATTAGTAGCAATCTAAAATGTTTTCATGAATGGTTTCTTCAAATTCAGGCTTGCATAAAGAGTGCTGTAATATCTCATTATTGTGGTTCCTCCTACACCCTTTTAAATTCCTCTTAATTCTCACTTGATAGTAAATTTAACCTCCCTACCAACGTAATTGATTAAATAACAGGGATTGTAATGAAATTCCAGTAATTCTTTCTGCATGCGAAGCTGAAAAGGGATTAATTACTGTCAAAGAAACTTCTGGATTCATCTTTCTCAGATGAATTTCTTAACAAAGTAAGAGTTCTTTTAATCTTTTAAACTTTTCCAGGTTGGTTGTGCTGTGTAAATAAAAATGCTTTTGTATTATTTCCTTTTTGAGTGAGGCAGCACTCAGAGGTGACCCTGACATTGGTGTGTTCCCCTGCAAACCTTTCCAGACAGAGTTTGTACCCAGAGCAGGATTTGCTCTTTCTTCTGGCATTTAATGTGCTGAGGACTGACAGCTGGGGTGTTCCAATGGTAGAGCTGAGAAGCAAACAAAGTTTATGTTTTAATGCTGACATTAGCACGCACTGGCATCAGCATTCATAATGTCAGGATTATTTAAGAGCAGCTAGAGCTCTGCAGGTTTAAATAGTTGTACAATATTTCAATTTAATCAGTTTTTTATTACAATGCCTTCTTTGAAATGTGATCTGAAAATTATCCAATGAGCAAAGCAAAAAATCCGATTAAAAATAATTTTTGCAGAGTTTTGCTCTTAACTTATTGCTTATTAATTGAAGCAATGAATTCTGTAGCTTTCATCATCAGCCAATTTCAGCCTGCTAAGAAGCATGAAATTTTATCTTCATCAATAAGCATTCCTTTAAAGAAGCTATATAAAAATTGATTACAATGAGTGCTGTGTCTTTATCATTAAGAAAGATAGGTTTGTTTTCATCATAAAAAAAATTAACTAGATTTTTATTAACTGTTTTCTTAAACCCCTGAGGCTGATCATATTTTCCCTTTACTTATATTTTAGCAAAGCACAATCATACAGAAAATTTGCTTTTTATCTTTCAACTGCTGAGTTAGGCTAATAATCTTTGGTTGTAAATTCTGCCCTTGCATATTGCGTATTATTTTTTAACCTGTTGTTAGGTGTACTGGATATAATGCTTATGTTTGCTTACTTCCATGAGTCTTTGACTAACTTGTATATGAGTGAAGCTGTCACAGATAAAATTTCTCAAAATTTCTATTTTTGTTCTAGTACTGGGTTTCAGCATAGTACATTATGAAGGGCTTAGCAAAAATTTAGTCAAAAACTTGACAAAAACAAATGCTAAATTCTTTGAAAGTATAGGAAAATTCTCTTGTTATTTATTGGTACTTTTAGTGCTTTCTCCTGGATGGATGTGGTTCCACTCTGGGGTTTCCCTTTTGATTCTTCTTCCCTCTCCCCTGGTTTTGGGAGTTACTTGGATTGTTTTATTTAATTCCATCCTCTGTCATCTTGATCTCCCTTGCCCCTCAATACTTACATATACCAATGCTCTCAGAACCAGAAGCTGACACAGAAGCCACAGTAATTTAGCTTAAATCTTCTGGCATCCTTGTCATGCCACCTCTGACAGCCTGATGGCTCCAGGCTTCCCAAATTTCATTATGGGGAAGGAATAAGAGAGGGACTGTGCCTCCTTAGCTGGGTTTGGGCAAGCAGTTGTTTCTAGTAGCCATGCACCCTTTCATGGTCAGGCTGTTTCAGGGGCTATTTGAGCTATCAGGGATTGAGCTTTAAAAATTATTTTGCAGCCATTTTCATCCATCCTGTAAAGGACTTGCTTTACAGCTACTCATTTCCATCAGCACCTCAAAAAGCCCCTGCCTTTGCAATTGCCTTCCATGAACCCCAGTTTTGATAGGGAGGTTTATAAAACAGCTTGAATATTTTTGTTGCTTTGTGCCTCATCCTCTCACCTTCTTTTCACCTGTTCCTCCAGCTCACAGATGGCAAATGCTCCGGGCCTTTTTTTTTTGCTGACTTTGAGCAGTTTTAAGTATTGTACATGTGTTTTCTACTTTCTCAATGAATGCAGCCTACAGAATACCCTCACAAACCTTCACTCTGCTCCTCCTTTCATAGTATCACAGGCAATAAATAGCTGGGCCCAGCAATCTATTTATGGAAAGCAAAAAAAGCCTCTCAGTGGGATGCCAGTGTCAGTTTTTCACGGAGTTTTCAGAATGTCATTTTCTTGGCATAAATGTTCCTGTAATTAAGTATTCTCCATGCAGCAAAATTGATTCTCCATTCTGCAGTTTATAAACTTAAGCATTTCTTTGAGAATCCCCAGCTCATCTGCAGAGCACTGTGCCTGTTTCCCTCGGCATGTTCCAGTTTCATGTTACTAATAGAAGCTTGTTTAAGAGGAAAAAAAAAGGCCATTGAAATATAATCAGACACTATGTGGGTTGTTATTGTATCAATTCTATTCTAATTATGTTGTTGGCATGACTCACGCTGAATCTAAAAATAATTTTGATAGAAATAATCCTTGCAGTGCAAAAAGGAATCTGCTGAGAAAGCACATGAATTACTAAGCCATGTACCTGAGTTTAAATAAAAAATATATTTTAACTTGCAGTATTTTTAGTCAGACAAAATAGTAAAATGAAGATAAGTCCTTAGTGAAAATTGCATCCTTCCCCGGGTGTGTATACAAAGAATGTAGGATTAGTTCCACAAACCTGTGCTTATGTAGTCTTCTATCTCTGGGATCCCTTCACATAGACAGGTCAGAAGGAGAGTATGGGGGCATGAATATATTTTGTATATATTTGAGTATATTTAGCTTTGTCAGTATAATCAATGAATCAGATTTGGCCTTTGACATGCATACATTTTGTACATTGTATCACTTAATTTCTGAACATCTTGGTCTCACTGCTGTTTTTGATGTCATGGAAGATGCCACTTCTCCCGAGCACAGCAATTCTGAGCTAAGCCTGCTCTTAGAAGTTTCTTAAACCACTTCATAATAACTATTGAAAAAAAGGTCACTTTGTAGAGATAGGAGAAAAAATATGATGGTTGCTGATTACTTGTAATAACTGGACTGGTTTTATATTGTTGTAAGGGACATGGAAAAGAGAAAGGAAGGGAGAGAATATTTAGTGTGTGCATATGTTCCCACATATTTTGCACAGGGCTGTGTTCTTACTGCCTTTTAGAGATATAAGTAAAATATATACATTGGGCAGTTACTTGATATGTCAGATGGGGATTTGAAGGTAGAGTGTGATTTAAAGTGTTCATATGTATAACCAGGGCACTGATCCTGGTGGGCTGTAAGAATTTGTCTCTTTTTCTTCCCTCTTCCCTCTTGATCTTGCAAATAGTATATTGGAAATCTTTAAGTTATTTCACACCTGAAAAGGAAACACAAAGGAAAACATATATGTTTGCTTATTTGTCATTTGTTTGTTCATTTAATTATGTTTTTCCAGCTCAAAATTACCTAGATATTTAAGTCCCAAAAATCTCATTAATGCAAACGATGGGAAGAGAGGAGCTTTTTAAATGCTGCCTCATTCTCCAGCTGGGCCAGGTGAAAGGGCAGTACTTATCAACTGGCTGCCAATTTAAAAAACTCTTTCAATAGGTGATCTTTCCATTGTTGCTGATCCTGCTTGGTTTTATTATTTCTCCTGCTGGGAGAAAAACACTTTCTCCCACTTGAGGTTTTTATGATGTATGGTAGCTACATTGATTAGTACATTTCAAAGAAGGAAGGTTTGCTGTCCTTTATTGCTCCAAATGTAACATGGTAGTCCATGTGAATGGTTTTCTTTTTTTGAGTCATCATCCAGGTATCCCTTGGACAGAGGATTACACGTGTCTTCATGGGCCAGCAAGGAAAGTTACAAGTGAAATACTTATAAATTTCTTGTTTGCCATAGAATATTATGAGTGGGAATCCCAAAAGGAAAGTTTTTATCGTGGTCTTGGAGCTGTGCTGTAAGAATGAAAAAAGTGATAGTCTTACTCTTCTGATAGACATAAAAATAAAAGCAGTTTCAAGTTTCCTTTGTTGGTCCAGACTGAACCAGATGGGACCTTGCAGCAGCCATCAGCCTGTCTGCTCACAAAAAGTCAGAATGCCAGGATTAAAGCAAAGAAAAGTGAAGGAGGAAAAAGTATTCTTGTGACCTAATGAGACCTAAATGCAGAACCGCAAACAGAGAAGACAGCAGGGAAAATTCTACCCTCTGAGGGTAAGTTTGCAGTAAGTGCAAACCATCCACCATTGTTTGGTCCTGCCTGCTGCCAGTCAGGCAGTAAAACTGGCTGCCAGTAAGGAATGATTACAGCTTTAGTATTGTGATTGCTCCTCTTTGCTGGAGAGTGTTCATTAGGAGGAACATTACTATTCCATTCTTTCTTTTAGCACTGTAGGATGCTACTTGATTTTTTTTAATAACTGCTGGGGAGGCAGAGGGAAACCTGAGAATTCATTGTAAAGAGGTTTGTGATAGTTGTTCTTTTTAATTACATACTTTTAAAATGCCTTGGAGTCAACAAGATTATTTTTCTCCAATCTCCCCAACTTTTCTAACAAACTATTAAAACTAATCTTGCTTCTAGGCTTGTGAAGCACCGTGGGTGGGGAAGCCAATTACATCAATATTTTATTTTTAAAAATAGCATGTATTTTTCCCCCTATCAAGACCTGTTACATTTCCAGCAGCCTTCAATACAATAGAGTACTGTTAAATATACCATTGGCATACAATCAACTACCATTTATTTTACTGTTGAGTGATTTGTTATAGTAGATAGAAACCATTCAATACCATTGACAAACAACAGACAGTCCATAGTTCCGAATTACTGTTAGACTATTTTTGTAGTGAATGGAGACTTAATTTCAGCTCAGTTTTCTTGTGGGTGCCAGACACAATTGTGCAGAGCAGAGCAACAGCTTTATTTATTAAGGCTTGCAATGCACTTTTGTCTAATTACTGCTGACTTGTCAGACAATAGTCAATGACCTTCATCAGGAAAGGTGAAACAATTCCTCTCACCTGATTCCTCCTGGCCAAACAGCTTCCAAGAAAAACACAGGACTGTCTAATTGATTACCTAGGAATCTTACAAACCAGTAGTGTTTGAGAGGCCTTTAGGGTCCAGCTGTGTTTCAGACATAGACATTTCCCTTTCTATCACAATACTCTGGCAAAAAACTAAAGGCATTGTGAAGTTTTTACTCATGCTTGTGTTAGGAGACTCAAGGGTCCACTCTGAAGTGTTGATGTTGTGCAAAAAAATTTATTCACACTAATGACTTTCTGAGATCAGACCAAGCATTGTATAATTTATTCCATCCATGCTCTGTAAAGCAAAAGGTATGAAGCACACTCTGCAGGAAGATTGCCCTGCCATACCAAGGCACATCTGGCACACAAGTGTTGGGTACCTTTTTATTTCTTGGCTAACAACCAGTGTTTACCCAAAATAGATGAGGGGAAAAGAGCAGGGAATTATACAGTTGTCATCTATGTGCTCCAAGTTGTACACTAAACTCTTGTATACTGATAAATCTGTACAGAACAGCATCAGTTATTCCTCTGCAGTTCTTGTTCCAACCTCCCAACTGAAAAATTTTGCATAAAACCTCAAATTTACTAAAGTATTCTCCATCCCTATTCATGCAGGAAGACTCCCAGCTAAGTCTCCGTATTTTTTCAGAATTGACTTTAGCACCGAGTACCTCTTTGCAAAAACTCTTAAGAAGCTTACAGAGGCAGTTTATAACACCAAAATGATCAGTCACCCTCAGCAATAAGAGCTTCTTTTGACTTCATTCTTTTTGGTGAAACTGTAGATTGTCTCCTCTTGTGTTACAGGCCGAAAGAACCAGATATTGACAAATTAACCAAAGATTAGCTCTGAAGTGATGGAATTGTATATAGAATGGAATATGGTTACATAAATGGATTATGGCTACCTTGTTAAAAGACCTGAAGAGGTAACATGTGACTGGGAATGAGATTGCTTTTCTTAAAAAGAAAAGATGTGCCAGTTGCTCGGAATGAAGACCTGTATATCCATCCTCAGTTGAAAACAGTTTATTAATTCACAGCTATTGAAGATATGTTCTACAGATAATGATAAAATGGGATTCACACCCACCCAGTGATCATTTTCATGTTTTTTCAAGTCAGCAAATACAACAGGTGTTTTTATTAAACAGAGAGACAAATGTGCTCTGATGTAATGTAACAAGGAGAAGCAGGATAATATGGTCAAAACTGTAGAATAAATAGAAAGCCTCAGAAGTGCTGGATGAGCATCAATGTTACCACAGCAGAAGCTATTAAAAGCAAACTTAAAACTTTTAATAGTTCTGCCTAAAGGATGGCTTGATCAAATAAACAGCTTATTGCATCTGTAACCATAATAAGGTTAGAGTCCATTATAAATTAGAATAATTTTATTCTCTGCAAATATTAATGTTATTTCAAGATCCTGTTATTCAAAAAATTCCTGTTTTGTAACAAGAAACTGAATTTAAATACACTATTTGAATGTAATCTGTCAAGTCTTTTAACACCTGCCTCTTCAGGTTATTGAATGAATTGACTTCTGAATTATTAACACTGATAAGGATTGAACTAATTGGAATAACCAAGGTTCAATAATTTCTCACCAATAATGTTTTCTTCCTGAAGAAGAAAGCTAAGGAGATTTAGGTAGGATGATCTGAAATATGACCACAGGGAATTTGCAGTCAAAGAATGCTTTCCATCAAAATGTGGTCAGCTTCAATAGCTGGATAGTTTGGGGATCCATAACCACCCTGAGGGGCATGGTGACTTCACTAAAATTACCCAAGACAAACTAAAAAGAAAATATTGTATCTTTTAAATGAAAAGGAATTCGAGTTATCCTTTAAACTGTGGAACAAATGGAACAATGAATGTAACAGGAGTTTTGCATGTTGTCGAATGGTCTGTAATTATTCTTGCAGTTATAAAAGAAGGAGTTAGCTACTTCTTATGTCTATGCCTGAAACCCAGCAGCCTTCAGAAATAACATCTTCTCCAGCTGTAAGAGTAGGAGAAAGCAGGCAGCACCAACTCAATAACACATTTTGTCCATAATGTGATTCTCCATGAATATGACGTGCTGAGCAAGTACATTTCAATAAAAAGTGATGACTGAAATACATCTGAGCAAATTATAAAAGCACCAATAAAAATATTGTTGAATGGAGAAATAATAACTGCATCTGATAAACAGTTTCTTAGATATCTCTTGATTTTAAACAAGCACAATACAATGAATAATTTCCTGAGGCAAGCAGTGTGCAGAGCTGCACTGGTCCCTCTGCAAAATAAAGGAGAGGCAGCCCAGCACAGTGCAGTTTGCTGGCTCAGGTGACTGGTTATCCCTCAGAGCAGGAGACACTTGTGTATGTCCTGGGATACATTTAGGGAGGTAAAGGGACCTGTGTGTAACCTACAGGTCCCTCTGCTCCCACCAACTCACTTCAAGAGCCAAAAATCACTCACTGTCTTCCAGGGTTTAACCACTCTTGAGGCAAAGACTTACAGCTGGGGGAAAGGTGGGAAGAGGGTAAGTTTATTTGCCAGGATGTCTATGGATCTATAGGCACATTTTAGAGTATATATATATATAAGTTTATCCCTATTGGGCTTACCAACTTTGGACAGTAGGAGTGGATGTAAATAAGAGAGAGATCCTAGAAACTCATCACAGGAATTGAGACGTAAAACCAAACTTCCTAAATATTTGCAGGTAATTTGTGTTTTACAAAAGCTTTGACCGGAAGAGGCACAGAAGAAAAAAAATGCTAGGAGTGGAAAGTCTCTTGTGTGGCCCAAGTTATGCCTTCCAAAGAGCTGTAAGAGATTTTAAGAGGTTGGTGTAACAGTGGGCAGTTACCTGCTGAGGGAATGCTCACAGTGTGGCACAGACATCCAAACATTGTTCAGTGGAATCTACAGGGGCCTGCCCAAAACCTCCTGAATTACAGTTTCTGTTAGAAAAAGCCAATCAATCAGAGCTGGTTTAGCAATAAAGGTGTAGTTTATAGTCAGGTCATGTAAAGTACAAGACAGGGCAGGTTTAATGTGAGCAGTATTGAGAGCTTGCACAGTGCTCTGCTGAAGGATCAGACCACACCTGGACATGCTCTTGCTGGGCCCCAGCTGTGAGAAGGCACAACTTGGGGGTCCACTTTGAAACCAAAGCATTTTCACCTTGTGTGTCAACTTCTATCCAAAGAAAGTGAATAATTTTTCCCTCCTCTCCTATGGGCAATGTGGGGGGACATCAGGAATTCTTTTCATCACAGCTGTGGCAGAGTGAGGGAATCAGACTTGGAGAACTGAGTGCATCACTGATGTGGGTTCTCCAGACAGGCAACATGATTAGGAACCTATGCTTTTCTTAAAAAAAACCTCACACCAAACAAAAAAAAAAACAACACCCTAATGAGCTTTTATCTAGTTGTGGAGAAGACCTGTGACTGTATACACTGCATTACTTTGATGGGACATTTACTAATTGAAATCAGGAGAAGTGAGGGCTGAATAAAACCATTTTTCGTTCTCATTGGACTGGGACAGAGAAGGAATAAATGCTGCTGTTTTGTATAAGGGAAAATTTGAAGGGCTCAATTCAGGGGAATGGCTGAAAACCCTACTGGTTAGATCACCTTGAGTAAACAGCCACGTTTCATATGGTATTAAATGCTTTTTCAGTCATGAAAAAACCTGGGGCTTTTTAAAAGAAAAACAAAATTAAAAAATCCTGCTTTAGTAATTTGCATGGGTTTGCTTTCTTCTCAAGGTCAAATTCAGAGTCGTCTGCTGTTTGTCTTTTCATTTAATAATATCCTGAAATAAGTAACTGGGAAAACAGAAATAGAACATACATCAATGAAAAATACTGTGTACAGCAAATCCATTTTGGCAGGATGAGAATTTGTAACCAGCTCCATTTAGCACCTACCTACTGTTTCTCATTCATTCCTGCTGTCTCTGTCCAGAGTCTAACAGAATTTTGTTCATGCTGCTGCTTTGTCTAAAACACTTTCCATGCCTCATTCACTTGCCTCATTCAGTTGCCATCACTTTTCCACTGTAGCAGGGTTTTTTTCCTCTCCTTGATCTCTGCCTCCAGATTTCTTTCTCCCTATGTCATTATTTAAGCTGTATGAATACTTACCAACTAGTGAGCTTAAGGTTTAATAAGATTTCACTTAAAATACAAGATTTAGTCAAAAGTCTGTGGAAATGAGAGCCTTAAACTAAATATTTAATAGTGGCATTACAATGCAATATGTAAAAATATAAATATATGTATTATAAATACATGTACATATAAATGGCAATGAGCAAAAAAAATCCCCAAAACTTCAGAGGTTAGAAATCTTATGTGTAAAACTGCAATATTGCTTGTTCCTTGTGTATTATTCCAGGCCAGAGGTTAAAATTTTGTTTGAGAGGTTGTGAAATTTTAAAATACATTTTAATTTCCTGAATGAGACATAAAAATGATATAATTCTACTCAAAATAATTTGAAAATAATTGTTGCAGTTTGATATGAAATAACCTCTGCTCTTCCCTACCCCCTTAATAAAAAGCAAAGGTTAAGATGAAAGCCTCTTCAGAAAAATACACTAAAATGTTTTTATATAAAATAGGAGGAAAAGAGGTTTCTTAAACCACTGTGGTCTTCACTTCCTTTGTCAAGCTTCAACTCAATTGCAATGTGTGAGCAACATTTCCAAGCAGTTTTCAATTCTTCTAAAGTTCTCTCTGCCATCTTCAATTGATCTGCTTATTTTAAGGACAGGGAAGTGAAGGTGCTAAAGTGCAGTACCACCTCCTCAGAAGTACTACTGGAGTAAAAAAATAATGAGAAGATCATCATTTCATTAGATGAAAAGTCTTCCTCCTCATTTAATTTGGCTTTCCTAGAAGAAAACCTTCTATGAGCTCTGCAAACAACCAGGATACCTCCAGTATGTCACATATCTCCTACAGAGGTACAATCCTGAACTTCACATTTATTTGGAACTCTGAGCATTCCCAAGAGCTTGACAAACTGATTTTTAAAGGTTGGACATAATTTAGTGGAAGATAGTCAGTTATGCCTATCTTTTTTGTTTAGTTGGTTTGGTTTTATAGGTTTGTGGGAGTTGGTTTGGTTTGGATTGGTTTGGTTTGTGTTCTATCTTTTCTTCAATGTGACCAAACTCTTCCCCATACTTTGTGTCAGTGAGATCAACGGTTTCAGATGAGGAGAGCTCAGAAATGAAGAGAATCCTTTTGGCAAATCATCTCTTCAAGCTGCCCCTGGGCCCACTCCTGTTCTCCACTGTCTATGTTGCAGAATGTCCAGCTCACTTTGCCCACTGGAATCTCACCAGGCATGTCACAGTGCCTGGCCACAGGGGCACCAAATTCCTTGTCAAACTGCATGTGGGAGTCTGTGTACCCAAGAGCAGTTGGAATAAGAGCTTGGACAAGGAAGCTTGACCCTTTCTGAATCTGGGGGACACTTTGCTGGCAAGAAAAGCCGAGTTTGGCTGCTTTGTGTCTCGAACATGTGAGATGGCTGCAACAGGAAGAATCTGTCCAACAATTTTAATGTTAACAGAGTATAAACCATTAAATGCACTAATTGGGATTATAATGCATTCAGTATTTTCAGATAAATATGATGCTTTTAAGGTAAATTTCCTCCCTGAGAATGAAAGTGGAGGTCTAGTAAGTAAATGGGACACCTTTAGGAATATGTAATCTAGTGTTCCATCATACACCTTCATTATTCCCCCTATAATTAGGATTTTAATCCTTGTATTTGTTCTTTTTAAAAGCCTATTATCACTGCCAGGCATTCCTACTGATTTATTGATTTGTTATGTATATCATGAATGACTCCTGAGGAGTATAATAATGAAGGAGAATGTTATTTAATTCTATACAAATATTTAGGGATGAAGCCAATATTATTGTGTAGTTTTATTATGAGAAGCCCTATTTCTTCTAATATCAGTGTCACCTTACAAAACTTCTCATCTGCTATGAAGAAAGATTATTAGCACTGACATAGTACTTGGCTTTTCAAAGCTATTGTATTTCTTGTAATTATTTTTTCTTGAATTTTTGGTTCAACTTCCACTGAAAAACTGTTCGCCCTATAAGTCTGGTGGCAGTTGAAACAAACAAGTTGCTTCCTTCAATATTGAACTGTCAAAACAAAACTGCTATTAGATATTTAAACAAGATACCTGATATTCATTCTATTCTTCTAAACTGGCAACAGGAGACATTGGCAGATATCTTCCTGGGGCCTTCCATTAGGCATGAGTTTTAACAGATGTACTTACATTTTCATCAAACTGAAATCTCTCCTTCCTGTCTACGCATAGGGATGTTTTTCATAGTCAGTTCCAGGGTTTTCCTGGTTTGGGAAGAGATAAGAATGTTTTAAAAAGAAAGAAAGAAAAAAAGGAAAACCTAGAGAGAAAAAAAAAAAAAACCCAAACATTTCCAGTGGGCTAACAATCAGTTTTCCTACTCACTATATAATTTGGTATTTATCTTTTACAAGAGATGCTGCTGTTTTTTGTAAGCATAAATTGCTTTCTCTGGGGTTTTCTGTTCGAGGTAAGGAAAGGGAATAGCATGAAAGCAGCACGTATGTTTTAGAAATTATGTAGTTTTTTTCTAAAGAGAGCTGTAATAACGTCCAGTTGCATGTGGCAGCAATGCATTTTCCATATGTTTAGTGTATATGTCTATGTTATGTATATATATATATATATATATATATATTTTACATTTAGTTTTGAATCATATTCACATCAAATGTCCAGAGCTGAGGCTGAGGAGATTCTCTAAGGAAAATGCAGGATGCCACAGGAGCAGATTCAGTGGGTGGTACTCTTCCTTTGGAGTCAGAACCAAACTGATGCCTCAGAATGTGGCTGTGAAGGAAACATCTGAATGAGAAAGAACGTTCCAGTCTGTCAGTAGGGAAATTAGCCATGTTGTAATGAGCTGAAAACATGTCAGTAATAGCAATAGATTAATTTAATCTTTTATAAACTCACACTTTTAAAGAGGTTTTTAAATCTCCATGACTGGAGGGATTGCTTTGTTTTCATCAAATGAGGCAACAAAAAAGAATGACAAAGTTTGCAACATTTTAAAAATGTCAGTGAAATTTTCTGTGTTTGGACTGAACTCTGGGCTTGTAGTTTTAATTTCAAAGAAGCTGGGAGCAGATGCCCAGATGCAGATCTTGGTGTGTTTGTGATGGAGGGCACAGGACACTTTTCTCAGAGCTTTCCATCAGTCTGATTCTGGAGACTGTCTTTATCATGCAAATACTTGCTCACAGGTTTTCCTCATTTTCTTACAGAAACTCAAAACCTGCTCACCAGCAGCTGCTAAAAATAATTTTTGTGTAGCAGTCACCAAGGTGGCTTTTCCTCTTTGCAGATGCAGCCATGGTGACCTGTGTATTTCTGATGCACATGAGCTGGCCATGAAAATGATGGCCTTGCAAAAAGTATACAGACTTCACCTTGAAGAAACACATCCAATAAAGCAAGACAGACAATTGTAATACTGTACTATCTGGCATCAGGCAAGCCCTGATGAAAAATAAATTAAAACTCTGGGAGTTTATGTCCAAATACCCTCTTCAGCTTGATTTAAACTTTTTTCAGAACTGGTCTTGAGAAAGGGGTCTTTATTTATCACATTAGACAATATGTATGAGGTGTGATCCATTAAGATATTAAACATCTTTTTCTTCAATTTAAACTACTTCCTCTGGAGGTATATTACTAATAAATTACTAGTAAGGAAATCTTTCCCTGAGGTTGAAAAGTTCAATTTGCATCTTTGCCACAACTTTTGTCATTAATAATTTTTATGGATCTGCCTGGCATCCATAGTTTCAGAAAATCTACATTTGGACTCTAAATAGAATTCCTGTAATGTTGGTAGATGCTTAGATACCAAGGCAAAGAGAGCAGAGGCAGCCACGCAGAATGACTGATCTGACAGGAGATCTGTGACTTGTTGTATGTAGGAAAACAAGCATGCTTATCAAATAAAGTGTTTGCCTTCATGTTGCAGGCAACTTTCTAGAAATGCTGAATTTCAGTATAATTCCAGGGTGATACTTAATACAGTGAATCAAGATATCACAGGATGTGCTGGCAGTACTTCATGAAAGTCAATGAACTAAGCTCACGTAACCTTTTCACTGTACACAGGGACTGACTATCTGCTTGTGTTTGGTGTTTGTTGCATCCTTGAAAGACGAGGTGAAACTGAAGGTAGACATTTTCAGGTCCTCTTTTTCCTGTTATCACCGTATATAATAATGAGATATTGAAATTGGAGGCAAATCTACATTTCTAAACCTAAAAGAGAATAAATCAGGCTATTTAACAAAGTAGTTATGCCAGCAAAAACTATATGGTGAGGGTCAGAGAAGGCCTTTCTGAATCAATAATCTCACAAAAGCAATTACCACCACAAAATGTAGAGAAAAATAAGTCTGAGAACGTGGTATAACCAGGGATATTTGTGTCACCACTGTTCAAAATTAGCCTTGATTTCTCAAAATGTCTTGTGATTTGCTTGAAAGCACAGATTGCCTTAAAGGTAACTGGATACAACTGGTGATATTTCTGTGAATAACTTGACTAGAGTTATTTGACATTTAGTGTGAGGTTTCTGTATTTGTCTAGGAGAGGAAGATATGTAAATCTGTGCTTCTAAAAACCTCTGATGTGTGCCAGTCATCATGGATTGTTGAGTTGAATAGAATCTTTGCTCACTTGGTGCTGATCTGTTAAAACTGGAGGTATGGATTATGTGCAGAGTGACAATTATCCACAAATCCAGGGTTATTTTATTAATCCAAGCCATGGAGCTGAGTGTTTTCTGCAGTGCACACTGTACCCTGTAACAATCACTGCTGCACGAGCTGAAGGTTCCCTGGTATTTATTTTTATGAAACTGAGTGAATTTTTAGGAATTGTTTCTCTGCAGCTCCAGCTTGATTCTGCAAACATTTCAGGCAGTGATGTGGGCTGTGATGCCTCATCGCTGCTTTGGTCATTGCCCAGTTTACTGTGTTCATGGCAAAGGGAAGAAACAATGGATTCAGTATGTCAGCTTTAGAAGGTGATGGATGCTGCTGATGCATCAACCTGGCTTGAAGTGCTTGCTCAGCAGAACCTTAGCAATCCCCAGGTGGATGGGGCTGAGCAAAGAAATGGTGAGAATGCTCCTGACATGTTGGCATTTAAAACTTCCAAAGGGATCTCAGGTGTGTCCATGGAATGTGATAAGGGCTCAAAGCAGCCTGTGATGGATTCTGTAACTGTAAATCCCTATTACATCACTCTGATTTCTCCCAGTGCCCAGAAAGGAATGTTCTCTGTTACTATAAAGAATGGAATGCCTTCCTCCCTTCCCCTTCCCCTTCCCCTTCCCCTTCCCCTTCC